>JACBWW010000064.1:1001109-1038953 GCA_020086605.1 Lanius collurio | reverse complement strand
CCCAGGAGCTCCACCACCCTGGCTGAGCATGGCTCTGTCCCAGCACTCCCAGCCCATGCTGGGCTCACAGGTACCAGGAGGGGCAGGCAGCTGTCCCAGCCTTGCTCAGGGCACAGCCGACCATCCGTGTGACACACGTGTCACCCCAGCCTCAGCACTGTTCCAGGCTGGGATGTCTCAGCTGGGAGCTGCACGTGGCTCGTGATGACCACAGGCAACATGGCCTCAGCTTGGAGGAGCTTTGCCAATGTTTTGCTGGGAAGGAAGGACAGGACGGGGTTTCTGTGGGAGTGCAGAATTCCGAATTCTTTTGGGGGGAGGGGGGTTCAGTCAAATGGGTTGAATTTGCCCTTCCCTGGTATAACTCCAGTGGCTGTGTCAGAATTGCACCAGGGACAGGTCACACCTGGCTCTCTTCCCGTGGTGCTTCCCCATTCAGCTGGGTGGGAAGGAAATGCTGCTCTGGGGTTCCAAGCTGTCGCTCCTGCTCAGGCTGTGCTGGCTCAGTGGTACCGGTTTGGAAGGCTGGAGGGGCCAATCTTTGATTGCACTGTTGCAATTCGTGTCTTGCTCCTGCTGTTCCTACAGGCTGTGAAATCCTGGGGCTGCTTCAGCATTATCCAGTTTGGGAGAGGTTCATTCCGATAAATTAGAAAGGAAAACTCTGGAGAGATAAAAATGCAGGACGTGTAGGTCGGATGCGACAGGTTTCCTTCTCAGCCCAAAGTCCAGACGACTCCCTGAGGCCCTCTCATCCATCTTGTGCTCGCTGGGATTTTGCTGGGATGGCTGCAGCACCACCTCGCCTGGGCTCCGGCCAGTGCCTTGTGGACCTCTCAGAGGTGGTTGATGGGGTTAAAGGTCCCCGACTCTGAAGCTGCTCCTGCCATGTCCAACCAAGCCCCCAGAGAGTTCTGGGAGGACGTGTGGAGGGGAGCGTTCTCAGACAGGGACAGCATCATTGCATAAGCCTGGGGGAGAGAGGGATGCAGAGGACACGAGTGAGAACAGGGTGGGAACGCTCCGTGTAAAACACAGCACCCTCTGACCCTGGGCCAGCAGCACCCTCTGGGCTGGGCTCCACTCACAGCCAGGATGGCACCCACCACTCCAGATATCAGATTTGTCATGGTTTATAGGGACAGGCAGGGGACACCATCATTCCCACCGGCTGTCACAGGACCCACCCTGCACTGCCCTGTGTTCAGTCACCAACCTCCATGTGATTCCAGGCTCTGCCCCCAGAGCAAAGCAGCTGTTACTGGGGCTTGTTCTTAGAGAAAGCCCATCCTAGATAAGCCAGAGGCTGGGTGAGGCTGGGCTGGGGCAGCAGTGCCTTGGGAATGGGGCAGCCATGCCCAGTGGGAAGTGGTGAGCAGCTGCTCATCCTAACTCCATGCCTGGCATGGGCCCACTGGGGATGCCAGTGTGGTGTTTAGGAACATGGAATTCTCATTGTGGTCAGAGTGGGTTTATTGCTGCAGTGAAACCCCTAAAGGTGCCTGCTCAGAGACTTGTTTGCCCTCTAAGAAGCTGCTGGTTCCTTGGAAGCTGGCTGCTCCCCCTCCACCAGAACACAGGGTTTGTCTTACACCTCTGTGTCCTTTCACACCAGTGTGTGAGGACTTGGACAGATGAGAACCTCACACAGAGGTGAAAGCCAATGTCATTGTCACCCATGGCCTGAAGAGGAGGAGGACACAGTGTCCACCCTCCCTGGCCCAGGGAAGAGGTACAGTTTTGTCATTTTGTGGACACACACGCTTCTAAAATTGCTTGAAACTAAACCAGAGGAGTGCTGTGCTGCTCACACAAAGGTTTCCTATTGATAGCTTAAATTATTTAAGTTTCTTATTGTGGTTCAAGTGTAAAATGGAGTCAAAACCCAAGAATACCCTCCCTGATCCAAGCTGGAGCCACCAGGGTGGTACACACGGGGAAAGAGTGAGCTGCTCCCAAAGGGTTAGTGCATTTGGGGGTTAGTGACAGCACACAGGCAAGAGGCAGGCAAGTGGCTTGTGCTGAAGTGGGTGCCACCCCAAAACCCCACTGGGCTCTCTCTCCCAGCAGCCCCTCCCCAGCCTCACTACCAGCACCCCCCCTGAAGCAGGACAAAAAATTTCCCAAGTTTTGGGCGATGCTAAATCAAAAATCGTGTTCTGCATGGTGGCTGCACTAAGCTACTGCTCTGCTGGGCATTTGAAATAGATTTTGGGATAAATTCTGTTGCTTGAGGATCAGAAGGGGACTCTGAGGTGAGAGCTGTGCTCATCCCCACCAGGGGCTGAGTGTCCTGTCCCCAGCCCAACCTGCTGAGACACCTTCACTGAACAGTTCTTTGGTGAGAATCCTCGTGGGGGGATCAAGAAACCAACTCTATAAACCCAGACTGAGTATTTTGGCTCATGAAAAAGCAGAAAGCACACACAGACCTGCCCCAAACCTCCAGATTTCTCTCAGAACTCCAGTAATTCTGAGATGCCATTTTGATGATTTTTTTGGTGGGTCTAAACTGCTCTGGCTCACAGATTTCTTTTTCCATTTTCTGGTTTACTTTTAGAAATCAAGAAGATAAATAGGAAAGCCCTCTAGACATGCTGGGTTGCAAGTCCTGGCATTATTGTTATCTTTGACACCTGTTTTAACCAAACCCAGGGCACTTTGTGGCTGTTTCTGCAGACCAAACCTCAGTGGTGACCAACAGAAGAGCCACCTCAAAGCATAAATAAATAAGGAGTTATAAAAACATTTATACAGACAGATAAAAACAGACAGATGCCTCTCTCTTCCTGTATAACCCTGTTCTCACTGCACAGGCTGGGATAAATCCATCTAAAGGGGATGTCCTCTCCCTTCCTCCTCTATTTCAGTTTAGCTGCAACAAGTTCATGGTGTGTTAGAATTCCTGCTGGAAAGGGAGAATAACCCTCTGGAAGGGGAAAATAACCCTCAGGAAGGGGAAAATAACCCACTGGAAGGGGAAAATAACCCTTGGCTAGAGGAGGCCAGCTGCTCCCTGATCCTGCTGTGCATGCTGGCGGCAAGCTAGGAAAACGTTCTGGATATACCCACCTGGTTTTTAGCCTGCCTGTACAGAGTCTGTTTTATTGTCTCAGAGTCTAAGGTGGAATTAAACACATCTTTAACTTCAAATGCTTCCTCGGCTGCTTTGCGGAGATCCAGCCCCTTCCCAAAATTCGGCATCTGCTCCAAATCTAACAGGGCGGCTTCGTCCTCCTCAATACACCTGTACCAATGACCAGGGGAAGGGGTGACCTGTGTTAGCTCGTGTGGCCCAGAGCCTGCATGCACCACCCACGGGGGCTCACGAGCCACATGCGTGAAGGGACGGACAGACGGACACGGAGACGACACGGGATGGGAGGAGCGAGAAGGAAGTGGAGAGCAACAAGCAGCAGGTGTCTGAGATTCTGGGTAAGGAATTGCTCTGGTTTGTGTGGCTGGGAATATTCCCAGAAACTGGGGGCAAACTGCAGCACAACCAGAGCTGAGCCCGTGCTGTGCACAGCAATCTTTCATTTTAAAGGGGTTTGGACGTGGCTTGACCTTGGGGGAAAAATTCTTCACTTTTTATAGAAGCTTTTTTCACTTTTTATGGAGTCTGGTTTGGGCTGGAGGGGACCTTAAAGCGGTCCCCTCCCACCTCCTGCCACAGGCAGGGACATCTTCCACTATCTCAGGTTGTCCTGTCCAGCCTGGCCTTGGGCATTTCCAGGGATGGGGTGGCCACAGCTTCTCTGGGCACCCTGTGCCAGGGCCTGACCACCCTCACAAGGAAGGATTTCCCTGAAGATCAAACCTAAATCTCTCCTGTTTCAGTTTAAATCCACTCCTCCTTTTCCTGTCACTCCAGGCCCTTGGAAAGAGCTTCTGTCCATATTTCCTGCAGCTCCCTTCAGGCACTGGAGCCTTCTCTCTCCAGGCTGAACAATCCCAGTTCCCTCAGCTTTTCCTCCCAGCAGAGCTGCTCCATCCCTCTTATCATTCTGCTGCCTCCTCTGGACTCTCTCCAGCAGCTCCACCTCTCTCCTGTGCTGGGACCCCAGAGCTGGAGGCAGCTCTGCATGTGGGATCTCACCTGGGCAGGACAGAGGGGCAGAACCCCCTTTTTACCAGAGCTCTGAGAATTCTGGAAGTCAAGAATATTTTGCAACAGCTCCAAGGGCCAGACCAGCACCAAAGGCATTGCACAGACACCTCTTCCCTTGCCCTGACCAGAGTTTTGGAGAGAAAAAACATCTGCTGAGCTGTGGTACTCTGAAAACTCTGGGGTTTTGTGTCTCTTCTCCTCATCCAGAGTCCTCAAGCCTTGGGCATCACCCCAGACTCTCCTTGCAGTCCACTTGTCTCGTGTCCCCCACCGTGGTGAAATGGAGTCTGGAGTGAAGCTTTGAATCAAACTGGACGCATGGCATGGCTTGGCAAACAAACCCACAGCACTCACGGTGCCCCACAGACACGGGCAGGGGGCTGAGCCCCCCGGGGGGAACGGCCCCCTCACCTTCTGGTGTGGTCAAAGCTCATGGTGAGAGACGTGGGCTCCTCATCCTCCTCATCCTCGAACGCTCCTCGGGGCTCTGCTGTGGGCGACGCCGTCTCGTCCTGGGACTTCCCCGTCAGGCTGTCGTCATCTTCCTCTTCCAGTTCTTCGTCCTCATCATCCACATCTTCTGTTTTCTCGTTTGCCAACCCGTGGCACTGGGAATTGCCATCAATGTCCTGGATTTCTGGCCTGAAATATTTGGTGAAGGGAGGGAGAAGAAGAAGAAGAAAAAAAAAAGGGATGAAAAAAAGATGGCAAATGTTTAAGTGAAGCATTCCCACTGGAATGCAGACTTTGGTAATGTTCTGCATTGACATGGACACAGGACACTTTTATGTACATGGATAGGTTATTTAAAATGTAACAAAGAAGAAAACCAACGTGCTGCAGGCATTTAAAAATCCCTGTTTCTAAGGGCCAATAAGCCTGTTGAGAACACACCAACCCCAAGGCTTTTTGAACTATGAATTTGTGCAGTCTGGATTTAAATGCTGGGTTTTTTTCATCTCTTAAAATTTAACAGCCTTCCTCCTTCTCCAGGCTCTGTCCTCCAACAATTTCTCTTCAAGCAACCAGGAGAAGGAAGCCTCTACCAGCCAGCCTGAATTCCCTCTCCAATTATTCTGCTGCTCATGCCTGTCCTGCCAGCAGATAATTTTATTTTCTTGCCTACCTTTTATCTGCTAAAGCCGACGCTTGATTCATCTCGCTATTTGCAATAAAATTTCTGATTTCTGAGAAATAGGAATCCTCTTTTTCATCTAAAAGTGCATGGTTGTCTGATTCCGAGTTGGGGGAGGAGGCGCTGGTCCCGAGGTGGTTGGTGATGACTCCGGAGTGCTGGCTCACTGTGGGGCAGGAACAGGGAACAGGAGAGAGAGCAGGAGACTCCATCAGGTGTTGGCAAGGGCAGGATTGAGAGGAAACACAACAGAAGAAGGTTCTCCACAGCCCTCTCACTTTGTATTAATGATTGAGCACTCAAGAGGAAAGCCTTGGAGCAAAGCTCCCAAAGGAAGATTGTGTTTTCCAGACCAAAATACAGGTGGTGTTTATGGGCATTTATGGGCAGCACACACAACCTAAGAACCATCACAGGGCTCTTTGCCTGTACCTTTTCCATAATCTTTTTCCCCCATACTGGGAAATCACTCACTTGGCTTCATCACAGGAATTCCTTCTTTTCATTATTTTTTTTTGTACATTAAAGCCTATTTATCTTCTCCAACTTCCAAAAAACCCCTACAAACAGCCCTACAAACTCATCCTTAGGGGACAGCCCATTCCAGCGAGGCTCCCCAAGGGCCGGAGAGCGCAGGCCAGGGGGTCTCCTCTCTCCAGTGACCCCCAGCAGCCCCAGAGAGCCTTTCCCACCTGGAACATTCTCGTGCTCGTGCTTCTTCAGGTGCCTGTCGAGGTTGGTCTGCTGCCCGAAGCACCGGTTGCACAGGTGGCACTTGAATGGCTTCTCCTTGTTGTGGATGTTCCGGACGTGCCGCTGCAGGTTGGAGGAAATGCTGAATGACCTGTCACAGTATTTACACCTGAAAGACAACAGCAAAAGATAAAGAGTGAAACGGGAGGAAAAAAAAAAAAAATCCCAACTCAGGCAACAAAGAAAAGAGAAAAATTTAACTATCGATACCCCCAGGAAATGTTGGTCTTTAAATCTTGGCTCAGCTGAGGGAAGCACAAAGCATTAATCATCCCAGACAAATCTGATATTGTTGTTACTCAAGGAGCACAAAGAAAGGATTAGGATTAATTAGGAAGTGAGTAGTCCAAACAAATAAGAGTTTGAAATGAAATAATTACTTTTCCGTGCATGGATGTAGGAATGGGAGAGGTGGATTTATTCCTTCCACTTTTTTTTTGTGGGGAATCAGGTGAAATATGGCTGTGGAGGGAGGACAGGGAAGGGAGAAGAAGACAGAAGGGAGGTGAAATGTATAAAGTAGTTATTAACTGGCAAATCCCTGCATGACAGGTAGCTGGACACAGAAAATTCCGGCTTTATTTGCGAAATTCCTTGTGGCACTGGAGATGCAGGGAGTGCAGTGTGGCTTTAAAGGTAATTATGGCTATTCTTATAGCAAAACAACTCCCAGAAATCCACCATGCTTTCCAAGCAGGATAAGATTTACTCCTAGGAGCGAATATCTGGTTTATGATGAAAAGCTGGAATGCAAGGAGCCAAGCCAGGATGTTCAGGGGAGCTGCTGAGTGAAGAAACGTCCCCTGTCTGAGCTAAATCTCCTCAGGACCCACAGCAGATGGGCTGGGGGGGTGTTCAAAGCCATCCCCCCCATTTTGGGTTTAGATTCCCTCCGAATAAATTGGAATAGCTGAGGGTGGTGCTGGGCGAGCTCAGCCGGTGGACTGAAGGTGGCAGCTCCGAGCTGCGGTGGAGAGTTTGGGTCTAAAACTCTGGAAAAGCTCATTCCTGCCCGAATCCCTCCTTACATCTCCCTTTAAACACGTCACTCGTAGCTCAGCAAAGCTGCTCCCCCTTCCAAAACCCCACGAGCAGCAGAATCTGTCCCTGCTGCAGAGCTCCACAAACCCTGGGCACGCACAAGTCCCAGACTCTTCCCAAGCCAATTCCAGAACAAATCCACTCCAGCAGGGCTGCTCCGAGCTCCTCCAACCCACAGCAACATCTGCTCCGTGGAGCTGAGCTGCTCCTCGCTGGGGATCCGGGAATTCCAGAATGGTTTTGGGACCTTAAAGCCCATCCAGTGCCACCCCCTGCAGTGGGCAGGGCACCTTCCACTCGCCCAGGGTGCTCCAAGCTCCATCCAGCCTGGCCTTGGGCACCTCCAGGGATGGCACAGCCTGTGCCAGGGCCTCCCCAGCACTCCCAGACACGGAGATGGAGGGGCATCCCCGCAGGTTTTGGGAATAGCAGGAGCTGCTGATGAGCACAGGCTCACCCCGGGCCTGCCCCACTCAGGGATGGAACTGGATTTACCCAGACACAGAGAACAGGGGATTCCTCCCTACAGACACAACTGCAAGTGTGAAAGATCCCCCCTATGAAACACGCTGACCCCATTTCCAGATGTGCTCCAGCTGTGATTTTTATTCGGTCTCTAAAAATAAATTGATATTATTTTTGGAAAAAGCGGGGATACATTTATGAAACACTCTCCCTCGCTGAACGTTTATGGATTCCATGTCCCCCTCCAAATTTCCTACTGCTAAATCTCCAACAAGAATAAAGATATTTCAAATAATGCACCCTTATTAGGATTAAGTGAGGGTGAAAGCAAAGCTTCTTTTCAAACCACAGCTTTTCCAGACTTCTGAAGTCTTTCCCCTCCATTTTTTTTTCTTTCAAAATCCCCCAATTAACTCCAGAAAACAAGACATTATTTGAACATCAGCAAGGACAAGCACAGTTTCTATGAGGAGAGTTCAACACGGATTTCCAGCCCCAAGGAATCTGCTCTCAGATTCCTGTTCAGCACTCCAGCAAACTGCAATGTCCAAACCTGCCAACATCCCCAGATTGCTGCTATTCCATGGGATTTTCAGGAGTGGTTTTGGCAGGTTTAAATGAGGAGCCCCCTCCTCATCCCTGCTGATGCCACGAGTTTCCTCTCCCTGCCCGTCCTCACCAGCTCCTAAAAAATGCTTTTTTCTTGTGTCCAAGTGCCTGGCACAGGGAACACCTGGCACAGGGGATACCTGGCACAGTGGGCACTGGGATAACCCAGCTTCCCAGCCTGGCTGTCCCTGCCATCACCCCCAGGAGCAGCTCCAGCCATTTAAAGGCAGCCCAAGGCAGGAACGACCCCATCTCCTCCGTGCCCATTTATTTAGATGTTCAGGAAGCCTTTGAAAAGTTCCCTGTGACAGGTCCTCGCCCTAACCATGAGCTATGGGGATCCAGGGTCGGGAATGGGGAGGGAAAAAGAGCTGGTTAAAAAAATAGGAACCAGAGGGGCACTGGGAAGGAGCTGAGAATGCCTGGGAGCAAAGGGGTGAGGGAGATGTCCGGCATTATTTGTGGTCCCAGAGGGGTCGGTGCTGGGAGCTCTGCTGGTTTTAATCTAAATAAATGGCCCAGGCAGAGGAACCAGCTTAAATTCAAGGAGAGGGGTGAACACGGAGGGAGGAGAAGAATAAAACTCAAAGGCAGAGGTGTTTGCTTTGCAAACAGCCCCACAAAGCTTCTCCCTTATCAGCTTAAAGGGCTGAAAACGTCCAAAGCAGGAGGGAGTGACAGGGCAGGAGCTGGGGAATGACAGGAAATGCTGGGAGCTGGAGGAGCTCCGGTACCTGGGACAAGACGGGAGAAAGCAGGGAGCAAACCCCGGGAATGTGGGGAGGAGCTCCCGGGTCTCTCTCACAAAGTTTGCTCTGATCAGTGTGAGCTGCAGAGGAGGAACTGCAGCAAAAACCCCTCAGAACACATGGACAGCAACTCCTCCTCTGATCAACCCCTCAGCCTCGAGTGCTTTTATAACAGGGGGAGCTCAGGCTGCATTTTGAAAACCAGAAAATGAGAAATATCTTCAATATTTGTTAAACTATGGGCATTCTTAGGAGATGCCAGCTGTGGTTGTGAGTTCCAGCTTAATGCAGATAACAGGACACGAGGCCTCCAAGAGCCTTTTTATCACTGAATTCTGTGCTGAATTTTAGGTTTGGTGCTGGAAAAATAAAAGAGGGAAAAGAAACTTGTTGAATTTTACTGTAGGGCACAAGGTCTTGGAGTGTTTCACTTGATTTTTCAGGTACTGCTCATTCTTCAGAAAACATGTTGCAATTTCCCTTTATAAAAAGAATCTGCCTCTTTTATTGCTCCTGTGCTATTAATCCTACTTTATACATAATTAGACACTTAAGAAGTTTGAGTGATTTCCTAACTGCCCCCAAAAAACTCCAAAAAACACATCACTTCATCAATGGCAATCAGGAATCAACCCCAAAACACCTTATTTTCTGTCCTGTTGTCTTTAAGAACATTTTAACTAATATTTGGATTAATATTTGAATTATTATATATAGAAATACTTTTATAAAGTGACAGGGTAAAAAAAAAAAAAAATTGAACAATCAAAAGCAAAGTTGCAAAGGAGACAACAGTTAAACACTGAGAAATCAGCAACCTCCTTTTACCTGTCTGAAGTCAGCACTTAAAAACCGAGATTTCAAAACAAGTCTGGCTGCCAAAGCTGCAAATCTCAGTTCTCTGAGAGGAAAAGCAAATCAATGATAATTAAAGCTCGTCTGTAAACGCAGCCCTGGCTCTCTGGGGGGCTGTTAGAATGCAACATTGTCCAGGAGTCAGACCTCTAAAAAACCCACACAGGCTATTTGCTGGGAGAAGACCAGATCAAATAAATCTTTATTTTCCTAACCTTTGTTAAGTTGCAAGTCTCCTTTTTTGGAAGAAAACGGAACGAAGGATCTCGGAATAATCGGGAGCGAGCGTTTCAGAGGACAGGGAACACACAGGGCCCGTCCAGGCATCTCAAATAACACAACCCCCAACACCACTGCAGGGAATGGGTCCAAAATATATGTCTGCTTCTGGTGGGGAAGTGGTGGTGGGGTATTTTTAATTTATCCGATGTCTACACTTAAAATTCTGATAGGAAAATAAATGTGATTCTCAGTGTAGCAGGGATTACAATGTGGGAGAGTCAATTCTTAGGTTAAACTGAGCATAAAAATGTGATGTATTTGACCACATGGCCTTTTTGCTGCTCCTAAATTTGTGTTTCTCTTTATTTAATAGCTGCTCCATTTGCTTTGTTGTGAACTTATGGCTGTGTATGAAAGGCTGCAATGTCAGCTACCCAAAGCAAAATGGAATTGTTACCATTGTTTGACAACCTGCAAAACACTCACATCATGGCAAACACAATGCTGGCCTTGCAGCAAGCTCCTGATGCACCATTCCTTCAGGTTTGCTCATTTCTGGACCTCATTTTAACAAAAAAAAGGGCATTTTTTTTTCCCCCAAGTTTTTTAAACTGTTTGTAAAGCACTGGGAGAAAATTCTGGGGGAAAGATTTCCACAAGAAACAGTTCTTTATGTACCTAGGCACAGAGAATACGTGCATTTTGTTGTGAGTTTTATTCAGATTTAAAGCCTGACTTGGACAGGAGAACCCACTGGGCTGGGACACTGTCCCTGTGCACACTGAAGCACCCAAATCACACCACCTTGTCCCCAGCTGACAGAAAACAGCTCAGCCATCTTCTACCTTAAACACTCACAAACCTGTGAGACTCTGTGGGAATCCCCACCCTCCCAGACCTCCTTTTAAACTCCCTGATTTAAGCTCAGGCACTACCAAAATTCAGTTTTAAGGCAGGTAAATCAACAGGGTTTTTCTTGCCTTTGTGGTTTTGATCCCCTACTCCAGGCACCTCTGATGTTCATTAAGGGAAAAAAAAAACCATCCAGCCCCAGCAGTGAAGGTCCTGGCAAGCCCTTCAAACCAGCCTGAATTTCAGAGCCATTCAGCACCTTCAGCTGTCCTTGAGATGAATGGTGAACGTGAGTGTGAAACAACGCTGCAAATCAGAGCCCTCATTTGCCAGCATCCATCTAAATATAAGTTAAGTGTCTATCTTCGAGCTGCCAAGCCTGATTATTTTTGGCTGGTACACATAATATACAACCCTATGAATCACTCTGTGTAATGCTCCAGGCCTGTGGTATTCTGCTGGCACAGCTTTATGGAGCAGGGGGTGGAGGAAAAAATACCGGAGTGGTGAGTGAGGAGAGTTTGGGAAAGGGTTTTTTGGGGGGGACAGCATCACCTGTAGGGCTGCTCTCCAGTGTGTGTCCGCAGGTGCCTCGTCAGGTTGGCTGAGCGTGGGAAGATCTTGCCACAGTACCTGGATGGGGAGAAGCCAAAGGCAACCATCAGGAGAGCCCAGGGATGCCCCAGCACCTCCTGGCACTGCTCCCAAAATCCCTTTGTGTGCTCACAGCTGAGGGGGGCAAAGGGGAGGAGGAATCTGCCACCCCAGGGGTACAGGGGTCACTGTGCTGACATCAGAGCTCCAGGAGCAGCTGAGGGAGCTGGGAGGGCTCAGCCTGGGGAAAAGGAAACTCAGAAAGAACCTTCTCACTCCTCCACCTGACAGGAGGGTGCAGCCAGGTGGGGTCAGGCTCTGCTCCCCGGGAACGAGGGACAGGACAAGAGGAAACGGCCTCAAGTTGCACCAGAAGAGGTTTAGATTGGATAATTGGAATTTTTTTTCACAGAAAGACTTGTCAGAGGTTGGAATGGGATGCCCAAGGAGGTGGTGGAGTCACTATCCCTGGAAGGGTTCAGAACAAGTGTGGACACAGCACTTGAGGACATGGTTTAGTTACAGCATTCCTGCATCAGGGTACAGAGGGTTTAATCACTGCCTGGTCAGATGGGCACTTGAGATGTTTCTGCATCTCCTTTATAGCCCTGTTGATGTGCTCATCATACGGAATCTGCTCTTTCATCCTTGGAATTCACAGAATTTTCCTCTGATTAGAGGCTGCAGCACCGTGCTGTGGGTTGGGAGGCTGGCAGGCTGCTTGGAGCAGGGAAATGCAGCCACAGGAAATTGATAAAGGAAGGAATTCTGTTCCACAATAAATGTGGTTCACAGTAAAATCAAAAAGGTATAAATCAAAACACTAATTGGGAAAAAAATACCAAGGATGAGGAGCTGCACTCTGTGACTATGAAACCTATAGTAGGAGGAAGCTAGGACAGATTTTCTTAATTTCAGGGGCCTTCAGCTGTCCTGAAGATGAACAGTTAATGTGAGTGTTCCCCAGCAATGGAAATCCAAATGGTAACTTGTGAGTGTGCATCCAAAATGTAAGTTTAGCCCATTTTGTAAGTAGAAACCTCAAATTTCTAAATACTCAACTGAAATCTGAGCCTGCAGCTTTTGTGGTAAAGTTGAACATAACAAACACGTCAACCAAGGCTTGTACCCACTTTGTGCACCCAAAAAATCTCCTCAGCAGGAGCCACCAGGAGAACCTCGAAGTAAAATTGCGACAGCAGACAGAGGTTTATTATTAAATACCTGTGATCTGCTCCAATTTGGAGCAGCAATGGCTACGTGAGGACTTCTGTGGATAGCACTGGGTTTGAAAAAGTTGTTTCCTGTATGCTGCTTTTTAAAATTCAATCATTTTTCCATAGCTGAGGTTGGATACAGCTGGGCCTGGCATTGGGAACACCAGAGACTTGGCCTGGGAAGTTGGGTTTGCTTGAGAATCTCCAGATCCGCTCCCAAGGTTATTAAAAATTACAAAGCAAACAGAAGATGCTGATTTCCTACCAGACAAAACAAACTCTTTGAGAGGGAATTAGTCATCCCAGCTCTGCTCTAATTCTGCTGCCTCTTGTTTTCCCTCCCAGCAGAGACGTCGGTGCGGAGCTGCCCCGCTCCGTGCTGGTGCCCAGCTGGGGTGGCACATCCCAGGGTGTTTGTTTGCACATCCCAGGGTGTTTGTTTGCACATCCCAGGGTGTTTCCACATCCCAGGGTGTTTCCACATCCCAGGGTGTTTGCACAGCCCCGTGGGCCCCGTGGGATGCCCGGCTCACCTGCAGGTGTAGCGCTCCTTGCCCTTGCGCAGGATGGGGTCGGAGAGCGTGGGCGGCGGCGATCGGAAGTTGAAGGGGTGGTGGGGAAGGGGCTGCAGGGACGAGCCAGAGTCGGCCTTCATGGCTGCAAAGCTCTCCAGTTTCTCTGTCATTGTCTCGATGGCTGACATCTGCAAGGACAAGGAGAGAGCTCCCGTGGGTAAAATCCCTGGGAAGGGCAGGATCTGATGCACGGAACACCAGTTCTGGTGGGGCAAAGCCTCCTGCTGGTGTCTGCTCTTTTGGAAGTGGGAGGCACAGTGGGAAATGGAGCCACTGAATCCAGCCAGGAAAGACAGGAGTGGTGTATAGGCCCTGGAGAAAGCAGGAAAGGCACAGCTGGCAAAACCAGGCATTGAGGTCCCAGAAATCAGCAGTTGCTCACTTTCTGCAGGGTGCCTGTGCTCACTTCAGCACTCGGGATCAAAAATTGTCTCAGAATATACCTGAGACATCCGGTTTTCCTGGGATTATACTGAAACTAAATACCATGGTCAGATGCCTGAGGTAGAACTCACTACACAAACCCAACCCAAAATCTTGGGAAGCAGGGAGGTCTGATGGCTCCTGCAGCATCCTGGGGGTTGGAGGGACAGGGCAGCGAGCAGTGGGTGGGCAGGCAGGGACACAACCCCAGGATTGGGGGGGCAGAACAGTTTTGGGCCCAAAGCAGAAGAATCCTGGTGAAAATGGAGTGAGAGGGATGTGTGCTGGCTGCCTGGGGAGCTGAGGAAGAGCTGAGGCTGAAGGGGTGAAGAGGGAGTAGCTGGGAAGAGGAGGAACTGGGATCAGGCTCAGGATGGAGTGGCTCCACAGGGAGCTTGCCCAGTGAAGAGGCACTTAAGAAGGCTCTAATTATGGGTGGGAAAGGTTCAGCAGCTCCTAAAGGTGGTGGAAGGATGGGTGGGAGATGGCTGATCCTCCTGGAGTGACAGGGAGCTCCAGCCAAACCCCTGGGTGTGAGCGGTGCCTGGGTGAGTTAAGGTCAGGAGGAGCAACACCTTCACATCCTGTTGGGATGGGAGCAGCTGGCAGGCAGACCTGGAGATGGGACACCAAGCAGAACATCCCTGGATGCTTTATCAGATTTAGTTTGTATGACTTAGCCATGTTCTCACAGACACGAGATCAAACACCTCACCAGAAAGAGGCAGAAAGGGAACAACCTGGAGATACAGGAGAAGGGGAAAGCAAAAGAAGGAAAGAATAAAGCTGGGCCACGTGCAAAAAAAAAATTAAAAATGGATGTGCATAAAAATCCACTTTTACAGCACTTTTACTTTCATTACAGCCCACAGGAAATCCAAGTCCAAGAGAGCAAAGCAGCTTGGAGGACGCCGCCAGCATCTCCAACATCCAGATTTGTGCACTCCTGAGAGCATTTTCGAGATAGCAGGGGCAGAAAAGAGGGATAAAGCAAACAAGGCAGCAATAAAGCTGCCTCCTGGCTGCGCTGACCTCACCGGGACAGGCGGGAGCTGCGGAGGCAGCCGGGGCGGCAGCGAGGGGCGGAAGGCAGGAGGAAGCCATACATCACCCCGAGATGCTCCATCCTACAGGAAGGGCTGACCTTTTGCACGTTTACACTTTATTAAGCTGGGCTTTAGAAGGAGGAGGGGGGAACAGAGGGTGAAGAGAGCCAAGATATTGTTTAAAAATATATGGCTATGAAAAATAGTTGTCTTAATCACCCCTGAAGACATTGTGGAGGGCTGACAGCCTTCATAAGCTGTAAAAGAGAGGAGCAGGAACCCCCATTTCCCCATAATAGATCCACAGCCCCTTCGCTGGAGGCTCCCAGCCCATGATAAATAGTAAGTAATACTTAGCACCAGCCACTTGAAAAGGTTACTTTATCATTTACAGCACCAGCTCTGCCCCAGCTGCCAGTCATGCAACAAAGCCATCACGTTAAAAAGCTCCCCGGACCTTTCAGAGCCGTGCTCTCAGCCCTTCGCCGAGGTACCTGGAGCTCTCCTTTGTTGTGCCCTGTTCTTTAGGCACTTAGTCAGAGATATTTGCTGGCTTGAGAGCTGTAGGCTGGTTTTAAAATTCTAAACACTGTCCACGGCCTCTCCAGTGGCAAAGGCACTTTGCTATTTAGGGAACAACTGCCTTTAAAACAGAAAGGGGGAAGAAAGGAAACTTAACAGGTGAGGAAAGGCTTTCCATTAAGTTATCAAAAAGTTACACCGGTTATTTATGTTGTCCAGAGTTTCATTTGGAATAGACAATGTAGGAAAACTCCCCGAGAGCACAGGAACTTCTGCCAACAACTGGCTAAGAAATAAGAGCTGCCTGGGATTCGTTTTGGAAGAGGAAACATCTCCTGAATGCTTTTATCACATCTTCTGGCTTCATCACATCCCAGTGAGGGCACTCCAAGAGAGCTGGGGATTAGTCACAGAGGAAAAGGCTGAGACCAGACTCGTGTTTAGCGTGAGACAAGCCCGAGGAGAACGTGACTCTGACTGACCAGGCACAGGAATGTTGGTCCTGATGAAGAAAGCAGAAGCAAGAAGCCTGAAGATGTGATTTCTTAGAAAAAGGTCCAGGATCCAGCATTCCTAAGAATGGGAATGGTCACAGCCCCAAGGCTGTCAGAGCTCTCAGACACAGGGTGGGGGTGTTGGGGTGCCCTGTGCAGGGCACAGGTTCGACTGGAGGATCCTTCCAGCTCAGGATATTCTGTGATAATTCTGGAAGGGGATGTGGTGGTACAAATCTCCCATGTTCTGGAACAAATGCCCCGTGTTCCTTGGCTGTGTCTGGAACACCTGACTGACTGCAGCATGGGAACGGCGCCTCTCCAGATCGAGTGATCTGAACACAGCGCTCACCCTATTAAAAATCAGTTATCAGGAAGCTTTGGGCTGGAGTGATTGTAAATTTGAGGCTATTCTGCCTGATAAGCTGTTAGAGATAACCAGACCTTCCAGATCTTTTCACTGCCATGGGAAGAGGACGTGGTCAGGATTTCGGGAACAATGTTAACAACCTTCCACCCAGAGCTTGCTCCTGCTCGGGGTCTGAGCGTTTCTCATCATCTCCTTGGGTTGCTTTGCCACGCTGGCTCCTCCCTGCTATCAGATTCTTTACAGGCAGATATCCCCACTATTCTAACTCACACAAATACAGGATGTTCCTGGCCAGCCTGTCACCATTATCCAGCCTGGATGAAGGAAAAATCGGGGGAAGTTATTAACCAAACTCTGAGGTTGGTGTGAAACAATGAGGGGACTAAGTTTAGCTGTGAAAGCAACCAGGACTCAGCTTTCACAAACCTGCGAGTTATTTATCTAAGGTGGGAAACATTATCAGGGGAGAACAATGCCTGTGAATATAAAGGAGAGCACAGTGAGGACCACGGAGCTGGGATCCCAGGCTGGGCACAGCAGGAGGGGATGGCTGGAGAATGTCACACGGAGTGGCTGAACCCACTGCCCGGCCCTCCCACACACTCCTCGTGATGGGAGAGACCTTCAGGCAGGTACAAAATGCTGCTGCCTGGGGGCTGGGCACTCCTTCTCTAGTTTGTACCACTTTAGATGACCACCCCAGGTGCTCCCAGAGGAAAAAACACGCAGGCATTCTGTCAAAGGGGTGTGTAGCAGATCCTACGAGCTGCCCAGACCTCACCCCTGATTTTCTGGCAATGCACAAGAAACAGCAAGGCACAACTGCCATCATCCTCCAGCTGCGAATTAAAAGTGTCTGGAAGGAACTGGTAGGAAAGTAGTGGAGTTTGCAATGGATGAGGAAGAGTCTGAGCCCAGGGATCCCAGAGATCTGAGTGTACCAGCTCCACCTCAGCATTCAATGCCTGATTGTTACCTGGGGGTGGAAAAGCAGCGGGGAGGGTCGCAGGTACTTCTCCTTGAGGGCACCCACGGGGTCTGTCACCTTCCGCTTCTCCACCCTGCTGGACAACAACACAGAGGGTTACATACCTCACAGGCAGCCCCACGCAGCCCCACCGTGCCTAAATTACACTCAAGGTTCCTCTCCTACTCACACAAATGTCTTCCTCCCCCTTCTCCTGCACGCTACAAATTCGGATGCACAATCATCCCACAGAAAGTGCTGGAAACAACACGAACACAAATCCCCCCCTTTGGGCAGTATTTTGGACTAAGAAGACATTTTGCTCCTGCTCTGCTGCAGTGGTTTATAAGCCTCTGCTGTTGTGAAATGTCATGGAAAACCCTGCATTTAGAGCAAAAGTGTCTGAGCTGGAGAAGCTCTGGAGTCCACAGCAGGCAGCCCCTGCATGGAAAAAAAAATGCCTTTGAGAGTTTGGGTTTATCTGAAGAGTTAACACTGGGCCAGACTTTGCAGCCCCAAGCGTGCTGAAATCATTAGGTGTTTCATATTTGTTTCCTCCCTCGCAGCTGAGACATAATTTGTGTTGAGTTTCTTTGGCAAGCCCATGTGGATGACTGTTTAAAAAGTGAGGGACTGGTGGGAGAATTCTAAAGCAACTCAGAAGCCCGAGTTCTTCTGATATCACCTCAGCCCATACAAATATCACATGTTTAAGCACCTGAGATGCAGAAATGACTCTAAAGCGAGGCTCCTATTTTTGACAATATTGGCTTTGCTTCCACAAAATATTCTACTTGCTGGGAAACTGAAGTGTGGAACCACCAAAAAGACAAACTGAGATGTTCTCTGAGGGAAAAAAAGTGTTGTGGAAGTAACTCCAACAAACACAGCTGCATCTTTAAATGGCTGGAAATGAGTCCATCCAGCTAAACCAGTAGAAATCCAAGAGTAAGAGTGATTTTAACTACATTAGTCCAGCATAAATTGAGAGCAAATTATTTTAGCTGCATTTCAGCTGATTGGTGTGTGGATCAAATTACCAAAGAGTTTAAAGAAGAGCCCTGCTGAGTGCAGTCAGCGAACTGTGCTTAATCTGCATTTAATTCTTCTAGGGTAGAGGGAAAGAGAAGAGCTGGGTTGGAAATGCAGTCAGAATTAGGGAGCTTTGGAAGGGACGTGCTTTTATGGGGCTGAGTTGCCAGAAAGACCAAAGAATAAGTAAAAAGTTGCTCCCTGAGCGCCCCCTGACCAGCACAGCTTTGCTGTCCGTGAGGCACTGGAACATAAGGGAGCATCCCTGATCCCAGCAGAGCCGTCTGGGGAGAGCCCTGCCTGCTCCACACGTGTAAAACCTGGTGAATGGACAGCATTTCCCCAGCTCTGCCATCTCCCAGGGCCGGGAATGGGAGCACAAGGGCCGAACGTCCCCGTCAGAGCCCAATTCCGCAGAGCCCGGAGGATTAAGCCGATCATTTCGGCCCAGTGCCTGAGAACGTCACCCCCACAGGCCGAGCTAAAAATGCCCCCATTTCAGGCTGTCTGGCTGCATTAAATTATATCACCAGGAGAAAATGTCAAGGATTTAAGTGGCCTTTGGGAGCAAAAAAAACGAAGGAGCCAAATGATGTGAGAGAGTCTGATAAAGAGAAGTTTAGAAAGAAAATATTTCCATATTTTTCAAGCTGGGACTTGGAAGCTGGGCTGTTTCACTCATTACATCACAAGTCTGATTCGCAAGCAACGCCACCGCTGACTTTCTATTTTAACACATGACTAAAACTATGTGCATCCCATGGAATGCAGCGAATGATGCCCCCATCCTTCACTTCCATCTGTCTGCTGGGCCTTTACGGTTTTCCCGAGGCCGCTGTTTTAATTGGCAGTGGCTTTCCCAAGCCCTGTTATTTCAGCATTCCCGCTGAGAGTGCCCAGAGGTGGCAGGACCCTACATGGATTCTTTTGCCTTTCTATCCCATTTATCTATCTATCTATCTATCTATCTATCTATCTATCTATCTATCTATCTATCTACCTATCTATTAATTCGTTTATTTTTTTATTTATTTGTTTATTTACTTACTTATTTTTCCAGGAGCACTTTTTTACAGACACTGCTCACACCATGCCTGATTTCTCCAGGGGGAGATGGCCACGGTGGGTGCCAGGCAGGGCTCAGCACCTCTCAGGCTGGGAAGTGTCCCCCATCCCAGATGGCGCTGCTTGGGTGAGCTGGCAGAGCGAGAGACGCTCGTTTGCAGCACTGAGGGCTCACTAATCCTCCTCCCAGCCGACAGCTCCTTGGCCTGGCCAGACACTGACATCACTTTTTCCCACAGTTATCAGCCCTGCGACAGCGGCCGGCGGTGACATCGGCGCTGTCGCGGTGCTCGCAGCCCTTTGAGCGCCCATCCCGGTGCTGACACCGTCGTACTGCGGTGGCTCTGAGGCTTTCCAGCCCCAGGGACACAGCAGATCCTGCAGGGGAACAGCCACCAACCCTCCAGCAGGCTGGGCACAGCGAGGATCACCAGGCATTCAGCACAAAGAATGCAAGGACAAACCATTCACCTCCACAAATCCAGGAGGCCTCCAGGCCAAGCACACCTAGCCAAGTGGATGCTGTGGAGCATTTAGACACAGTAATGGCTTATTTGGAGGTGTTAATGTCTAAATCAAGCTAGTCCAGGGCATGTCTTTTCCCTGGACTTTGTTAAAACCAGACATGCCACGTCCACCTCATGGATGGGTAACACACAGATTTACTGTCACACTCTCACCACAAAGTTTTAATAATTTTCCTTTGGAAACAGGTTTTATAAAAAGCTCTCAAGCAGCAAAAGCCCCAAGTCTTTCCTTTTCACCTCCTCCTGAGCTGATTCCTTCTGGAAGTTTAGCTGGCATTTGGATAACTTCACCCAGCCTGCTCTACACACGCCTTCCATGTTCAGCTCATTCTGACGTAACACAACAGGCCCTCCTCAGAACCATCTGTTCAAGTGACACCAGAAAGGCCTTGTTATCTCCCAAGAAAGATAAATCTGTGAGAAATGTATCTGGGAGAGATCTGGGTAGTAACACGCTACCATGTGTTTACACAGTACTTGTTACTCCAAGAGTAACACATTTCAGCAGGTTGGGTCTGCACCAGCAGCTCCTCTGAACGGAAAAACTCCAAGAAAAGGCTTTAGAAAAGGGAAAGGGAGGGAGGGAGGAAGAAAGGTGAAGTGGCTCACAAAAGGCCCTCAAGTCAGTCAGTGGGAGAGCTGCATTTCCAGGCTCCCAGGGCTCCTGACTCATTCCCAAGCCATGGGAGCCCGGGGCTCCAAGGCATCTGAACTCTGCATTCTTATCGAATCAAACCTCTGGAATTTCCCCAGCAGAAGTGCCATCTTAGCAATGGCTCGTGGGAGAGTCCTTAAATAGGTCAAGTTTCTTCTTTATCTAAACAAGGATGTGTTCCTCACACATTGATTATGAGGGCTCCTCACTCAGCCCTTTTCCATTGAGGAGATTCAACGTGTTGAGAAGTACAAACAACTACAGGAGAAGTTCACTGCTCTCCCCAACCAACCTGCATCCTCCCCTGCCTCAGGGTGTGGTATCAGCTGGAAAAGGAGCTGGTTAGGGAAAGGCTTAAGGCAGGGTATGTTAATACCTGTAGATGGGGTCCATGAAAAAGGGCGATGGCTTAGCGTAGTGCAGGGAGGGCTGCTGAGGCAGCTGGGACTGGGAAATCTTAGGTAAGACCTCACTTGCCATCAGCTTCCTCTCCCCATAAATGTGGTTTTTCCGTGGCTCTCTCCCTCCGTTCTGGCTGGCTCGGATGCGGTTGCCAATGCTCAGATCCAGTGGCTGCTCCTCCCCTGAGGATGGAGCTGGGAGGACCTTGGGGGGCGGCAGGATTGGCTTAATCTCTTTTGGCTTCGTGGTGAGATCGAAGGGGGACTCCGAGCTTGTGCCGCCGACTTTGTGGAGGTCCCTGGGTGACTTTGGTTCTGCCTTGACCAGCAAGTTGTGATTGAGGGTCCGCTCCGTGAAAGGGTAGAGGGAGTGGGGGAAATTGGGGAGGAACTGGAAGGGGAACATGGAATGATACGGGAGCGAACCCATCTTTTTCTCCTGCATCCCCATAAAGCCAGGCCCAAAATACTTCTCTGCGATGGAGGCGATGGCTTTAATAGAGTCATTGGCTGCCCCCGTGGTGGGCAGCAGGTGCTCCTCGGGGGGAGGAAAGAAGGAATGCTGAGAGTAGAAGAGAGGGATCTCGCTCGTGGCGTTGGTGGAACTTGCAGACACCGAGCTGCTGACGAAATCTGGCTTGGTCTCCATTTGTTTGCTCTTGTCTTTCGTTTTGTCCCTGTCACTCTCCACGTCACTGTCCAGGTCAGAGCCGGTGCCAGTCGTGGTGTCCAGATCCGTGCCCGTGGTCGTATTGACATCCTCAAAGTCACTGCCATCGGACATGTCACTGTTCCTGGCTTTTAGCTTCTCCAGGTAGGAGTTTTCCAGGCTGCTTTCACATTTCTCCTCCCCTGAAGGGGCCTGGTTGCTGTTGCTCACTGCCGAGATCAGCGGGAGCGCCGGGTTCCCGAGGGGGCTGGGGAGCTTCGCGTCAGGAGTGTGGTTGAGGGGACTTTTGAGCAGTTGCGTGGGTGGTAACAAGGGAGGCCTGGGGTACAGAGAGGGCGGAAAAATCCCCGGGAATCCGGGGGTGAGGGCAGGGAAGGCTGGGGGTGCCGGCGAGAACGGGAGCCCGCCGGGGTGAGGGCGGGATGGGAAATACTCATTAAAGCCCAGGCTGGCGTGGTTGAGGTTGGGAGAGGGCTTGGATTTGTCCATCATGGAGGTGGGCGTGAGGGGGAGGCCGGGGGCGAAGATGCCGGCGGGGCTGTAATGGTTCTTGCCCTCGCAGAAGCGCCGGTGCTTGTTGAGGGAGGAGGTAGTGCTGAACATCTGCCCGCAGTCCTTGCACTTGATCTGGGTGCGGCAGTCCGCGTGCATCCGCTTGTGGCGGCACAGGTTGGAGAACTGCGTGTAGGATTTGTGACAGACCTCACCTAAAGCGTCAACAGGAACCAACAACAAAAGCCATATGAAATTAACGGGAAAACGGCAGGGATTCGCCACGGGATTCACCAGCCTCCCCCTCCGCCCCATCCCCTCCGCCCCATCCCCTCCGCCCCCTCCCCACCATCCCGGCCCCCCCTCCCCCATCACCCCTTTTCCCTCTGGATAAAGCCCAGCCTGGTGGATCCCTCCAGAAGCCGCTCCACACCAATCTGAGGGGATGTGCTACCCCTTCTCAAAGTTTTGGGGAATTTTGGGGGAAGATAATCGTGGAATCACAGAATGGTGTGGTTGGGAGGGATATAAAGCTCATCTCATCCCACCCCTTGCCATGGGCAGGGACACCTTCCACTATCCCAGGTTGTTCCAAGCCCTGTCCAGCTGTCCCTGGACACTTCCAGGGATGGGGCAGCCACAGCTTCTGTGGGCACCCTGTGCCAGGGCCTGCCCACCCTCACAGGGAACAATCTCTTCTGTATATCCAACCTAAACTGCCCCTCTTTCAGTTTCCCCCTTGTCCTGTCACTCCAAAGTCCCTCTCCAGCTTCCCCACAGCCTCTTCAGATCCTGGGAAGTGCTGTGAGCCTTCCACACAACCTTCTCTTCTCCAGGATGAACAGCCCCAGCTCCCTCAGCCCAGATCCATAGGTAAGATGTTCCAGTCCCCCCACAACTTCACTGCCCTAATCACACATTTTTTAATGATAACATCTCTTTATCCCAGCTCATCTGCTTCCCATTAGTCCTGCCATGGCAGGAAGCAAAGAGGGCTGGAGGGAGAAGAACTCTGCCTCATTTAATCAAACCTGCCCTTCCTGAATGCCCTCAGTGGTACAGAACCCCTCCAGGGGGCTGCTCTATAAATTCCCTGCCAGCCAGGCCTGGGTTCTGCCAGGGCTGGGATCTCTTTTTTTTAATCCATTAAATCAGTCCAACACCCCTGCCCTGCTAAGTGAAGCCACATCAGCGTTTTCTTTAACGACCTGTAAATACCAAGCTTTCCAAACATGGATTTTCATGACCCCTTTCACCTCCAGACTTTGCTGCAGTGGAAGGAACAGGGTGAAGTGAGACAGAAATCCCACCCCAAACTTTTCTACACATCCAAACGCTGTGACTTTTTATTATCTGGTGCCTCTTTCAACATGGGAATAAATGTGGTGGTGAATTAACTCCTTCCCCCGGGGAACTGCTGTTATCACCCTTTTGTGAGTGGGGAAACCGAGACAAAGCAGGGGAAGGACTTTGTTTGGGCTTGGACAGACAAGGACACGAATCCAAGTTCTGACACTCCAGCTCAGGGACTGCTCAATGCTCCTTCCTTCCTCCCTGCTTTACTGATGGGGGCCTGTGAGCCTGATTTTCCCTGTATTGTCTCCTAAGTCTTTCCTAAATCTTTAGGATTTACTTCAGTGCTTGAATATCAAATGACTGGCAGGGGAGTATTTCACTTGCAGCTCTGAAAATATCAAAATACAATAAATTCTAATTGAAATTCAAAGCAGAAATGTGTAAAATCTAATGAATTTGACATTTTAGTTCAGATGAGCACCCCAAAATCCAAAGGAGTGTCACTGAAGGCTCTGGTTTCTGACTGCACTGGATATTTAGGCTGCACTGTCTGACCCCAGACATTTCATTGTTGGGCTCTGACACAGCCCAGAGCTGCAAGGGAAGAAACAGAACAAGAAAATCATCACAAGAGTTTCAATGTTTGAACCAATCTTAATTTTTGGCAATCACATTTTAAAATCTCGGGCCAGGTCTCCTGAACTGCTCTTAGTGCACACACAGGGTTTTATGGCTGTTGTGTTATTTCAGCTACCTTGGACTTGCAAAGAAAGGGTTTATTTGGCTTTTTTGCTTCATTTTAAAGTGTTTTCTTAAACCCATTTCTTAAACAATATCCAGGGTTCTGAAAGGAAGCGCTACTGAATTCATTTTCCATGAAAATTCAACACTACTGAATTTTATTTCCACAACAGTCTCTTAATTACAACAATCTCTGTTTTTTTTTTCCAAGGGAACCAGGATTCACCATCCCTGGAATTACTCAAAAAAACTGTGGATGTGGCACTTGGGGACAAGGTTTAATGGTGAACACAGAGGTGCTGGGTTAAGGGTTGGACTTGACAATTTCAGAGGGCTTTTCCAACTGAACCAATTCCATGGTTCCAGGATTCTTCCATTTTTCACCCCAGGAACTGTTGCTGGATATACAAATACTGCACAGAATTCCCTGAAGAGAAGTGCTATAGCCCTGAGAGCTCCCATCATTTTTCTAAAACAAGGAAAACTGGAAAATTACTGTCAAATCCAAGGATTTAGTAATTCCACATGGAACGTTCTCTCTTGCCCTTCTGATTTCTGCAGTTATAAAGTCACAAGTTTGGGGTCTTTGAAAGCCAAATATAATATTGTGAAAAATTAAACACACACACAGACACTTTTCCTCCACTGAACCGGGATAAAAAACCTTCCTGGTGAATCCTGCCTGGTGGATTTGAAGTTGTAAATGGATGGACAAAACAACCTGACAGTCTGACCCAGCATGGTCCCCCTGCAGTTGTTCCACCCGCTGATTTGGTCTGACAACTCCCTAATTCTGATGAGGTGAGAGTGAGGAGATTATGAGGAGAAATCCCTCATCTCCCTGCAGCAATCCTGGGAGTCAAATTATCCCTTTCATGTGCCCAGTGAAAGATTGCAGCAAAATGAGCGAGAGAGGAGCGTTCTTCCTCTGCTGACACCCAGCTGCTTGTCTCAGGACCCTGATTATCTCGGGACATTAATGAAATGAGTCTCCCAGGATATTCCTGCATGCTGTTCCCATTATACCAACAGGGAAAAAAAAGGCAGGAGTGGGTTCAGTGGCTTCCCTGCCCTAACATCAAAGCCTGGAATCAAACCCAGATCCCGGCCCGTGCCTGAACGGCGTGTTCTGAAGTGTCAGGAAGTGATCCCTGGAGTTCCTGGAGCTTTGTTGTGACACCATCCACCTCCCTGCACAGCTATCCAAGCAGAGGGTGCTGTGTCAATTAAAAAAATATACAGCCCCGGGAATGAGATGGGTGGCTCTCGAGGGAAAATGCCCTTCTGGAAATATCCCACTGAGGAGAGCACTGAGGACACAGCTCTTCTGCTGTTTGGTTGGCTCCCAGCACTATCAAGATGAAACATGCAGAAAATAAAGAAGAAAAAACCTTCTTTGTAAGAAACACCTTCACATGTCTGATTATTCCAAGTTCTTTACAAAGGCTTCAGGATTTGAGGCACCCCTGTAAAACATTTCGATCAGGCTGTGCCAGCTATTTATTTATGTCACCAACAGGAGCATTCAAAAACGATTAAGGCAAAAAGAGAAGAGAGAAAGAAAAGATATGAGAAAATGGCATCACTGTGATCGCTGAGAGACTCAGCTTTTAACTTGTCAAGAAAGTCAAAAACTGCCACGAATGTTTGCTGAAAAAACAGGCAGCATGCAAAAAAAAAAGAAAAAAAAGAAAAAAAAAATTCATCTTATGCTCTGAGCTATAAAATTACAGCGGCCAGGGATGGGAGGGCTGGGGGGCCCCTGCAGGATCCCTGCAATTACAGCCAGCATCGGGCTGGTGATGGCCGTGACAACTTACATATGAAAGGTTTGACAGTGCTGTGGATGTGCTTGTGCTGCTTGAGCCCCGAGGAGGTGGCGAAGGTCTTGCCGCAGTCGGGGCAGGCGTGGGCTCTGGCACCGACGTGCTGCGAGCGGATGTGCCGCTGGAGGTTGCTGGGGTCCGTAAACACCTGCGGGGCAAAAACGCCTTCAGGAGGCCAGGGAAAAGCAGGAGGAGAAGAGCCTACATGGGGAAAAGCTGATTTTGTTAGGTTTTTATCGCTGCTGCTCGTGGTGTGAGGAGTGTGGAGTGGGTAGGTGAGGACAGGCTGTGAAAGGGTTCCTTAATGTGCCCTGCCAGGCTGTGGCACCTCCTGAGTGGGGTGCTCATGGTTTGGCAGGTCTGTGGCACCTCCCTGAGTGTGGGGTGCTCACGGTTTGGCAGGTCTGTGGCACCTCCTGAGCATGGTTTGGCAGGTCTGTGGCACCTCCTGAGTGGGGTGCTCATGGTTTGGCAGGTCTGTGGCACCTCCTGAGCATGGTNACCTCCTGAGTGGGGTGCTCATGGTTTGGCAGGTCTGTGGCACCTCCTGAGCATGGTTTGGCAGGGCTGTGGCACCTCCTGAGTGGGATGCTCGTGGTTTGGCAGGTCTGTGGCACCTCCTGAGCATGGGGTGCTCATGGTCAAACAGGTCTTTGCTCACCCACAGCCCTCTCTGCCACCCCAGCACCCAGCTGGAAATGGCCAAAAGGGGAGTGGGTCAGCAGAGGGCTGAGCTCCACAGCCCCAGTGGGATCCCCAGGACATCAAGGATGCCTCTTCTCCCTGGGAGAGGGACAGTGGGGTCACCTCTTCCTCTGTCACCCCACTCTGGGCCAGCATGGACCACCCATGCCCTGCAACCCTTCCCCAAATCTCACTGTCCTCTTCCAGGTGAAGCCCCCATGGGCATTGTGTCCATCACCCCTTTCCCCAAATCCCAGTGCCCTCTCCCAGGTGAAGCCCCCATGGACAGGTCCCAGTGTCCTCTCCCAGGTGAAGCCCCCATGGACAGGTCCCAGTGCCCTCTCCCCCACAAAGCCCCCCATTAACGCTGTGTCCTGCACCCCCAGGTCCCAGCACCCCCGCAGGTGAAGCCCCCCATGGGGACCGTGTCCTCACTGTACCTTAACACAATTTTCACATTCAAACCGTTTCCCGCTGTCATGAGACATCTGGTGACGAATCAGGTTGGATTTCCAGTTGAAAGCCTTGGGACACTGGTCACACTTGTACTCCCTCTCCTCGGTGTGGATCACCATGTGCTGCTCCAGGCTGGGAAGGAGAGGAAGGCTGACCTCTGGGCCACCCCAAACCAGGCAGGTCTGAGACCCAGAGAGGTGACAGAGATGGTGAGAGAGAACCAGCTGTGGGGCCTGGGGGGTTTCCAGTTACCTGGGGCCTCAGAGCAGAAGGGAGAAGCTCATCCACTGTGAGAAGGGCACTGACACCCAAAAACCATTTGATATTTTTGATACAGGGTGGAAGATGCCCTGTTCAGCCTCAAAACAACTCTGTGTTTTATGCTATTTCTTATTAATACCGGAGTCCATTCTCAAGGAGGAAAAGGTTTATTTTACCCAGCCCTGACCCTGCAGGTTCCTGAGGGGAAAAATGGGCACTTTGTGACCAAAACTTCTGTGGCATCTGCCCAGGGAAAGAAAAGATATTTGCTGCTGCTGCTGCTGAGACTCTCACGTGTCCATTTTCACGGGCAGCCGGCCCACGGCTTCCCAGAACACCGGGACTCAGCGTTGGGAAGAAACATGATAAGGTGCAAACACGTTTCACTTCTAAATGTCAGACATCTTTGATTACTTCACTCAGCAATTTCACCTCCTGCCAACTGGCAGCGTCTCCTGGACTGGGGGGATGATGGCAATCCCGAGTGGCAGCTGGCACAGGGCCACGGCAGGGGTGGCACATGGTGCTGCAGTGCCCTGTGCCACGGGAAACCTGCACCTCTCAGGCCAGGAATCCTGCTCCTCTCAGGCCAGGAATCCTGCTCCTCTCAGCCCTTAAATCCTGCTCCTCTCAGCCCTTAAATCCTGCACATCTGATGCCAGGAATCCTGCTCCTCTCAGGCAGAAACCCTGCATCTCTCCAACTAGGAATCCTGCGTCTCTCAGGCCAGGAATTCTGCATCTCTCAGGCCAGGAATTCTGCATCTCTCAGGCCAGAAATCCTGCACATCTCAACACTTAAATCCTGTATCTCTCAGGCAGAAATCCTTCACCTCTTAGGCCAGGAATCCTGTACCTCTCAGACAGAAATTCTGCTTCTCTCAGTCCTTATAAACCTGCATATCTGATGCCAGGAATCCTGCATCTCAGGCTGGGAATCCTGCACATCTGAGGCCAGAAATCCTGCTCCTCTCAGGCCAGGAATTCTGCACATCTCAGCCCTTAAATCTTGCATCTTTCAGGCAGAAATCCTGTTCCTTTCTGGCCAGAAATCCTGCACTTTTCAGGCTGGGAATCCTGCATTTTCAGGCCAGGAATACAATTCCTTTCAGGCTGGGAATCCTGCACATCTCAGGCCAGGAATCCTATTTCTCTCAGGCCAGGAATCCAGTTCCTCTTAGATTGGGAATCTTGCACCTTTCAGACCAGAAATCGTGCTCCTCTCAGCCCTTAAATCCTGCATATCTGATGCCAGGAATTGTGCTTCTCTTAGCCAGGAATCCTGCATCTCTCCAGCCAGGAATCCTGCACACCTGAGACCAGAAATCCTGCTCCTCTCTGGTCAGGAATCCTGCATCTCTCTGGTCAGGGATTCTGCACCTCTCAGCCCTTAAATCTTGCATCTCTGAGGCCAGGAATCCCAGACATCTCAGGCTGGGAATCCAACCTCTCTGAGGCTGGGAATCTTGCATCTCTCAGCCAGAAATCCTGCCCATCTCAGGCTGGGAATCCTGCTCCTCTCAGGCCAGGAATTCTGAACATCTCAGGCCAGCAACACAACACCTCAGCCAGAAATCCTGCACACCTCAAGCCAGCCCTGAGAAAGAAGGGAAGGAAATTTGCATCCTTTGCTTCCTGTGGGGTAAATCCACAGGAGTTACAAACACTCCTCTTACTGTGGGTTCAACAAAGAGCAGCTCACATGGAATCTGCTCCTGCCTGACACCCCTCCACATGGATATTAAACCATTCCTACAGAACTGTAAAGCATGGCTGTATTTTTACAGAAACATTAAAGCTGAATACTACAGGCAAATCCAGCCAGTCTCATTAAATGGCACAGGGAAGATACTCCCTGGGCGTTTCCAGTGAGCCTGAGGGGTTCAGGATCCCAGGAATTGTGTGAGCCTTGGCCACTCAACCCCAGAACTCCTCAGCACCCTGCTCCCAGCCAGATAATTCATATTCATGGGCATGCCCCTCATAAACTGCCAACCCACTCGTTTTTAAGCAGCAATATTCATTTTGCTCAAGAAATGGTGCTCTCAAAACAACCAGGTTTTTTTACACACACAAAGTAACAGAAACCTTTCAGATGCACATCCAAAAGTACGATCCTGTTAACTGTGATTTATGAGTTTATTTGGAGCAAATATGGACAAACTAATGTGCTGTTTAGAGGCAAGTACCTACTGGGATTAGCAAAACATTTATTTATTTAGTCAGCTGCTAAATGCTCACTTTCAGGTCCCCAGTGGCATCCTTGATTTCATCTGTATTAACTTTGAAAAATTCTAAGGCCATCCAGGCACTCTGAGCAGGTTTATTTTGTGTTTTAGTGACTTTAAACTTGGCAGATTAATAGGAGAGAGACAGACATGGACATTTCCTCCCCACTCCACCAATCCTCCAGCGTGTCAAAGGCTGAACACAAATGCTGTGGGCTCTCTTTTCAAAAAAAAAAAAAAAAAATCAACTTTGTATTACTTATCCCAAAATATTTGGTTTAGAAGGCAAAAAACCCAAGGCCACATTGCCAGTAAAGACCCCCAGGGAGCCAGGAATACACAGAGGGTACCAATAGGATACAACACATGCATTTTAAAGGGTTAATTTCTAATTAATGCAAAAATTAGAGAGTGCTGGAAGCTAAAGAGGAGAGAGGTCTTGACACCAGCAGATAAAAGAACTGGAATTTGTACTAAAATCCAAACCACTGAAAACATTTAAAGGAAATTCTCCTTGTCTTGTCAGGTTAAAAAAGGAAGAAAATTGCAGGCTCTTATTTCTGCCAGAGAAATGCAGAGACATGAGGTGAGGGGGAAAGATGCCCCTTTGGGCTCAGAGGATCCCACACAGGAATCCCAGGGTCCATCCCAGCTTCTACAACTCCCAAACTCTTTTCCATGTAGATACAGGGAATGCTCTTTAGGCTTCAACTTCCTCTACATTTTTTTTAAACCGATTTTTTTTCCTCTGACTTCCTCACCCAGATCAAAGAGCTGAAAGTATCGACGTAATTAAGTTCAAAGTGACAAATGCAGGTTTTTAAATGTTAAACTGAAGTGAAACAGGCTTTACACGGGCTTTAACCTCGAGGTTTTTGCTCTGCTCAGGCAGAGCCTGACAGGGGATTGCCCATTCTCACAGTTTTATAACAAATCTTGTGGTGCTCGGGGTTTGTTCACCCAAGAAGGCAAAAGAAATGAGTAAGTGAGAACTTCAGCCTCCGGTAAACACAGAAAACTCTGCTTTTATAGAATTTTATAAAGGCTTTTATCAAGGCTTAGGATGCAAATAAACGCAATCTTAAAGTGATTAAAACAACCCATCAACTTTTAAAGCTGGCTCCTAATATTTAACTGTGTGAGTCTCACTTTGCCAATGAATTAGAGAGCTCAAAGATGGCTGCGTTAAAGCTGCATTTCATTACTACCACATTCTGCTTTCAAAATGCAGATTTTCAGTTAAAACCTGAGTTAAAATATTTTCCCATTTAAAGAGAAGTTTAATTCTTCTTTAGAGCTAGCATATAATCATAACAATAACTCAATAATTGTGGCAAATAAAAAAGTGAGCTAGAGAATATCCAATCTAATTTTTTTTTCCTTTTCACGTTGCTGTCACAAGGACATTTGGTGGACACAAAGAAAATGAAAAATTTGATTGGAACAGAATTTTTTAATTGTTCCTGCCAGATCAAATAGGAGCTGGTGACCGTATTAAGAGTTCCTAGGGCATCGACACCTCTTTAAACTCACTGATCTCAAACATCCAAGAATTAAATTTAAAAGAACACTTCATGCACATGTTGACTGAACTCATATTGGGTTTTTTTCCCTCAGAAGCAGAGCACAGGGGAGCAGATGGTGGAAAGGTCCCACCCAGGTCTCTCAGAAAACAACCCTTAAACTTCCCACCAACAGCCCTTGGGTGCTTCTACCAACGAGTAAAGAAAATCAAGGTGAAATGAAACACTGCCCAACAGCTACAAAGGGTCCAAAGGGAACATTCCTAAACCTTGTAGGGAAAGGAAATGTTTCTATGGAGAAAGGAAAGGTTTAGCCCAAAAAGAACATTCCCAAAGCCTGTGGAGGAAGGAAAGGTGTTTATGGAAGAAGGAAAGGTTTCTTTGGAGAAAGGAAAGGTTGATCTTGAAAGGAACATTCCCAAAGCCTATGGAGAAAGTAAAGGTAGAGGAAGGAAAGGTTTAACCCCAAAAGAACATTCTGAAATGCTATGGGGAAAGCAAAAGTTTCAGTGGAGAAAGAAAAGGTTGATCCTGAAAGGAACATCCCTAAAGCCTATGGAGGAAGGAGAGGTTTCTATGGAGGAAGGGAAGGTTTATCCCAAAAAGAACATTCCTAAAGCCTGTGGAGGAAGGGAAGGTTGATCCCAAAAAGAACATTCCTAAAGCCTGTGGAGGAAGGGAAGGTTGATCCCAAAAAGAACATTCTGAAAGCCTGTGGAGGAAGGGACGGTTGATCCCAAAAAGAACATCCCTAAAGCCTGTGGAGGAAGAAGAGGTTTCCATGGAGAAAGGAAAGGTCGATCCCCACCCTCTTCCCCACCCACCCATCATCCCCCTTTGGCCGGGACAGAGCGGGGAGGCCTGAGGAGGGTCTGGGTGTCTGTGGGTACCTGTATTTATTGGGGAACATCCTCTCACAGTCCTTGCACTCGTAGACCTGTCCATCTGCCAGGCCTTCCTGCTTGATGTCGTCGCTGAGGCTCTCGTACAGGGCCCCCACGGTGCCACAGCCGTACTTCTTGTGGCGCCGCAGGTCCAGCTTGGACTGGAACAGCTCATCGCAGTCCTCGCAGCGGAACGAGGGCTCCTCTGCAACACACACAGCAGCCCATGGTCAGCCCTGCCCCAGGAAACCCAGCCAGCCTGGGCTGCTGTGCCCAGAGAGGAGGCAAAGCTCCCCCAGTCCAGCAAACACACAAACAAAGAGTGAATTTGCAAGTGAGAGGGGAGAGGACCCAAGGGAGGCAGTGCCAGAAGCTGCTTTCACTTTGAGCATTAAGAGAGAAAAAAATTGATCACACAACCAGAGGTGATTTTGGTTGCTTTGTGTCTTGGCCTCTGCTGGGATGGAGAGACCCACAGGGATGGGGAGAAGCACAAAATTCGGGGCTCAGCCTGGAGTGCTGAGCTCGTCTGCAAGGAGGGGTTTGAAATTATGAGCGTTTCCTCAAAAGGGGCTGGGAGGGAAAAAGGAACAAACCAGACTTGGATAAACACAGATAGTGGGAAGAGCAAACTGCCCCAGCACAAACCTGGAGAAGCTTCTTTCCAAGAAATTGCCTGTCTAATGTTCTCCTCTTAATTTTCCTCTGCAAGAGCTCAGGGCTCCATCAGCCTGAGGAGTCCCAGCCCAGAGCACCATGGAAGGAAGAGCAGTGAGCCAAAGGCTTTGTTGCTGTGCTCTTTGCTTTTTTTCCCTTTTTTTTTTTCCCAAAAAAAAGTTCTAATGCACATAATAAATTACAGCAGTCAAGGTCAAACAAATTAAAAAGAGGGCAGCTATTATTAAGTTTACAAGGCAGCATCCTGACCATGGTGCCAAGCCAAACAATCAGCTCCAAGCTGTAAATTTTCCAGGAGAACAAGCTCTGTGAGGGAGTTGGGATAGCTCTGGGTCTCTCCACCCTGCAACAGAAGCTTTCCAGCCCCCACTGAGTCACTGGAGCTGCGTTTCCCTGTCCTCCCCTACCCTCTTCCTCCAGCTCTGCTGCGTGTTCAGTGGGGTTCTCTTTCTCTGATAACTTTACTCCCAGAAGGAACAGCCTTGAGTGCCTCAGCTCCAAGGGAGGAGCAGGAATATTTGGAGAGCTGCAGCCAAAGGCGATGCTGTGGTGGAGCTGATCCATCCCTGCTCTGGGGAGGGGGGATTTTGGGGTGGGATGTGGCCACACTCATCTCCTCCAGGCAAAATCCTTCAACTCCTGAGCGAATCTTTGCTTTGAAGTGCCCCTTTGCACTTGTTAACGCCAAATTTTGCACAACTGCTAACACTTAGGCTGAGCTTTAAGGCCTGGACTGGTGTTTTATAGAAATCAGGGCTAATTTTGTCCTGAACGTGGCAGGAGTGGAAGCACGGGCGGTGTCACACCCAGAGGCCACCCTGCACCCACCTGGGCACTCGCCTCCCATCTCCCTTCCTCTGCTTAAACCTGAGGTTACCCCTGAGCAAGGCAAGGTCCCAGAGGCTGCTGCAGCAGGGCTGTGGGCAGAGGAAACCCTCTGCACGCTCTGCACACCTACACGGAAAGTATCGACATGGGAAAAGTCAGAGCCAGCTGAAAAAGAAAGTATCACCAAAGCTCAGCCAGCACAGCCTTGCTGGGCATCCCAGCAGCCTGCCCAGGGCTCCCAGAGCCACCCACACCAGGCAGGGACAATCCCACAGCACCCACAGGGCTGCAGGAGCATCTCCTGAGCTGCACAAGAGAGGGCTTCAAAAAGAAATAAAATCCAGCAACGATTAAAAAAAGGAAACCTCAGGGGAGAAAATACCCAGCTGTTGTCATTTCAGCTCGTTTTGGGAGTTTGTGCATTCTGAAATTGCTGCCAGCAGCCTCAGCATGGGGGGGGGGGGTCAGGCCCTGCTCTGCTCCTCACAGAAATTCTCTTTATTGGCATTTTGTAGAACAGGACCAGTGTGTATCTCATGTGTTTTATGTCCCTGGGAAGGGAAACCTGGAATTCAGGACACCAGTAACAGCAGAATGGAGAAACTCTGCATCACCTGCCATTAAAATAATCCAAACTACTTTTTATGAGTAAAAAGAAGGAAAAAAAAAAAAGAAAGAAAAAGTGTAGCATCAAACTGCAGAGATGTGGGACTGCTCTGGTGAGCTGTTCCTCTGCCTCAGAGCCAACATTTCCCTGTTTCCCCTCTTTGCTCTCCTCTCAATGCAGCAGTAGCATAACTGAGAAGGAATTTTTGGAGGAGTAACTGAAATCCTCCAGGCTGGAAAGCCCCAGGTCCCTTCACCTCTTAAAAAGCTCCTACCCAGCTCCCAGCATCCCTCAAGCTCCACCTGGCAAATCCCCAGACATGGAAACACTTGGAATGAAGGAAACAGATTTTTTTTTCCCCCCTTTCTTTTGACTTCAGAGAAAACTCAACAAAATTCCTTCTGCAAATCCAGGTGGAATTCTTCCTGCTCCAGTTTGAGATTTACATGATTAATTGCAGCTTATTTCACCCAAACTCTCCTCTAGGAAGCAGAAAGCCTCTCTGGGTTTGGAAAAGCAGCCGTGGAGAATAATTTCCTCCACACTAAAGCTGGGTATCTTCCCCTCCCACAGCACAGCCCTGCCTGCCCTTACCAACGACAGGGAGACATTTTTGTCCTTTCTGTGAGCTTACAGAGCAGGGAAGGAGGTGAAATACGTTTGTAGCCTCAAGAATATTTTGGGGGAGACATTTTGCTTCTCATTCTCCTTGTCCTTTGCCAGGTCTCACCCAAATCACACCTGATACAAGAGGACATCAAACACAGCAGCTTTTCCACAGGTGCAAGAGATGGAGGATAGGAAAAGCAATTCCTGAACTTCAGAGTATCTGAGCTTGGGAAAAGAAATTTGTATTGAAAGGAGACTTAGAGAGCTGACAAAAATGTGATTAAAAGCCTTGTGGCATTCATGCTGCCACTGCTGTAAATCCTATTTTGATGGCCAGGCAGGTTAAAGAGAGGGAAAACTGATCAGGTGGAGAGCAGCTGTGGCTTCCCCATCCCTGGAAGTGTCCAAGGCCAGGTTGGATGGGGCTTGGAGCAGCCTGGGATGGTGGGAGGTGTCCCTGGGATGGTGGGAGGTGTCCCTGGGATGGTGGGAGGTGTCCCTGCCCATGGCCGGGGGTGGAATGAGATGATCCTTGGCTTCCCTTCCAGCCCAAACCCTTCCATGATAACAAATCCACATCCAACTGTTCTGGCATTCCCAGTCCTGAGCTCCAGCAGGTCCCAGACCAAGCTCCCCAATAAATTCCCTGCAGGGGGAGGACCTGACCTGCAGGCTTAGGGCCAGACCAGCCCCCTGCAAAACCGAAATCTAAATCACCAGGGCGGCTCAGGGCTGAGCTGAGGCTCGGCATGGATTTGGTGCCCGTATCAAACACCCACGTGGCACACTCCAGGTTCCTTCAAGTGTTTCTTTCCACCCCCCGTGAGCACCAAAAATACAAAGATCGCCCTTCAAGTTGAAGTTTTCTCCTCTCTTTAAGCATCACAAACGCAAATGGTGCCCTTCACCGAGGGAACCGCCCGGAGTGTGACAGGGAGAAGGGGCTGCAGAGAAAAGAACAGCCCCAGTTACACCGAAATTGCTGCCTGTTCTCCGTGTCTGTTTGTCAGATCTGTGGTTAAATGTGCCTATCTGAAGTTCCATCAGCACCACTCAGGACAAAGCAGGAATGTAGCAGAAAAATAAATCAGTGCCTAATAGCTTTCAGAGAAACCAAGGGGAACACAATTATGTGGCATCTACATGCTAATCTACCAGACTCGAATCTCAAAGGAGTTCAAGTGCCCTACTCAAAATTCCTGCAGTGATAAGGGGTCTGCTGTGTTTGGCTGGGGTTGGGAGGAAAGATTTTTATGATAATTATCTTTGTGTGGAGCAATTTTGCATTTTCTCTCCCGTTAATTCCGAAGTGAGCTGGGGGTGCGAGGCAGCGGGGAGATAGCCCCGCTGAAAGTAAAAAGTATTAAGGAGTCAAATATTTAATGTTGGCCTGGCATAATTTGACAGCAATTATGCAGCAAAAGCACTAGACGTTACCAGGAAGATCCAGATAAATGTTCCATAATGACAGAGATGGAAAACAAGGAGCACTTTTTGCTTGTTCACATAAAAGCCTGTTAGAAACTGAAACGCAGAACAGCGGTGAGTTTTCATTCAGATTTCTCCTTGACATAAAAAAAAACCCAAAAAACAAATGTACAGAAATTATTCATCTCTGAGTGTTGGTCTTGAGAAAATCATTAACTTTTTTTTTGGTAGGGGAAGAGCAGTGAAAAAATAATCCCAAACTTGATCTGAGTGAGGGAGTAAATATCATGCTGCACCCCAAGCTCGTCAGCAAATGAGATTCCAGCAGCACAAATCCTCAAATATTTGAAATATTTGAAACTAATTGTTCATATACTTTTAAAGGATTTTACTGCCTATTCGAATCAGAAATTATATTCATGCACAGGTAAGAGAAAAGAAATGTTTTGTGGGATGCCCAGAGAAAATCCCAAATTCATGAGTTAATTTTATGGAGCATTGTTTCCAAATAATGGTTTAAAAACACCTGGTAAATGAGGATGTATTTGTGGAAAGAAATCACTGAATAATGATGTTGGGCACATCCTTCCTTGTTTTCTTCAGAGATCAGTTTCCTGCTCAGTGTCTGTAGTGTCAGAGTCTTGGATGAATGTGGGAAAAAACATCCTAAAGGAGGAAAATCAGTGCTGGGAGCACTCCCAGATTTTCAGAACACCCCATGTGTGTGTCCTGCTACCTGCTCACAGCTGCTGCAGTGATGAGGATGGGTTTTTTTTCAGCAATAATAATTTTAGTGAGAATTCTTCCACCCCTTGCCTGCATCCCCTTTCCAGATTCCCTAAATCCCGGGTTTTCCAAGCCTTGGGATGCTTTGGCCGTTTTTACTACACCCAAAGGCACCTGGCGAGCCTGGGGGTGGAAAAGACTCCTCTGATCACATCCAAACCCACAAAGAGAAGGAAATGAATCTGCTTGAGGCCGATCAAAACTCAGATAATGGACTGAGACAGCCGCTGGATCAGGGAAAGAGAGAAAATGAGCACAAAATGCAGACAGCGACAGAAGGGGAGGTCTTGGCCCGGGTTTTGTGCCAGCCCTGCCCTGGCTGAGGGGCTCAGCACTGCCAGGGGCACTGCAGAGAGGAGCAGCAGCTGCTGTGGAGGCCTTACCTTCCATGCTGGGTGCCATGTTCCCCAGGGAATAACCTCCCTCCTTCAGGCACACCAGGAGCTCTTCTCCCGGCTCGATCTCTTTAATAACTTTATAATAGACCTGGGAATCGGGAACAGAAATGGAGAGGCACGTTAAATATGCAGAGGATGGAGTTTTATATTGTAACCAATAACTCAAATTTCTCTGGCTAATAGGGGAGGCTGTCCCTTGATTTGGGATAATTGCTGCTCAGAGCTCGTTCTTGTGCTTTTATTTGACTCTTTGGGTGTCAGAGTTTCACAGGGCTTGGACAATAAAAAAAGTATTTTGGGCAACAGCCTCTCTCCCTCAAATTACACAAAACCTCCCCGTTGTTTGCCCTTCCTCCTGAAAGCTCAGAGTGTTTGTCACAGGGAAGGCAGGACTAAACTGATGGAATTGTCACATTTAAGGCTTTGCTCTCAGAACCAAAATTGGCCTCATGATTAGAGCCAAATTATCACATCTCCACGGAATTATTTTGTTGATTATTCCCCCCATCAGCCTTGACCTGACCCCGAACCACAGGCCTGAACCTCTCCAGGTGAGCAGTTTATCCACATTCTGAGCTCCTGACTGAGCACAGATCCTGGACCATCCAAAATGTCCCGAGCATAGCTCTGTTCACCTCCTGGACCTTTGTCATTGCACCAGGAGAAAGTCCCAGAACAGAAATAGGATTCACACTGGGGCAGAGCTCATGCACCTCATCATCACTGTTTTACCCCCCAGCCCCACAGAAAGCAGGGCAGCAGGGCCAGTG
>JACBWW010000064.1:967850-1000856 GCA_020086605.1 Lanius collurio | reverse complement strand
TCCCCGAGCGGAGCCTTTCCCCATCCCACGGGACAATTAACGCGCTCCGCCGCCCCTGCCCGGCGCCTCCCGATCCCGCTCCGGCGGGGAAGGGCGAGGGCTCTCCCGCAGCCGTACCTCTCCCCGGGACACACCGAGCAAAAGTTGTCCCTCCCGCAGCTGCCGGGACCGGGATGGGATCGGGGCCGGGAGCGCGGCCCCCGCCCGCCCCAGCAGGTGGCAGACGCCGCCCGCCACCGGCCCCGCCACGGCCAAGGGGCCCCCGGTCCCTCCGTGCCGGTCCCTCCGTGCCGGTCCCTCGGTGCCGGTCCCGGGCGATGCGAACGGAGCGGGCCGGGCCGCTCGGGGCGAACCGGGCCGGGCTGGGCTCCCCTGACCCGCTGGCTCCTGTCCCGCGGCCGCTGCGCTCCTCCGGTGCCGGTGGCCCGGCCGGTCGCGGGAAGGGAAGAGGAGGGAACGGGAGGGGAGGGAAGGGAAGGAGGGCAGCCGGGCCGTGCCTCTGCAGCAGCTCCAAGGCCGGGGCAGACGGAGTCACAGCCGCCCCCATGAACGGCGTGTCGCGGTCCCCGCGTGTTGCGGGGCGGCTCTTACCGGGAGCTCGGGCACCGAGTGCTGGGACACGGCCCCTACCGGGAGCTCGGGCACCGAGTGCTGGGACACGGCCCCTACCGGGAGCTCGGGCACCGAGTGCTGGGACACGGCCCCTACCGGGAGCTCGGGCACTGAGTGCTGGGACACGGCCCGTACCGGGGTACAGCCCTCACTGAGCACACGGTACAGGCCTTACCGGGAGCCCCGGTACAGCCCTTACTCAGTACCCGGTACATCCCTTACTCAGTACCCGGTACAGCCCTTACCGGGAGCTCCGGTACATCCCTTACTCAGTACCCGGTACAGCCCTAACCGGGAGCCCCGGTACAGCCCTCACTCAGTACCCGGTACAGCCCTCACTCAGTACCCGGTACAGCCCTTACCGGGAGCCCCGGTACAGCCCTCACTCAGTACCCGGTACAGCCCTCACTCAGTACCCGGTACAGCCCTCACTCAGTACCCGGTACAGCCCTTACCGGGAGCCCCGGTACAGCCCTTACCGGGAGCCCCGGTACAGCCCTTACCGGGAGCCCCGGTACAGCCCTTACCGGGAGCCCCGGTACAGCCCTTACCGGGAGCCCCGGTACAGCCCTCACTCAGTACCCGGTACAGCCCTCACCGGGAGCCCCGGTGCTTCCCGGTCCTCACGGGCTGTTTGCCGGCCCCGGCTGCTTCCCCGCCCCGGCAGAGCCGACACCTCCGCACAGCCTCACTGCGAACTCACCCAAATATCGGTGCCCGGGCACCCGGCACTGCCCGGGCACCTCTCACTGAGAGTTCCGAAGCAGGCACGGTTACAAACACAAAGGTTTGGGATGGGAAATGAAATCCGATTTTTGGCCATTGACAAAATATCCCAAAGTGTCCAGAAACCCATCCCTGCACCTGCCACAATCCTTGGGGTGGTTCCACCACCGTTTTCCACTGCAAACACTTCTCCCAGTGCAGACACGTCTGTCCTCATCCTGCATCCAGCTGAGAGTCCAAAAAAGGCATCTTGTGCCGTGGGCAGGGTCTGGGCATCTCCCTGGACCTGCACAGCTCCAACACTCTCAGCTGGAGGCCCCAGCAGCACGAGGCTGACACCGGTCACCTGTGCACAGGTGAGAGCAGTTCTGAGAGACCCCTGCTCCACCCACCCCCGGGAGGTCAGTCCGGGGAATTCCACTGCAAAATAAAAAGTCGTCTAAAATTCTCCTTTCTCTCGTTATCGTCTTCATTTGTGCTTCAGTGCTCCTCCCTGCTTGTTCTACAGGAAAAACTTTTCCCGGGACCAAACCACACTGAGCTGAATGGGGAAAGTGCCTGAAAAAAACCCCAAAAGGCAGCCCAGGAGTGAGTCCAGAGCTTGGGGCTGACTTGGAAAAACAGAGCTCGGGATGAGCCAAGCTAAGAGAAAAATGAAATAAAATAAAATAAATTGCTATTAACAGACATTTCTCTTGCAGCTGGCAACCCAAACCTGTCTGAAACGCCAGCGATGGTCTAAAATGCCCATCGAGTTCAGAGACAGAGTCACAAATTTTACAGGGGAAAAAATCCCTCAGAATTCCCCTGCCAAGGACTGACACTGCCCCAGTCTCACCCTTTAACTCCTTTTCCTCTCCTAGTTGTTCTCAGAACAAAGCAGCTCCTTGTGTTTGAAAAGGTCCCTCCAGAAATATAGGACAGGCTCCTTTAGTGATCAGGGAAAAATTGGATTCTGCTGGAGTCACATTAATTTCATCAAACATTTCATTACAATAATTAACTTCACCTTGCAGTCTGCTACTGATGGTCTGGGCTCATCAAAGCCTTTTTTTAATTTGTCGTGCACTGAGAAAGTTCAGATTTACAAATCCAGCAGAAGATTTACATTCACAAATCAATTCTGTTTGTTTACAGAGAAGTTCCACACTTGATCAGCTCGTGTTTGCCACCACAGCATGGGCAGCTCTCCAAATTACCAGCTTTGTTTGACACTAAATAGTTAACAGGGTAAGTAGGGTTTGGTAGTACTGAGAACATTCCTTGTCTTGATTTTATCAGAATGATTCTGGGCATGGGGTGTTGAAGAAAGAAAAATTAAAGGAAAGTAAAAAAAAAAAACAAACAAATCAAAACCAAAAAAACACAAACCAACAATCAAAACAAACAAACAAAAAAAGGAAAGTAGAAGTAACCCAGAGGAATCCTTTTCCAGCCTGGGTTGATACAGGGAGCTGCTGTTGATGTGAACTCGTGGCAGCAGAAATCTGCCTCTGGCTGTCTCAGTTTGCTGCTAAAACAGAACAATTTGGTGCAATCACCGAAATATCGGCCCTGCAGAACCACAGCAACCACAGTCTGTGGCTGCTCCCCCTCAGAGCCCAGCACCACCTCATCTTTGCACTGAGGAAAAGGGTTCTGGAGCAGGCAGAGCCTGGGGATGGGGTTTAACCATTCCCAGAGTTGGGATGGAGATGGAGCCCAGTGAGCAGGGAAAGTCCAGCCCAGAATCACCTCATTAATTCGGGCCCTTCCTAAGAACCAGCCTCATTTCCCTGCTCCAGGGATGTATCTGAGCCTCCCCACGTTTGTACTTCAGGGGGAAAGGAGCATTAAAAGGGGAGAAAGCAGCTGCTGTGCTCACCTAGAGACCAAAACCCACCCTCAGACACATCAGCTGCAGCAGACAAGCTCAAAAACCCCAAACCAGCCTGAAAAAAGGTTCTTTGTGTCCTTGTCTCACCAATATTTCACTGCAGGGGCAGCTCAGGGAGGATTTGTCCCTCCTGCTCCCTCAGGCCTGTCTGTGTGTCCAGCTCTGGGCAGGGAAATGTTCAGCCCTGGGAATGCCCAGCCAGGACAGGGCTGCACATTTTGCTTCTGTTGCCGTGTTTTCCTCCTTTGGAATTGCCTCCCCTTTGTTTCCACTCGGTCACATTGCTTCTGATTTCCTCTTTTTAAGGCTCTGTGGGATGCACTTGGGAATCCTGACCAGAGTTATCAAAGCTGTGTAAAATACACCCAAAATTCTGCATTTCACACACACCTCATGCTGGCTGATTAAGCAGAGGCCTGATTTTTTCTAGCTCCTGTTACTCCTTTTTTCCACCCCCCCTCAATATCTGCACCTCAACTAACTGTTCTCTGGTGAAATAAATGAATTAAAACCCAGCAGCACCAGGAGACATCACAAGGTGGGAGTCAGCACTGCTTAATCACTCTGGAAATGGCTTTGGGATCTGCTTTGGAAGGGGTTTGGGATGTCTCCTGAGACCTCTCCCTTTGGGGACCTCTCCCTTTGGAGCTCTCCCTGCTTGGATCACTCCCCCCTGACCTGCAGGGTTCTCTCAGCACCAGCCCCCAGCAGAATCTCCCCTCAAACGAGCAGCCTGTGGGGTTTGGTGCACAGGAAACAAAGTTGGAAGTCGACACAAATTCAGTTTTCTAAATTTATCACAGTGGGAAAATGAAGGGATTGATTTTTAAAGCCCAGGGTGGCCCTGGCCAGGAGAACACCCAGATGGGAGAGCCCAGCTCAGCTTCAGCTGCTCAGGCTCAGGCAGAACGAGCAACATCCCTCTTTTACTGGCACACAACTCCCAGTGACACCAGCTAAATCAAAACTAATGAAGTCTGAAAACATTTTGTACCCTGCAACTTGTCTATCTGCAGTGTCTTTAGCACTGTGTGCCATTCTTGCTGTGGGATTTGGCAATTTGGTGTTTCCAAGGGCAGTTTTCCTAGGACCAGGATGAAAAGCTTCAATCTGCAGCCTAGAAATGTCTCTGAGAGCTCAAATGCTCTTGCACTGCTGGGGTTTGTATCCAAAAGGCACCTTGGCCACTTGGGAATTACAAATTCACTGAGTTTGAGGAAAGCCCAGAGCAGCTGGAAACATCCCCAAAAGCCCTTCACAGCCCCAAATCTGCCTCCTGTCTGCTGAGCAAGACAATATTTCTCACTTAAGTTAGGTCTGAACAGAAACTCCCCTTTGGGTTGTACTCGATTGGAGGTTTGTGAAGATCACAGTGTTGTGAATTGCTCATTTTCAATCCATTTTTGGGTTTAAGCCTCAACAAACTTTGCAAACATCACCAAAACCCTATTAATTCCATATAACCCCCCTGGCAGGGACTGCTTTACCAGCACTGCTGTAACCTGCCTGGCAGGTCTTAACTTTTCTCCTCAGCAGACCCCAAACCCTCTCCCACTCTCCTCTTAAAAACAGACAACACCTGAAATTCCACCCCAGGATCGCCCTCCCCACCCTCCCTGCCTGCAATTTCCACGGTTCTCATTTCCAGGGCTGATTTCCAGCTGTCCCAGTGGGGTTTGGTGCCATAAGATGGGTTTCACATGATTTTCTCCACCACCAGAGGAATCAGGGAGTGGATCACAGGTCAGGGACTGGATCCTGAGTTTGGGACAGGATCTTGAGTCGGGGACTGGATCCTGAATCAAGGACAGGACCCTAAATCTGGAAGTTTCGGCTCCCCCCAGGGCTGATCCACCCCTCAGTCACCTCCCCTGGATGCTGCCACTGCCCAGCACCCCCTGGCCAAGCCCCCCGGCCGCGTTGGGGTGCGAGGGGAGCCCGGCAGCCCTGCAGGGTGGTTACCTGCTCGTTGATGTGACACACTGCCAGGTTCTGCTCGTCGCAGGAGCAGGACACTCGGATGAACTTCAGCCAGTTCCCGGCCCCGCCCTGGCCGCCGTCCCCGCAGAACTTCTCAGTGCCCAGGGCATCGGGGATCTGCGGGAGAACGGGACAGCAAAGGGGTCAGCTGGGGCCAGATGGCAGCCACGGAGGGGAGAAAGGCAGGAAAAGGGTTTGCAGGGCTGAGCTCCAAGCATGAAAGAGAAAAGAGAAAGGTGGGTGGTTTCTGTAGTTAATAAAAAGACTTAGGCAAGAATAACATCAGCTCTCAGCTGTTATCTGAAGGTCCTGGCTGGCAGAGCCTCCAGTGACACAGAGAGTGATCCATGAGCAAAAGGTTCAGGGCTGTTCTGGAAAACACAGCTCTGCTACCACAGCTCAAGTAATCAAAGCAGGGAACTCCTCCAAACTGCACTGATTTTAATGACCAAGTCCTCAACTGCTCCATCTTCCCATCAGCTGTTTCATCCTTTCATGCAGGATTGTTTTTAACTACAAACCTTTCAACGAATTTTCAAGCCAGGTCATTCTCCCCAGAGCTGTGAGGTTGTATTTTAAAGAACACTCTACCAAGTGCTCTGCTTTCATTTATCTGAGAACAGCCTGAGAAAGGCACCGGCCACATCTGTGTGGCTGGAGGTGAGACACGGCTTGACTGCTGTGCAAAAGAGGAATCCTTCAAAATAAAACCCCTTAGATACTTAAAAGTCCAGGTGTGGGGAGGAAAAAGGGTTAATTAAGGGGTTGCAGTCCAAAGAAAGTTGCTGGTTTGCCAGGAAGAGACTTCTCCTCTCTGAAGAGTTTGGTGACGGAACCAGAGGATGCTCAGCATTCCAGAACAACCTTTGGGATGGTCCAGCTTGTAATTCACTCAAAAAAAGCACATTTAAAAAATCACACAGGACAACCACCAAACCCAAGGAAAAGCTCTTTGAGTCCCAGCATAGCAAGGCTCTGCTCTGCTCCTAAGTGGGCCTCCCTGCACCAGAAACTCCTTTTTTTCCTTAGATTCAGATTTCCCTCTACCCAGATCAGCCCCTGTGTCAGTGCAAATTACTTCAGTCATCAAAAGCTCTTAACATGCTTTTACCAGCAATTAATTCTCTCAGAACCTCGTGGGACACGATAATACCTTCCCATCTATTTCAAGACACAGAAAAAGGACAAAGGTGGGAAAACAAAGGAGAGGAAAAATTTAAGCCCAGCGATGACAGCAACAAGTCGAGCTTAAGGCTGAGCTGAGAAACCTCAGGGGACAGGTCCAGTTCAGACTCTGGCTCCCAGCTCTGACCTCCTGGGAGGACCAGGACCTGCCAGCATCCCCAGGGAACCTCCCAGCTCCCTGCACTGGTCCCAGCAGGCATTTCCTGCTCTCATCCCCTTCCTTCTGCAGCTTCTTGTCTGAAAAGGGATGAGGGAAATCCCCCCTTTCTTCCTATTCAGAAAGTGGTGCTGGGAGTCATTGAAATGCTGCATTTTCTTCCAGAACATGTTTGGGACAGAACTGGCAGGAGAAACAGCCTGGCTGTGCTCAGTTCCTTCATCCCCTGGATGAAGAACATCCCTGGGAACACTCAGGGTCATTCTCTCATCCCTTACTAGACCCTGGTACTTTCTAGACACCCTTGGTCACCTCCTGGCAGCACCAAAGGTCTGAGATGGGGCACTGATGGCACAGGAAGACAAATCTGTGTTGTTAGGACTTCTGAGAAAAAAAAGCCCCAACAATAAAAACCTGTTCTTAACGTGACTGAAGCACTGCTGAGTTTAATCAAGCTAAAATATCAATAACTTGTGGTTTATCTCAGGGAACTCCAGGAACACCGAGGCTGCCTAAAGCTGGTGAGATCAAAGTGCTTCTCTCGGCCTTCCTGACCCCAAATCGAGTGGCCCAGCCCCCCTTGAGTGGGGACACCCCCAGACACCAAGTGACTGCAGCTCCCAGGGAAACTGGAAAACCAAATGAGACAAATCATTGATGCACAGCTGGACTGAAGCCACTGAAGAATTTGGGCACAGCTTGTAGAGGTTTGGGGAACACAAACTGCCATTAATTCCTACAGCAGCAGTTGGTGACGTTCAGTGGCCCTGGGAACACAAGATGGCAAATCCAGGACACACAGATAAGATTTTGGGTTTCACAGCTGTGTCTTAGAGATGGTCTCTTACATCTTCTAGGATTGTTTGAGACGACACTTAGAGCCACTGAAGGGCTTAGGATGGAAGGGACCTTAAGGATCATTTTGTTCCAACCCCCTGGGCAGAGGGCTCAGGCAAAGCCCAGAATTCATCTCAAATTCATTTTGCAGGGTCCTGCCCGCCAGCTCTGCCTCAGGAGGAGGTTCTGCCGTAGCTCGAAATCACCTGAAACTCTGTGGCTTTATCTGCGTGGGCATTAAAACCCAAGCTGGGGGTGTGAAATCTGACAGATCAAAAGGAGAGAAAGAGAGGTGCTGTGGGAGCCTGAGAAGCTGAGCTGCTGTTCTCACACACACTCACTGCCCTCCACAAACAGAACGTGCCCCAGTGCCCAAAGCCCAGCAATGGGGTGGTCCCTGCAGCCAGCCCTCCTCACCCCTCTGCTGGCACCCACCAGGACCCTCTGAATCTGGAATAAACGGGGTGATCAGCTGGGCTCAGAGTGCTGCAGGACCAGTTCCAGAGCCAGGGGAGCTCCTGGGCCAGCTCAGCCCTCTGTGGCCAACACCTCTAATTAAAGATCAGGTTCACACGCTCGCACTCTTCGCTGATGGTCTCTATCAAAGTTCTTTCACAGCTTAAAAGCCCCGAGGAGCACAGCAGCAATCAGCCAGCACTGTCTGCAGTATCTGCTCTTTCTTCTGTCAAACGTTCACACACACAATAATATTTTAAGTGTCTCTTTCACCCTCCAACCTGAGAAACCTCTGGAAAAACAAACTGGAACCTTTTACCACATCTTCTTCCAGTTCAGACCAGAAGGAAATCAGAAATTTCCTCTGGTGAAATTCTGCAACCAACTGTTTGCAGAAACCAAGAAACCAAAAAAAAACCCCAAAAATAAAAACAACAAAACCATTTCCAGTTTGAAAATGCTCCTGGGATGGTCCCACAGCATTGAGTTTTCTGTATTCTTTGGAAGAGCCCAGAGATAAACTGTGCTCCAGGACAGGTAGAGAAGGAAAATGGAGGCAAAAAGTGTTGGCCACGGGCAAAGATCCCAGATGGAAGCACAGAGGGATTCACCCCACTCCAGGAAGGCTCAGCTCCCACAGCCACCACCCAGGGATGCTCTCACCACAGCAGGCATCTCCAGCTCTATTAAATCTCTTTATTCACAGTTAAAACCAGAACAAAGTCCCTCCCTAGCCAGGACTCAGCAGCAGCTTTAACCATAAACCCTCCATCCCTGCTTTCCCAGGCAGGTAAAGGCTGACAGCAAAAAAAACCCCAAAAACCCAGAGATGCCACAGGAAGACAAAACCCAACAGAAAATGATGTGTAATTATCAGTAGGACTCTGGCTTGGTGGAGCTGACTTGGAATTTCTGCCTGAGCTCTGTGCTCAGGCTGGCTCTGTATCAGTGGAGAGGTCACTCCTGAGGGGAATTCAGCTTAGACATTAAAAGAAGTTGTCAGAGGGAAAGGAGAGGTAAAAAAAAAGTGGGAAGATATGGGAGAGGAGAAAACAAAATAAAATCAATTTATAATTAGTAATTGGTGCTGGTTTTGCAATTCTGGGACCGTCACGTGCAGCTGTTCCAGGCAGTTTTGGGGAATGGACTTCACCTCCCTGATCCCTTTGGCTCTGAGGCACAGCATCCCTGCCCCACAGAGCTGGGCTCCCTGCAGGAACACGTTTGGGCCTTTTTATTTTGTCCCCAAGTTAAACCCCAGCAGTCTGGGACGGCCCCTGCCCTGGAGATGTGCTGGAAAAGCAGACTTTCCTCTGGCCTGCAGCCTGCGGACACGCTCGGAAAGTTAATTATTGTGGGAGCACTTCCTCTGCCCACTCTTCCATTTTACCCCTCCCACCCCACCATGGATTTCTCCCTGCTTTTTTTTTTCATCACTGAACACGCCAAAACTTCAGTTCATCTTTTCTCCCTCTGCTGCAGATGGTGAGTTCAGTCTTCATTTATTAACCCACGGCACCTCCCAGCACTTTTGTCTTCAAATCCAACAGCTCATCTAAGAATTCCCAAATCCCCTTCCCTTCCCTGACAGTAACAGTGCCATGATTTCGTCTCATGGAGTCATTCCCTGGGTTTCACAGAATTTCCTTGCTCTGAAGCCCCCCATCCTCCTCCTCCTCTCCAGTCTATCCCCTCCCCACAAATGCACCTTCGTGTTCCCCGGGATTACCGGGCTTTGACTGAGACACGGATTTGGGATGCAGAGCCAGAGCTCCGGCTGTGGCTGCGGTTCAGACCCATCCCCAGCCAGCCAAAAGGAAATTGTTGTCATGTTCCAGGGCTCACTTTGCAGTTTCATCTGCTGTCTGCCGAGCAGCGCTCGGGGTTTGGATCCAAAAGGCTCCTTGATCTCACAGAGGCTCCGCTCTGTAATTTATGAACATCAGAAATGCTGAGTTATGGGGCAGAAGTTATGGAAAAATCCTCTCGGACGTTTGCAATTTTTTTTGCACATCATTTGAGGTTTCCTGCCCCTCTAATTTGTGGGCTCTCTGTTGGGTTGTTTCTTTCACGTTTTAATGGGCAGCGTCCAAGGTTTGGCCCCGGCCGAGGTGTGCCGGGGGCCGGAATGCCTGCGGATCTGTCGTCAGTTGGCTTAATGGATTCCTAGTGTGCATGGAGAAACGGAGCAACCAGGAGTTTGCCATCACTGACCCAGCGTCCTGTTGCTATAACATCCCTCCCCAGAAGCCCAGAGTGTAATAAACTTTCTCATCCCATGGTCGCAGGATCTGCCTCTGACAGCTTGGCTGATGTGTGCATTTTATTTGGCAGCAGTCGGAGATTTTTGCCTTTTTTTTCCCCCCCTTTTTTTGCTTTAATGACCCACGAGCTGATTTAGAGCAATAAACTGTTGCCATGAAGTTTTGTTGTGTTTCTTTTAAATAAAGGGGAGGGAGGGGCTGCTGCAATTTATGACTTTCAGAAGTAACTGAAACAGAAAGTCCATTCTTGCCATGAAATGAAGAGAAAAAGACTTCATCCAGAGAAACACCTCTGTCAATGTGTAGACACGAAGCCTAGATGAACTCATAAATTCAGCACTCTGCCTGCAATTAAGCAGGCTTCCTGGTGACTTGACAAAGAGTTAATGAGAAACGTGTCAGACAAAAGCAGGTCATAGCTCTGGAAAGTGCTGGGAAGAGCAGCTGAGCCAAACCCAACTTGTCTGCTCAGGGCCACAGGAAAAGCTCGGAGTGTGCTCAGGGAGAGCTACTTTGAGTGATGTACAGTCAACTTCTGGTCCCAATGGCAGGTCCTGGAAGGAGCTCCCAGCCCCAAATGCACCAGATAAAGAGAGAAGAGGCTGCAGAGCTCTCGCCACCACCCTGTGTGAGATGGTCACACCCTGGTCCTCAGGGTGACCCCAGGGACCTGGGCAGTGCAGGGGGCTGAGGTTCAGGTTCTAAGGGCTGGTAAATGGCTGCAGGATCCCAGAGCTCAGTTCATGTCCCTGGCCCTCTGAACACGGTCCTGTCCTCAGGAGTCTCCTCACCATTCCCACCCCATCCCCTTTGGAAACCTTCAGGTTTCCACCAGCTCTGTGACAGAACCCCAGCGTGTCCCAACACTGGGAATGCTCAGAGGGGAGGAAAACAAACCTTTCTGGTTCTCCTCCTGTCAAACAAGCACATTTCTGCTTCTTCCAAACTGAGCCAGGGTCGGGAGAACCATGAACGTGAGGAAACCCAGCTGGATTGCACGGGGGCCAGCAGGATCAGGGAGGCCAGGCAGAGACTGCTGAGCCCAGTGACACTGCTGAGGTCGGTGACAATGCCAAGCCTGGTGACACTGCTGAACCCAATGTGACATGGCTTTGGTGACTGCTGAGCCTGGTGACACTGCTGAGTTTGGTGGCACTGCTGAGTTTGGTGACGTGGCTGAGCCTGGTGACATGGCTGAGTTTGGTGACACTGCTGAGTTTGGTGACACTGCTGAGCCTGGTGACATTGCCAGGTTTGGTGACACTGCTGAGTTTGGTGACATGGCTGAGCCTGGTGACACTGCTGAGTTTGGTGACACTGCTGAGTTTGGTGACGTGGCTGAGCCTGGTGACACTGCCAAGTTTGGTGACATGGCTGAGTTTGGTGACACTGCTGAGTTTGGTGGCACTGCTGAGTTTGGTGACGTGGCTGAGCCTGGTGACATTGCCAGGTTTGGTGACATGGCTGAGTTTGGTGACACTGCTGAGTTTGGTGACATGGCTGAGCCTACTGACACTGCTGAGTTTGGTGACTGCTGAGCCTACTGACACTGCCAGGTTTGGTGACACTGCTGAGTTTGGTGACACTGCTGAGTTGGGTGACTCTGCAGAGCCCAGTGACAGTGCTGAGTTTGCTGACACTGCTGACTTTGGTGACAGTGCTAAGCTTGGTGGCACTGCCAGTCCTGGTGGCACTGCTGAGTTTGGTGACAGTGCTAAGCTTGGTGGCACTGCCAGTCCTGGTGGCACTGCCGAGTTTGGTGACCCCATGGAGCCCAGAGCTGGTTCCAGCTCGTGGGAGGCAGTGCAGCTACAGCCGATGGGAGAGAGGCTGATTCTGGTTTTTCAAAGGCTGGATGTTCCTGAACTTTCACTCCCACCCAAGCCACACATCTGGAGTGGGAATTTTCCACTGGTGTGTGCATTTCTGAGCTGCTGCTGGGCTGCTGCACCCTCTGGCTTCATGAAGGGTCTGGAGGAAAAGCATCCCAGGGAAGGTCGGTCCTGGGACATAGTTCTGTCACAAGAAATAACCTTCTCATTCTTTTTTCCCACCACATCTAAAGCACATGAAGAATCATATGAAAAAAGGCTGTTTTGTCCCAGAAGTCCCTGTCCAGGTTCCAAGCAGAGGAGCCTGGATGGCTCCCACAAGCTTGGGAAGCAAGGCTAGATTTCTGGAGAGGGTTTGAACCCAGTGGAGCCTTTTGAAGGGCTGCCCACTGTTAACTACTCCTCTGTCCCACACCAGCACAGTGAGTATTTCCCAAGTGCCTGCTCTGCATCAGGATAAAAAGGTCTGGAAAAAGCTGCAGTGTCACTGCTGTGTCCTTCAGGCACCTCAGGTTTGCTCCATCTGAAGGAACATCACACCTGACCCTACACTCAAAGCCTCAGTAAGGACCAACAGCAGCAAGAATCATACAGGACATCATTTACATTGAATTTACATTTACACTCATTAAATACAAACTCCAGGAAAGCATCTCCACAGCAGAGAGGCACTGACAGAGCAATGGGGCAAAGAGGAGAAGCCAAGAAATCTTGAGAAAAACCCACCCTGTCCCTGCTTCCCCTCCCCTGTCCCTATAACCCCTTGTATTGCCATGCTGGAGGGGCAGATTTGCTGCCCACAGGACACCCTGAATAGCACAGGATGCCAGAGAAGGTGCTGCCAATGCTGATTCCTGTCGATGCACAAAACCAATCCCACCCCCTCCTCCTCTGTGAGGGCAATCAGCTCCAGCACAGCAACATCTCATCACCACACAGAAAAACACTGAGCAAAGATGTCAAAACAGAAGACGACTTCCAAGCTGATGGCAGGCATTTATCTCAACAAAAGCTCATTTTTCACCAGTAACGTAATTCATACCACACTGATTTAAATTAAACAGTAAACCATAAAAAACCATGCTCAAATCGAATCCCAGGGCTGCCTCAGATGTTGTACACACGAGGCAAGGAAGGGATTTCCATTTCTTTGTGATGTACACACACAAAAACTTTGAAGTTTTCCTCCGCACCGAAAGAGTTCAGGACATCCCATTTTTGTATCCTACAGTGTTTTGGCTCATCCCAAAAGAATTGTAATTGTAAATTCTAAAAGCTAAATAGATGAGAAAAAATGGGAACCTGGGATAAATCTTCCTCTGATAAAACAAAAGACAGAGGCTGTCCCAGGCAGGGGAGGGTTTGGAGTCTCAGGACATTTCAGTGCATTAGGGACAGGGAGCAGCAGCAGGAGGTGCAGCAGAGCTGCACTCCCAGGGCTGCTCCAAGGGGTTAAACCAGACAAAAATCACTTGTATCCCAGAGCTTTTGTGGTGATCCAAAACGCTTTAGGGTCTGATTCCTCTGCTGCTATTTCCAAAGAAAGATGTGGGCTAAAATGGCTCCCTAATGAGCGGGTGCCAATTAGCCCAGGGGGAGGAAGAGCAGGGCAGCTCTCCTGGCAGAAGGGAGTGGGCACAGAAGCTGAACAGAACTTTATTGTATGAAGATGGGAACATTTTCTGATGGTAAATTCTCCAAGAGTCCTCTGAGCACTGAGGCACAGCTGCTTCCCTTATCCCTACCCAAAAGGAGCTTCTGCCATAAGGAAAACACAGCCAACCTTAAAAGTAAATTCTGATCAGCTTCTTGAGGTGCATCCCGGGAGTTCCACTGGATCAGGAGGGACAGAGAGAGCTGCTGCTTGCTTTAAATCATTTCTTATTACTCCAGCCTGGGTTCAGTAATGTTTTGGGAATGGAGCTGTGGAACACCACGAACGTGGAGGTCTCTCCAGAGTGATTTATGGGCAGCACTCAGTGCCAAACCCATCTGCTGCATTTCACACTCTGGCCAAAAGAGTAGCAGAGCCTTCAACCTCCCATTGCTGGTGCTGATATCAGCTCCAAAGCACCAGCCTGGCAAAGGCCACTGGAGGGACCACAGGAGAAGAAGACCAGGAAGTGACATTGTCTTATGGCCTCTTCTGAGCCTCTTCCTTGAGAGGAATCCGGAGTCTTGGCAAATCCACTCCCCTGCCCTGCAAACACTCTGGGATTGCACTGGGTCCTTAATAACACGTGAACCAATTCCCAACAACAGCTATCCAGGTCCCCAGCAAGAGGTGAAGGAATTCACAGAGCTGAGAGGCTTCAAACAGCATCCACTTTCCCTTTAATTAATCGATTTTGGGGATAGGTGGCCCAAGTTCAGGTAACAGGGGGACACAGATAAAGAAGCCCGTGTCCTGTGGTGTGTTTGATGGATTTCAGGGTGTTTCACTCCTGAAAACGAGGAGTGTTATTCTTAAAACTCAATACCTGGAGTTGCTCTGTAGCCTGGTTCAGTGGTTGGGCCATGTTTAGACACCTCAGCACAGCACAAATCAAATTTTCTGTTAGGGAATGAAGGTTACTGGGAATGAAGGTTACTGGGAATCAGAAGTGCAGGGAACCAAAGTTACCATCAGGGTAAGGTTTAAGCAGTGCAACAACACCGAGGTGTTAAATGGCTGGAGAGGTTGGAAAGGATGCAGGCTTTTATTCCATGAGTGACCAGTGCCAGTTGCACCCATGCAACAAAACCCACTGTGTTGGTCTCACATCTGTCTTCTCACAGAGCTTCTGCACCTTGCCTTAGGTGCTGCTCAAACAAGGACTGACGGGTACCATCACACAACAGCGAGTCACAGCCATGGAAAGAAGGGAATCACCATCCCAAAAGCTGCCAGAGGTGTGGTTCAGAGTGGCAGGGCAAGCCCCAAGACACACAGGCATCACACTCTGCTAGCACTAAATTTAGGAGGTTAATAGAGGACGACTATCCTTCCTTACTTTCTCCATCAGCATGGAGAACCACAGCCCAGCAATCCAGCAACACTCACCTGGATGTGTCCACCTCTTGGAAAAAGGCTCCTGAAAAGCCTTTGGTTTGCAGGCCCAAAGGGTGCGTGTTCCCACGGTTTAACCATGACCTGACACTTTCAGAACAGAGATTTACAAAAAAAAAAAAAAAGAGAAAACAAACCCCCAAACCCCACCAAAAAAAGCAGCCCCAGCAGGGCTGTGCCTTCCCCCACAAGCACAGCTGCACCCCAGCTCCCCTGAGACAGGAAACCCCCCCAAAAGGGCCATGCTGGGACGGGGAAGCCGAGTCCTTGTAACCTTTCTTATCAGCAGCAAGGCCGGGCAGCTGCTCGGCAGCCCCGTTCTCGTGCTCTTCAGAAGGTGTGAGATGGATGAGTTTGTGAGCTGGGCTGGGGGTGAGAAAGAGAACAAGAGGACACTCGAGGTTCCCCTGCCAGCAGCGGGTCGGAAACAGCAGCAGCAGCCCCCTCTTTGAGGAGCTGGGGAAACAAAGCAGCCCAAGAGAGGTTTCCTCTCACCACCCTCACAGCTCTGCTCACCCCTCCGAGAGCTGAGATGTGTGATCTCTTTGGGGTGATGTTTACCAAAAACATGGCCCAGAGAAGGTGCTAAATGAGGGGCCCAGGCCTGTGGGTCTGTCCCTGGCCCCCACCGCTGGCCCATGTCCCACACGAGAGCTGCCCGCTGTTTTAGCTTACAAATATCATCAAACATGAGGGCAAGAGGCCTTCCCAGCACAAAGGCAGGGCTGAGCCGTCCTGTGAGGGAATTTGGGGATGCTCAGGCAGGGTGGGCAGGGCAGGAGGGGCCCAGAGGAGCAACCATCAGCTGCTGCTCTTGCCTTGGACTGCTGGAAGGACAGCAAGGGCCTGGGATGAGGGAGCTGTTCCAAAGTTTAAAAATCCTCTCTGCTGAGGGTTTGTGAATCACCCAGGCTCATCCCAACCCTTTGCCTTCGGATAATGGCTGAAGAGTGAGAGCAAGGCCAGGAAAGCAGATCCTCAGGGCACTTCCAGGGAATCTGCTCCAGGGCTGGCTTGCCTCCCCAGGGATGTGAAGATCATTCACATGATCAAAATCTTGAGCAAGAGCTGCTCCAGTTTGTTGCTGTTACACACAGTTTGTTTTCAATGTGAGCATCACTGAAATCAGAACTGGCGATGCCAGAGTGGACATTTTGCATCAGTTTGCTTCTACACGAGAAAAGAAGGTTTTGGAGTCAGTTCTCACCTAAAGATATAAAAGTCTTTTAGAGAAGGGGAGTCCTCCCCCCAGCCCAGCAGCTGCCTGCGGGTTTAGCAGCAATCTCACTCACAGATACACAAAGAAAATGTGCAAAGTGTTCTGCCCTCAGATTTATGCAGTGAATATGATTTCTCCCCCCCAACACAGTGACTCACACTTGTAAAGAAATTCTAGGGTGCTCATTTCCCACCAAAATCTCAGAGCTAATAATTTTCTGCCTGTTGGTTGGTAAGACATCCCTGAGAGGTTCACAAAGCTTCAAACCTTGATCCTCCTTTCCAAATTATGACAAGGAGGGGCTGATTAAATGATTTCCCCTCGCAGCTCTGAGCCCTCTGCAGCTGAAAGCAGAGCAGTATCTTGTCTGACATCACCCAAAGAGCTGAAATCTCAGCCACAAGGAAGTACAAGGGTAAAACTGCACAGTCCCAAATGCCGCTGGGGTGAACTTTACCCTGAGCCAATTCACCTACTTATGAAATGATACATCCCAGGGAATTGATTCTAATGATAAATCTGCCCTTTGAATGTGCTGAGAAACAACATTTCAAAATCTCCAGCTCGGGTCTGATCCCATCTCTGGGTCAAAAGACAGCTCAGCAGAGTGGTGGTGTCGAGGTAAGGGCTCTGCTGGAGCCGCAGGAGAGCGTGGAGTGAGAGGGACCCCAACGCCTCTGCTCAGGTTGTTTTAGTGAGGCAATGCCAGCACATCTGGTTCTCTGACAGCAGGGCTCAAAACAAACCTGATCTGACACTCCAGACAGCTCACAGTGCCCCAGCAGGGGCAGGTCTGAGTGAGGGAGATGCTGATAACCTCCAGGCAGAATTCCTTATCTTCCACTGACACCTGTGCCCAGCCCAAGACCCGGCACCCAGCAGCCCCAGCCAGCACTCTGCCCCCTGATCCACGTCCTGACTAGGCAGGAGAAGACCTCTGCTCCTTTTAATTCCAGCTCTTTTGAAGCCAAGTGGGAAGGACAAAAAATATACCAGCATCTGACTTTGGAGCTAATTTTTCACCTCTCAGAAAGCCAAACTTCCACCCAAAGGTGGAGCTGAGGATGACAAATATTTGCTTTATACACCAGGATTCCCTGGGCAGGAAAAGGGATCCCTTCTCCTTTCTGGGGCACTCTGATCTTTAAGGTCCTGTCTAACCCAAAGCAATCCAGGGTAATTTTCTCAGTCACCTCTCAGTTACAGTAAATGCAAGGGTGGTTTTGTTTCTTCAAACCAAGTACTCTTGGGAAAAAATCAGACCTGAGGTATTTAGAAGGTTCACCTGATCATAATCTCAAAGACTTCCTCATTAACAGATGAAAACCCTTTTTTTTTTTGGTGACAGATTTCTTCTTATTTTGAAGTTTAAAATCCTCAGTTACAGAACACAAGACTTAAGAAATCCCTTTCAACCCCACTAAAAAGCATTAATTTAATGCTAAGTAGAAATTATCACATTTTTAAGCAGTGCTTCAGCATCCCAAACAAACAACAAACGTGGTGAGGACATTTTTGTCTCCATTCCCTTCACAAAGACTCACACAAAAGTTGAAGCAACTGCCCAAGCCTTGAGATGCTGCTGAAACAGTTTCTTGTGCTCTAATCCTGTAGCCTTTCAACCAATCCATGGTATAAAGGATTCCTGCTCATATCTGGCAGCCCTGGGAGTTCTTGGAGGATGAACATAAATTCATTTATACTGAATTAAATGAGAACATACATAAGCCATGTAACATTTTAATTGGGGGTGATTCTTCACTTTTTTTGGAAGAACTCTGTAATAACTGAGTCCACAAAGATGATATGACACATCTGCTTTCTCCCTGGAGCTGCCTGCTTTTATTAATTACCCTGTAGAGTTTTATTTATATTGATGTAGTCAGTGTGTGAACAAAACCTCATGGACAAAAAATGGTTTAATTAAAGGAGGAAAACGTGGTTTATGGGCTCTGAGAGAATCTGGTCTTTAGAGTCAGTAAAAGTTTCATAAGCAAAGAGATAAAAATAAATCCTAGGGAAACATTTGCACCAAATATGTCTTTGAATAGCATAAAAAGAATTCCTGACTCCATAATCCATTGGCTGCACCTGGGGGTGAGTTCAGACAACTCCAGCGCTCTCATTCTCTTTTCCTCTGCTCTGATTAACAAATCTGCCTCTGCTGCCCCAAACTGCTCCCTCCCTTTGCTCCTGTCCGTGTCAACTTCCCAAAATTAGGCAAAGGCAGCACCAAGCCATGCCCTGTCCCACTCTGCCTCGTGATGCCCAGAGCAGCACCGTCACTGCTGGACTTGGGAAGGAAGGAACAGCAGCAGAGGCTCTGCCAGAGCTTTTCCCCTGCCAGTTTGAAGAGTTGAAAGAAAACTCTGCCTGTGAATGACACAGAAATGATGTCAAACCGCTTTGCGATGGCCCAGCTGGTGGCACTCAGGTGTGTACCAAACACACCCGGCTGTGCCAGCCCTGGCCTCGCTCTGTGCCCAGCAGCAGACACCGAAAGCGCGGCTGAAGGGAAGAGTTTCCCCCGTCCCTGCCCCAGGGAGGCAGAGAACGAGGCAGGAGAAGCCGGAGCAGCGGGAGGGCCCCCGGAGCTCCCCCGGCCCCGCACAACGCGCTCTTTGTGGCCGACGATGCTCCTGCGAGAGACGCTGCCTCAGCCCAAAGCCCGGCCAGAGATGGAGATCTCACACGCTAATAAATAAAAATAAATATCTGACCTCAAGTAAAAGATCCTTCGTTTGACACTCCTGATCATTTTTTTATACTTCAAGCTCAGTTTTTACTGGACGGGATCCAGCCATCCTATGGAAATGGAACAGTCTTGTTCTTTAGGTGAACAAAAGTCCTTTTCTAGTCCTGAAGGCCGGCGAGTTTATCCAAATATTCTCAGTTTACTACTAGCCCCTCTTGGAGCCGATACACTCAATACAAGCACACTTTGTATCTGCGGGGCAGCGCCGGGACAGGGCTGAGCCCGGCTGAGAGGGAGCACGGACTGCCCCGCGGAGCCCCTGCCCTCCTCATCCTCCCCCTCTTCCTCCTCACCCTCCCCCTTGTCGTCTTCATCCTCCCGCCCGCCTTCCTCATTCTCCTTCTGCCTTCCTCACCCCCNTCATAAGCTGCCCCCCAGGACACAGAAATGCTTCCCTGGCAGGATTAAGACTCCTGTGTGGAATTGCATCCTGTTGTGGGACACAAAGGGACCGGAGCCCTCAGGAGAGGGAGGCACTGACACAGGAAAAGTGCTGGTACGGCAGCGGATGGGCAGGGCTCCCCAGGGAAGGGGCAGAAACTGGAGACAGACAAGGGAATGAGGGTCTGGAAACTGGGATAACTGGAGTTGTTCCACCTTGAGGAGACTGAGGGATGGGATGTAAAGATGTTCAGCTCAGACGCTGGGACAGCAACAGACCAGAGTGAGGAACAGAGGGACAACAACTAACAGACATCTCAGAGCCTCCCTCTAAACACAGGCAGACAAACACCCAGCCAAATGTCAGGAGATCCTGCACTGGTCTGAGTGGGATTTGGTCTGGAAATGGATGGGTTTGTGTGCAGCAGATGGGTAACACCAAGGTGTTACCTGGTCACCTCTGGAAATAGCTGCAAACTGCTCCCAGCACTTACTCTGCAAGTGCTGCTATTTGAGGGGGAAAATATTCAATGGAAATTCCTTCTCTCACTGAATCAGCAGAGGAGACCAACCCAACACATCCAATCCCTTCAGCAAGGTGCTGTCGTGGGATACACTTTCAAAATTATGTATTAGGAAGGGTGATTTTATTCATAGAAGCCTTGCCCACACAGTGACACCAAAATCTCAGCAGATAAGGGTCCATAAATCTCTCTACCTTATTAGAACAACTCCTGGCTGAGGAAAACGAGCCCAGCTTATCCCTGGAGCATGTGCTGCCTTTTGGACAAGGGCTTTGCAATAACACAAGGGAACACAAGAGAACAGGGCTGAGCCCAGTGCTGTAATTTCCATGGGGCCGAGTGCCACAGGTGCACTAATATAGGCATTAGTGAATGATTAGGCCCCATAAAATATATGAATGCTGTTTCTTTAAGAAGCCATAAAATTTTATTGAGGAAAAAATCCATGTGCAAGGCTTTTGGTTCGTTTCATGCGGTCATTCAGAATTTCACTCATTTCTGACAGGACTATGATAATTAAAACTGTGGCCTGGGTCTGGTTTCTATAAAGTCCATCTGGCCTTCCGCGATGGAGACTTTTGGAAGGGTGTAATTGCCTGGGCAGCAAATAACTATTTTGCCATCCGCAGTAGTTTAATTTTGTCCCTGCAGCAGGGGAGCGAAGTCAGGGGGGCAAAAGATCATTAACGTCTGTGGGGGAAGAGGGGCTCCCAGAGCCGGGGCTGGCCCGGATTTGTTGAAACGCTTGACACCAATGGGCCCCATTAATGCATGGGTTAGATACAATCTGTGGAAAAGGGTCTATTATAAAGGGATTATTTGGAAGTGTTCTGTAGTTGGGGGTGGGTGTGATTGAAGGACTTAAAACTGTTACATTAACCCTTAGGGCACTCCAGGCAGTAAGAAACCTGGCATTAAAGCGCTGGTGTTTGTCACAATTTCTCCACTTCCCTCCTTCCCTGCCACAAGGTCAAAGAGATTAAAAACATCCATAATGCACTCTTCGGAGCTACAAAGATGAAGCTTGTTTTCTGTCCATTTTATGGCTGCTGCAGCCCCCCCTCTGCCTCCTCTGCTCTCACCCCAAACCCGATCGTTAAACAACAAAACAAATGGCAAAGGACAGAGAGCGGCGATTATTTTAGATATACATTGAATATAGGCATGTATTTACTGACACATCAAAGGAAAGGCAGCACAGATGGAGTGGTGACAGGAGAAGCTCTAGAGCTCTGCTTAAACACCCAAAATATGCCTGTTCAGATTTTGCTTGACTTGAAAACCGAGCTGGAAATTTCAGGCTCATGAGTCAATACCTTTCCTGGGAAGCTGCCTTGTTCTGCCACCTTCCTTCAAATATCACAGCTCAACAAAACTGCTCAGGGACTTGATAGACTCTCAGACACTTTCCAGAAATCCAGCTTCCTTTGCATCTTAAACAGTTTAAGAATTTAGTGGGGTTTTTTTTGTCTTGTCAGCTGTGCATGTGTGACTCCTGTGGGAGACCAAAATCCAACCCGGGGTACGGTGGGGCTGAAGCTCATGAAGGGATCAAAATTTGCACACCAAGGGCAGCCACTTTAACCAGCATCCAGAACTGCTCAGGTCTGCATTTTTTACACCTGTGCACATCCTTTAATGCCCTCCATGTTCCACACAGAGGGATTTCTGCCTTCTATGCAGCAAGTCCAACAGCAAATCCAACCAAACCATGTTTCTGTTTGCCCTGAGGATGAGGTATGGCTTTGTCCATCATTTAAAAAGAAGAGGAGAGTCTGGATCAGCTGAATTTGGACATTCCAAGTGTTTAAAAATTAATTTTTGGGAGAAGAGGCAGAAAGCATCACAAAAAAATAATGGAAAGCTCAACGAGGGAATGAAATATATCTCAGTGTGGAAAACCCACTGCTGCTACGAGGGGTTGGCACCCTGCACATCACCTGGAGATCCTCAGGTTCTCTTCCTGGCCATGGTGAGGGATGAAGGAAGAAAGGACAGAGGGAGGACACGAGCTCCAGGCACTGGGCAGACCCGATCCAGGAGGACCCAGAGCTCCATCCTCTCCCTTTGGCTGAGGTTTGTCAACATAACAAATTATTTACACAACAATGTGCCAGAATAACCCCAATGCCTGCAACCATCAGCCACTGCCAGAGCAATTTTCTATGGAATAATTGACTTTTGTTTTGCTTTCTTTTCCAGAGTTCACCCGTTTCATCTGATCTTGTACGATCCTCAAATCAATCACCTGATCCACGGGGTGTTTGCAAGGATATTGAGAATTTGGGAAAAGCCCCAATGGCCAGAGAAGGTCCCATTTTCTTGGAGTTTGTGCCACACTTGGCTGCAGGAATGTTTGTGACCAGCTTTGCTTCTCTGGGCCCCTCTGGGAACTCTGAGGGAAAACATGTGCATAGGAGGTGTTCCCCAGACCCCACTGAAACAACAACAGAGATATGGCAGTGGGAAACACACTTTGGAGAGAATTATTGAAATTGTGGCTCTTCCAATACAGTAGAAATGTCAGTTGGTCCAGCCCTGCTCACCACAGCAATCAGCACAGTCAGAAATGACTGATAGCTAAAAATGTCTGCTTGGAAGAGCAAAAAGGATGATTAAATCCCATAAATGAGAGGAAAAAAGGTGTTTAAAACCTTTGTATGAGCCCAACCCAATCCAGACATGAAAGCAAACCTCCTCATTAACAAAATCTAATTTAGCTGCTAAAATCTAATCTAGCTGCTAATTCTGGTTGGTTTCTTCATCTGCTGCTCCAGGGATGGCACCTGCTTGATGTGGCAAAGCTGCCCCAGCAGCCCCGAGCCTGCAGGCCCAGCACCAAAGGCAGGCACCCCCTGCCTCCCTCTGCTCAAGCAAGAGACCCAAACCAAAGCCCCAGAGCCACTCTGGCTTCTCACCAGGCTGTGTTTGGGTATTTGGCAGGAAGACAACGCCTCCAAGACGATGCCTGGTGGGAAGCACAGCCAGGAAGAGCTTTCTGCAAGGTGAGCTGCCCACAAATCAACCCCAACTCAGACCTGGCCAACAGCACCAGTAAAGGACAGAACTTCTGAGCTGAGATTGCTGCTGACACAGTCGTGAAGGGAAGTTTAAAAGGGTTAAAACCCAGCCCCGGTATTTTCATCCTACTGGTGCTTGCCTTGGAGCCCTGTCTGGCTCACACCACTCTGGGTGTCAAAAAAAGTCTCTTTATTCATGGTTTTATTGGGATAAACCAAAGATAAGTGGAATTCCAGCCAGGCTCTGCAGCCACCCCTCATTCCTATCCTTTTTACTGCCTGAGCACCACCCTGTGCTGTCCCATTCAGCCCATCAGCACTGAGCCCACCAAGGCCTATAATCTTCACCATTTTAATTTTCAAATTAGATCTATCTGAATGAATCCACCTTTAAGATTTGTTAGAATCCTCTTTATGCAACCACTTAGAGCATGAACAGACTTTTTACCCACAAAATGAAATCTTCTGCCACAAGTTTGGAGACAACTCCCCCAAAGATTTTATTTTCCTGTTTTGTTTTTTTTTTTTTATGGAAATCATAACGAGCAGCAGGGCTCCTTAGCCTTGGAAATCACATTAAAAATATTCTGTTCTGAAGATATTGTAGATTCATGAAACCTGCATCTTTTCTAAATCAAGGAGAGTGAAATTCTGCCAGGCAAAGCAGGCGGAAAAGTGCCAAAAACCCTGAAAAGGACTCTCAGAAGAGGAAAAAAAAAAAAAAAGAACCAGAATGAAAGAAGCTGTGAAAGTTTATGAGGATAAACACTGATGACAGGTGGAGTAGAAGCTGAAATCTGAACTCCAAAGTAACTGCAAATATAGATTTGTTACAGATGGTTTTAATATGACCTAACACTGGGATGCCAGCTACAGCATCACTTTTTCCTGTAGGCTGGACAAAACCAATAATGGAGTTATGGAAACGGGGCTGCAGCAGCACAGACAGTGAGGGCACAGAGCCTGCAGGACACATCCCCTGTCCCCTCGAGAGGGTGAGATATGGTCAGTAAAGAGGTGATAAAGGGACACAAAGCTGGAACTAGCAATGGGTGTTTATTCTAAAGAGGGAAAAACACAGAATGCCAAAATCTCTGAGGTTGGAAAAGACCTCCAAGATCATCCAGTCCAAGCTGTGCCCAATCCCCACCTTGTCACCAGCCCAGAGCACTGAGTGCCATGTCCTTGGGCACCTCCAGGGATGGGCACTCCAAACCTCCCTGGGCAGTTCCAAGGCCTGAGCACCCTTTCCATGGGGAAATTCCTGCTGGTGCCCACCCTGCCCCTGCCCTGGCCCAGCCTGAGGCCATTCCCTCTCCTCCTGTCCCTGTTCCCTGGGAGCAGAACCCGACCCCCCTGAGCCCCCTCCTGTCAGGGACTTGTGCAGAGCCACAAGGTCCCCCCTGAGCCTCCTTTGCTCCAGGCTGAGCCCCTTTCCAGCTCCCTCAGCCACTCCTGGGGCTCCAGACCCTTCCCAGCTCCCTCAGCCCCTCCTGGGGCTCCAGCCCCTTCCCAGCTCCCTTCCCTGCCCTGGACACGCTCCAGCCCCTCCAGGGCTCTCATCCTGAGGAGCCCAGAACCGGCCACAGCCCCTGGGGTGCCTCACAAGTGCCAAGTCCAGGGGGACAATCCCTGTCCTGGCCCTGCTGGACACTCAGCTTTTGGTACCAGGTGCCAGCAGTCCCTGCCATCCCAGAGCCCTGTGCTGCTGTGGCTTGGCTGGCACCTGCAGCAGCTGCCCTGGAACCTGCTCAGAGAGCTGGGACAGCACAACTGCTGAGCTCCTCCTGAGCCCCAGCTCCTGAGGATGCTGCTGGGACAGTGCAAAGAGCTCCCCCCTCCCTCCTCCAGTGCCCAGCAGCACCACTTGGAGAGGACAGAGGAAAGCAAAGAAGCCCCTTCTCATTTCCCCCATAAATTCATTACTTTGGCAGCTGGGCCCTGTCAGATAAGAAAACAAAACCGGATCTTCTTCTGGGGAGCTGTGAAGTTTGTGTGTCTGAGCACTGACCTCCACCCCCGTTTCTGGAATCCCAGCCTCATTCCAAAAGCAAAATCCAGCTGGAAGAGGGGGGGGGTTGCTACATCTCTGTCTAGACTTCAAGCATGTAACACACTTGGCAGGTTGGAGCATTCGTGCCGAGATCAGTGGCCACTGACCTGCTGCCCCACAGCTCCAGGAGGATTTGGGCTTTGGGTTTTTTCATTGCATGGTAAATCTGAAATGCAAGTCAGGGTAGGAAATGCTGCACTGCTGCTGTACCTTCCAGTATCAGCTGGTTAATTAAACTGTGATTGTTGCTTCAGTCAGCTTTTACAATGCAAAAAAATATTAAAGAAAGAAAAACTTAGCAAGATTTTCAGGGATGTCAAATGCCCTGATATTTTAAGCCATGTTTATCAGACAGAACTTAACGGGGAAAAAAAGAACTTTAAAGCATTACTGCACTGAAATAAATGTATGAACCATTAATGACCACGACATCCTATTAGCCACTCAAAGCAATTAACACAGCTAATGACAGGCCCAAAATGCAGAGAATTTATTCCCTTTGCACACTGCACAGTGTGCAGATGTTCTGTTTTACTTTTCCTGCATTTCTGTGTTCTTCTGATGGGGCAGGATGGGTGCAGACCACGTGAGCCGTGTGTGAAACACAACTGAAAACTCTGTGTGGAGAAGCTGGAACATCCTGAGCACTGAGACAGGACCAAGGACTCTTCCCCCTCATCCCTCCCTCTCAGGATGCTCAGAATGCCCCAGGCTGGATATTTAGGTAAGTTGGCTTGGGAAAAAATCCGTGTGGGGTGAGAGGAGCCCCCAGCACTGGGTGTGTGGCTGCCTTGTCCTGCTCTGGCTGCCATTCAGGGCACACATGGAGCCCTGGCCTGGCTGCAACAAGCAGCAGCTCCTCCCATTTGCCAGTAAAACATCCCACGTTTACCTAAGAATATGGTAATTGGGAGCTGGAGAGCTTTCCCCATAAATTCCTGGGGCACATGTGAGGGTGCCGAGCCTGTTCCCACGTGGAGGTGCCTGTGGAGCAGAGGCTGCCACGGGCTGGCAGGGCCATCCCCTGGGCTTGGTGGGATGCCATAGCTCATAACAGCCACTGCAGTCATCAATAAACCCAACATCAGCAATCATAAAGTTTTACCACTCACCTTATGTAACTTTTATTTTACACTCGATTAACTTTTATTGCCAGCTCCTAAGAATAAAGGCATTCTTACAGGGCAGAATTAGAAACAGCTTTTTTTTGGGGGGGAAAAAAAAAAAAAGAAGTGTATTCTAATATAAGGGGCTGCATTCCCGAGCAGCTTAGTAATATCAGGGGCAAATATTGTGTAAGACATGCATGTCTAATTCCCAGCTAACAGAGAGCCAGCCTTACCTTCCTCCAGCCTTGAGCAGGAGCCCCATGCCTTCCCAGCACGCTGTGCCCTGCACTTCCCAGGACCAGATTCAAGGGAGACACCGAAGCAAGACCTGCCCGGGCTCTGTCTGTGCAGTAACTCGGTGTGACAGCAGCTGATTTAGCAATTCCTGCTTGCTGAGGGCAGCCAGAGAAGACCCAACTGCACAAAGGTTTGTTCACATCACCGAGGTGGGTGCTCCGAGCTGCACACCCACAGCTATTTCCCAGGAATTTGGGGTAGCAAAAGCACGAGGAAGCCACGCCTTTCCATATTTCCTTTAACTCATTATGCCCATTTTCTGGCACTTCCATGAGCGTCAATCACCAGCAGCCCGTGCTGAATACACCATTGTTTGTTACACTGGACAGTGCCTGGGCCATCATGCCTGAGAAGTCAGGGGACTGGCTAATGTCTGCTTTTAATATGGGCCAAGTCCTTTTTCCCCTCCTGTTTAGTATAATTTTATACTGGGTGGACACATTTAGGGCCTGAATGGTTTGACAGTAATGATTAATACCCTGCATTAGGAGATTCCAGTGAAAGTATTCAGGAGCACGCTGTGCAGTTTGGTTCTCATCAGATGGTCAGGTCTACAGGCCTATTAAAAACAGCAGGAGAGCTGCAGGCTTAATCACAGAGGCTGGGCCCGTAGAGGGAGGAAGAGTGAGACACAAAAAAGGGAGAGAATGAATAGAGGACAGAGCAGAGGGGCAGCAGAGCAAGGACCAACTCACACTCACAGCAGCCACAAAACCAGGTGAGGGTTTTTTTAAAAAGCTCTGTCCAAAAATGTCTCAAATGTAAAACCTCTTTTTGAAACCAAAGCAGATAAGGGTGGAAGACTTCACGAGGCAGCAGCAAGAGAGTGGGAGGTGAGAATTACTTAGGGTTTGACAATAATTCTAGAAAGACAAAAGAAGACCCAAAGCAGAACAGGTAACTCTGGTGCTCCACATGGCAGCAGGCCCTGGATAAAGGAACCAAAGTAGTTTTAAGAGTGAAATCAGAGCAGAGAAACCACTCAGAGAAAGGCATCCCAAGTCGTTGCTGCTGTTTGGTGCCTGGTTATTAGTCCATGGAGGCAGAGTTGTCTCTGGATCACAGGAACCCTCAAACACCAGCCCGAACCAGGTCCTGGTGGCACAGCAGGAATGGGGAGAGCTCCAGGCTTAGGGGGCTGAGCTCTGCGTGGCCTCCTGACCCTGCTCCTGACAGCACCTCCCCTTTGAGGACAAAGACCTGCAGGTGACATCCCCATCAAGGCATTTTCACCTGAGTAAGGAGATATTGGGGCATCCTCCGTGTGAATGGACAGGGACAGGGACACCGAGGGACAGCCCTGGCACTGAGGAACCTCCAACAAAGGGCTCAGCCAAGGTTTTTCTTCTGCCATTTCTCTCTTAGAATAAAAGCACAGAGGAAAGCCAGAAATGCTGAGGGGAGCACGACAGCTCACCTGGAGGAAGGTGCAGAGGGTGAGGAGGAGAGGCTACCACAGCTGCGCCTGGCTTTGCCCAAATGATGTTCTAAGGCCTGGTTTTGCCCAAATGATGCCCTCCAAAGGGTGAGTAAGCACTGGGGGCTGGCCAACAACACTTCCCAAGGTGCTGGAGCCCATCTGAGCCCTGGTTCCACTTGAGTGTTTTCCTCTCACCCTTTCCTGCAGCGTTCCATGGTTTCAAGCATTAACAATCCCCAAAACATTCCCTTAAACCACCATTCCCCCTGTTCTCCTGATGAGTCTGAGCAGGGAATTCCAGAACTTGCTCTCCACCACAGGAGAAACACCAACCCAACCCCAGGGAGATGCTAAATCCACCTCACTGAGAAGTCTGGAACTTCAGCCAGGTATTTATTCCTTCCCCCAGGAAACAGCCCCATGGAGCACAAAGCAGCAGGTTGCATGTCTGTGTCACAAGAAACACGATGCTCCCAATAAAATAAAGCCATCAGCACCAACCAAAATCCCAGGACATTCCATCCAGTCTAATCCATGCCATTGGTCTCTCATTTCCATGAGTTTTCCCAAAGTCAGCATTTGTTTGCAAGAGGTTTGCACAAGGTTGCATTAAATGCTGGCAGGGGCACGTTGTGTTCTTGCTCTCCTGGTGGCCAAGCCCAGCCCTCCTGCCACCATCACCTGCTTGTGGCACAAAGAGAGCTGGACCTTTTACTGAAGGAACACAGCCAAGATCACCTAAATGTGTTATCCATTGGTCCACAGACCCGTAGGAAAATCCCCCCAAACCATCAGAAAATCGGATAAAGGAACTCCGTGGTGCGTTGATCAACTGGGAAAGGCTCTTTTTAGGAAGCTTGGAGCCCCCCAGCCTGCAAACCCAGCTTTTTGTCATTGAAAGCAACCAAAAGTTGAAAATGGGGTGACTTCAGCTGTTTTGTAGCATTTGGTGAAAGCTCAGTTCCTAAAGCCCCAGGCTTGGGGGGATTTCTGGGGCCTTGTGGGGACCACGGTGCTGCTCCTGAGGTTGCCGTGGCTTTGTGGGTAACCCAGGGCTGCTCTGGGCAGGGCTGTCACCTTTCAACAGGGCTGAATTTATATTAAAACCCAAACCATCATTAAAACCCCAACAACACACAAGCGGCCTATAACAAAGCCCCTGAGGTGTTCAAAGTCTGTAAATCCCCTTTTTTTTGAACCTCTGAATAACAACAAACCCAAAACAAGAATTAATTCTTCTCCAATGCACAGACCCAGTTCAGTAACAAGTGCTAAAAATACATCTGAACCTTAGAAACAAAAGAGGAGGCACGGAGCACTTTGAAAGTTTGCTCCAGTGATTAAATAAATTAGACCTGAGCTGCTAAGAAGGGAAGGACAGAAAGTTCACCACCAGCACGACCAGACGTTGCCAGCTCTTGACTTGTTTACCAAGGGAAAAAAGGGCAAAACCCAACATATTTCAACAGATTTCCAAATTCCGGGCATTTTTGATATTTAAGTGACAATGTGATTTTCAGCTCTGTGAGATCTCACTTGGTTTTTGACACAGTGCACAGGCACAGGGCTCTGGCAGCTGCCACACCCCCTCTGCTGCAGAGGGAAGGGGCTCAGCCACGCAGGAGGGACCGTGACAATCCCAATCTCATTCCTGTTTCTTTTCTCTGCTCCTCTCTGAGCACTCCAGGGCATCTCCTGTGGCACCACCTGGAGCTGGTGCTCCCACACCGTCACTGGGGTGCACTGGGGTGCACTGGGATGCACTGGGATGCACTGGGATGCACTGGGATGCACTGGGATGCACTGGGATGCCCCTTTCCCTCTCCACAGAGGCTGCAGGGAAACTCCCCCTCCTCCTCCCCACTAAACTACTGCTCTGGAAAGCCAACACTGGTTTTGTGGCACACGAGGAATGCTCTCCTCATATTTAGAAGTGTCAGTGCAAAAGGTCACGGTCTGAGGACAGCAACTGTTCCCAAATCCACGCAGTGGCCACAAGGATTTCACTTTTCAGCTGGAGAAAATTGGTATCAAGTTTACCATTCTCCACAACATGCACACAAAGCTCCCAAAGCGCCACTTTTCCATCCTGGCCCAGAAATACTCACTCAATATGAGAATTCTCTTCTTAGACCCCAAAAGAATGCAGGGCACCCTGTGACAGCACTTCACGGAGCCCGTGAGGGAATTTCTTGTATCCCACTGCTTTCCCACAGCTTGGATCAGCTCGGGGAGCTGCAGAAGGAATGATATTCCCTTCTGGGAACATCACCTCTTTTTTTTGTCCCTTCGATTGGGCCCTTGCCTGTGATGGACAGCGGGAGAACGGGGACGGGACTGCTGAGCACCCCGCTGCTATCTGCGCATTATTTGGATTCGCAGGTTATCAGTGGGGCAGCAACTTCGGCTCTGACCTCATTAACTAATGTGGCCACATCAGCACCTCTCCGCGGCCTTTATCACTCATCATGTGTCAGAAAGCAGCCCGCTGACACCTCCCGGGGAATGCCGCTTGTATCTTATCTCCCGCAGGGGGAGGACCCTCGCTGGGAGACAGAGAGCACGTCTAGGAATGCGCCGAGGAGCCGCGGCCGCCAGCGGCAGCTGACAGCGGATGATTTCTCAAACAAACACCGAGGGGGAAATTAATGGCCTTTGGTTTGCCACTGACAATGCCGAGCAGAAATACATTAACTGCCGGCTGCTATAATTTAAGAATTATGAGTGTAATTTCAGCCCAAAGCTACTGGGACGCTTCCATCAGCATCCAGCGCGCAGCTGCTCTGCGCTCCCATCATCGCCGCCACAGCAGCGAGGGCCAGCATCTTTCATTTGCAGCTTTATTCCTGGTGGCTGGACGCTGGAATTCCCTTCCCACAGCTGAAAACCACAGCAGCCTTTTCTCTTAATTTCTTCCCATAAAAACCCTTCCCAGATTTGGATACTCGGAGGAAAAGCAGCTTGCTCAGTGGTGCCCAGACGTGGGGCAGAGATTGGGGTCATGCCAGGACACCTCACTCCGGTTTATCTCATTTCATTCTTCTGAAGATGGTTTATTAAAGGTTTGTTTTGCCCGGAAAATGCCACTTCTCCCTGGCAGAAGGAGTGTTCCTCCTGATGCCCAAGGAGTGTGGGCACAGCAGGGAGGGAATGGTTTCACATCCTCAGCAAAACCCTTCGGGAGGGTCCCAGGGACCCCTCTCCAGGCTGCTACACCAAAGTGCAGCGGGCGTGGATATTTTAAAGTAGGCAAAACCTCCGGTTTAAAAAAAAAAAAAAAAAAAGGTAAAAATGATATTTTAAATTTAAAAAAAACCAGCACACCCAGCTGCCATGGAGAAGTTCCTCGGGCTGAAATGGAGGTAAATAGAACATAACGCACACTGTGAGTGGGTTGGTCACTGCTGGCTGAATTGGGAGGGTTCAGGAGACCGAAAGAGGCGACAGGCAAAGCTGAAGCATCCTGCCCGCCCTCCCCGGGAACAATTCCTGCCTGGAACAATCCCTGCATGGAGCAATCCCCGCGTCCTTCCCCTCCCGGCCGGCAGCTGGCAACCCCGCTCTGCTGAGACACAGGAAAAGGAACGAGGATCTGCTGCCCACAAGCACAGGGATGGCAAAGCCCCCGGGCAGGTGCCCTGACAGGGAACTGATGCTCTGCCCAACCTCGAGAAAGTTCTGGAATTTTTTTCCCTTACTGCCTCACCTGTAGAGTTGAGTTTATCACCTGAGTGGATTTGGAGCCATCAGGAGCAGGCAGTGAGGAATAAGCACAGGGGGTGGGTAAGAGCTGACACTCCCATTCTGGAATGGGGAAACTGGAAGGGCAGTTCCAGTGTGTGAGTGGATCCTTCACTGCAGCCCCGGGACAGCCCCAGCCACAGCAGGCCCCACCCTGTGGCCCCACTTTGCACCAGACAAATGCCACATTTCCCTAAATTAATGCACTGCCTAGATTTCAAAACAAACACACAAACAAGGAAAACCACCCTTCCTGAGGTCGGGAATCTTACTGCCAAACTTCCATCTGATGTTGCCCATTCCCTGCAGGGAGCTAAAGGGAAAAGCTGATCACACAGACAGGGCAGCTGAGATCCACCTGGGGAGCATCTCCTGCCAGTGAATATCCTGCCAAAATACCACGGATGCTTCTCTCACCACTGTAAGATCTCTGGGGTATTCCAGAGTACTTTTCATCCTGACCCAAATGTTCTCATTTTGTTCCAATCGTCTTCTTTTTTTTCTCTGCTTTTTAAAAGCATCTTGTTCTCACTGGCATTTTCCCTTTTATAAATGATCTGATGGAGAAACTTGGAAAGATCAGCCTGTGGGACCTGGGAAAGCCACAGCTCTGACAACCTGGTCCCACCAGCTAAACTCTGAAAAATCCCTGTGCCTTCCCTTCTATTTCCTCACATCCCCAACCTGTCATTGAGTCTGGAGATTAACAGAGCCCTCTCCATCAACACTGGGATAGACACTCTTCTCTACCCCTTTTCCAGCCTTAAACCCAGATCTTTTATTAAACCACACTAACCTAAACATCCTCCCTTTATCCCTCCCCTGCTGGGTAACGCCGTGTTAGAACACGAGCTGCCAGGAGCGCGCCGAGGGCTGCTGGAAGCTGTGAGAGAGGCACGGAGCAGAGAACATAAACACACCAGGCTGACGTGTTCTGGGAGGAATAAACTGACTGGGGACACCGTAATGACTTCTCTCAATTGTTATAAACAAAAGCAGGGCCCAATAAACATTTTCTGTGCCCAGGAGCACCGGGAAAAGTCGGTTTGGAAAGCGAAAATGAAATCGCGGCGCTCTGAGGAGGTTCCACTTGGGCAGGAGCAGCTCAGTGTGTCACAAAGCCCAGATTGTCTCAGTCTGCACGGGCTCGGTGCTCTGCTGGGCTCTAGAGGCAGCATTGGCTCAGGGATGGCACGGGGGGAGCGGGACAGGCCCCAGCTCCACCAGCATCGCCAGCGCTTCCCGTCTCAGCTGCTCGGGGTTTCTGGAAGTGGCCACTGATCCCCCTCCCTTGGCTGTGTCACCATCTCTGTAAGTGGCCACTGATCCCCCTCCCTTGGCTGTGTCACCATCTCTGGAAGTGGCCACTGCTCCCCCTTCCTTGGCTGTGTCATCATCTCTGGAAGTGGCCACTGATCCCCCTTCCTTGGCTGTGTCACCATCTCTGGAAGTGGCCACTGATCCTCATCCCTTGGCTGTGTCACCATCTCTGGAAGTGGCCACTGATCCCCCT
>JACBWW010000064.1:934384-962933 GCA_020086605.1 Lanius collurio | reverse complement strand
GATGGGGGACAGGGCTGTGCAATGCCCCTGTCCCCAAACACCACCTGGGGATGATGGGGGACAGGGCTGTGCAATGCCCCTGTCCCCAAACACCACCTGGGGATGATGGGGGACAGGGCTGGGCAATGCCCCTGGCCCCAAACACCACCTGGGGATGATGGGGGATAGGGCTGGGCAGTGCCCCTGTCCCCAAACACCACCTGCTGGCACCGCTGGTGCTGCCCCTGCCCCAACCAGCCCCTGAGGCCGCCTGGCTGCTCGGGCTGCGGGCAGAGCCTCCCGGCAGGGTTAAGTTTAGTGTCTGTTCCTTATCAGATGAGAGCAGGCTGGAGTTTCAGCTCCTGACTCCTGCCATTCTCCCGCTTTCAGTCCCACTTCCTGCTCGCTGAAAGTCAAGCTCCCATTCACAAAAGAGGGGCCTTATCTCCTTACCTCTTGACCCTGAACCAGGGCTGCAAACACAGGGTTTTCTTTCTGACAGCACCAAACAGGTGGCAAAGTCCTTTGGCTCTGGGTTTTGAGAGAATAAAAGAAAACACCATCTTCTGGTTCATGGGTGGGGTGTTGAAGATGGCAAATCCTGAGCTGCAAAACCCCTTTAAAACGCACCCTTTATAAAGCAACCTGCCCTACATAAGCAGATCTGAGAAATCAGGAGTTTATCCGCACTCAAATCAGAATTGCCTCGAATTATGAGGCAATTTTGTGTTATCTGTTTAAATTTTTTATTATCTGTATGAAATGGATGTGGCTGGAAGGCAGAATATGGGAAAAAAGAAGTCAGTAAGCATGCTGCTGGTGGAGGCAGAGTGCTCCAGCACCTCTCCTCCTCTCTGGCAAGTAAATTCAAAGCATTTACTCCCTTCTGGAGGAATTTCAGCAATAAAAAGGGCTGGGTTTGGTGGATGTTCTCTGTCGCCGAAGCCCCAAATCCAAGCGGCTCCTTCCCTGAGGATGCCCTGCACAGCAGCTCTTATCAGAGCTCCCTGTCAGCCCCAGGCTGGCTTTGGAGGAGCTTTATCACCTCTCACAGCCAGAGCACTTGAGCTGAGGAGCTGCGGTGGGGAAAGGACTCGAGACAATTAAGGGAGCTACAACACGAGTGCCCCTGAAAACTTCAAGTGGCAGAAATAGATGTGCCTTGTTAAGGATTTGGGAGAAAAAGCATTCAGTGGTGAGACAAAACTTACATTTCTTCCCCTCAAAATGAACTTCAGAAGCCCAAGGATTTTTGGGTTTGGGATTTTTTTTGTTTGCACAACGGTGTTTAAAGAATGTGTTACCTCTGTGGGCTGAGGCTCTGCTCGGTGGCTGGGCACTGTCCTGGTGTGGGAGCAGACCCTCAGCCAGCAGTTTTACTTCAGCATTTGCAAATTAAAACCTCACAAAAACTCCAAGCCTGATAAACCCCCCTACTTTTTACATTTATGGCGATTAGAATTTTTGAATTTTGCTAGAATTTCTTCTAAGCTCTGTTTTAATGTTAAAGTGCTGGAACACCTCGCTGTTCCTCCAGCCACTCCAGGGAGGAAAGGCTGATCCCGATACCTTTGCAGCACCTGGCTGGTGCCTGGGGGAGGTGTCCTTAAATCCCCATCCTGCCCTCCCCAGAGCCCCTGGATAACGGGAGGAGAACATTCCTGAAGGGAATCATCCCCCAGCCTGGGATGGGGCAGCCCCCAAGGAAAACCATCCAGGATCCCACAAGTATTTATTAAAAAGAACCCAGTGCTACCTCTGTCCCCTTGGCTCAGGGTGAGATAAAAGTGACATGAAAGCATTTCTGCTGCCTGTGCCCCAGGACAGTGCGAGGTGACAGTGCACAGTTGTCCCCAAATTGTTGGGCAAACTATGTCATGTCCCAGATAGCAGCGAGAGCCTGCCCTGAACAACAACGTGTCTGGGGCCCTTTGAACTCGTGAGGAGCTCGGGGTGTTCTCTTTATTTTTGTCGCTGCTCCAGACCCCAGGGCAGGTGCTGAGGAAGGATCAGGACAGGCTTGGGAGGAGCAGCAAAGCCTTGGTGTGAGGGGCAGGGGATGGAGAGCAAAAATGCCAGAGCACAGGGATTTTTGGGGTGCACAGCAGTTTTCTTTGATATGGAAACAGAAAAATATAAATGTTACCCCAAAAAATCTCCTCTTCCCTGAGAGTCCTGTACCAGTCCCCAAACATCTGCAGAGAACAGGAAGAACCCCTTTGCCCTCCTGCAAGAGCCAGGATCCTCCTTCCAAAGGAATTGAGAATTGCCATCCTTTTTACATTAAATATTTAGGAAGAATCTTCCAAAGGAAGAGTTTGGGAGGACGTTTCTGGTGAGATTTCCCACTTTCCAAAATGCTGCTGTAATTAAAGCATCCCAGTTCAACTTCTGGATGTTCAGCTGCATCAACAGGTGATTAGAGGAATTTTGATGCTTCACTTTCATCCCCTCTTAATTCACTTATCACCTTTCCTCAACAAACAGGTTGATCTGGAATTAATTATTCAGGAGAACTTTCTCCCCATCCAGGAGAAAGAAAAATGTCCTCATTTCACAATATTTTTATCAGAAGACATAAAGGTGAGAAATCCTTCCTCGATATCCTTTCCCTGCCTTTAAATATTCCAACTGCAGCATCCCAGGTGTCAGTGCCATGGATTTCACATGTTCAGCAGGTGAGGGAGCTGGAATATTCTGTATCAGAAATGTGAACAGCTTGAAGGTCAAATAAATAACTTCTTTTCAGCATAAACAGAATCACTGTAAAAGCCCATCCAGCTCTGCCCTAATTGTGGATGGATCTGTGGAAAAAGATCCCAAGGGTGGCTGGGGAGGGGCTCTGTGAAATGGGGGCAGCAGCTGAGTCCTTTTGTACCAGGTGCATGGATAAAAACCCTTGGATTGATCTCGGAGCCAATGTAGGAAGAGGTGGCCCAAAGTTGTCAGTGTCCAGCACTGATCTGCAGAGGGCACAGAAAGTTTTCCTTTCTGTGCTTTGGTTTGGGATTTTTTCCAGAATATTTGGGTATTTCCATGCCTGAGGTGAAACATGGAAGGATGAGGTTGTCAGGGGGGGCTGTGCACCCCATGTGTGAGAAGGCAGAGATGGAGATGTCCCTGAGCAGTGCCCAGGGCACAGGATTTACAGGAGAGGAATTGCACGGAATTAAAACACCTCTGAAATGTGTCCCTGCCTTGTCCTGTCTCTCTGACCCATCAATTGCCATTTCAGAGCAGTGCTGTGAGGGCTGAGCCACTGCTTTAGAGAGCACTGAGCCCCTGGGACACTTCCTGGAATGACAGAGAATCGTGGAATCTTGGAAAAGACCGCCAAGGTCATCCAGTCCAAGCTGTCCCCACCTTGTCCCCAGCCCAGAGCCCTGAGTGCCACATCCAGCCCTTCCTTGGACACCCCGAGGGATGGGCACTCCAAACCTCCCTGGGCAGCCCCTGCCAAGGCCTGAGCACCCTTTCCATGGGGAAATTTTGTGTTCTTATCATGCATGGCCGTGTTGTAACCAGGAAAGTGTCCAGCTCCAAACACCCACAGAGCTCCTCCCAAGGCAGCCATTCCCATCCCAGGAAGCTGGGAATGCACCAGATCAGCTCTGTGCCAACCACCCAAGGGGCAGATGGGAACCCCCCGAGCCACGGGCAGGCTCTGATGCTCTGTGCCCCCCCCTAGGGCACCGCCTTCCTTCTGCCTCCACTTCTCCCACAAGGATGACATTTTCTATCTCCCTCCCCACCCTGGCACCTGCAGCAGCAGCAGCAGCAGCGTGGTGCTCACGCTGTGCTTCAGCCTGCCCTGATAACAGGTTATCTCCATCACAGCTTATCTCATCACGGCTTATCTCATCGCAGGTTATCTCCAGCGCAGCCTGCAGCTCAGGCCTCCCAGCAGGACAGATGCCTGGCAGTTGACTGAAAGCTGATTCCTGTCAGGAGCTATTTTCTCCCCCGAGACAGAGGAGACATTGTGCCCCTTGGTGCTCGAGTGTGGCCTTGGCTACTGCCAAAAGACCACCTTTTTGTGTTTTTTTTCTCCTTCACTGAGACAAAACAGAATCCCCCTGCTGTCAGCTCTATCTGGAGCTGCTGAAAGGAGATGTATAAGCCCAGTAATGCTGCTGGGGAGATAACTGTCAAACGGCCTGAAAACCCCTGCCTGTCTGCCCTCGGAGGGGCTGGAGCTCCATGGAGGCCACAACTCAAAGCTCAACAGCTCCTGGCATCTGTGAGGTCTCTTTCTTAGTTGCTTTTTAATGTCCTGGTGAAAGGAAACACTTTGGGATTCAGAACCTGCTCCTGCTTGTCCAACTGGACCGCTGGGTGGTTGCTGGAGATGTGGAAATGGGAATTGTTCCCCTTGGAAAGGGAAGAAGGGGGAAATCGGGCAGGGAAATGCACACAGCAGGGATGTGAACCAGATTTTCAACCTGCTTTACAGTGCTGAGCCAGGAAAAGAGATAAAAAATAATGGTAAATGTGTACCAGAGGCACGAGAACAACGCTGGGCTGCTGAGAGTCACCAGAGGCTTTTGCCACTGGAGTCACACACAAAGCCACCCACAGAGCAGTTTGCACCCAGATCAGAACAGAAACTGTGATGGAAGTATGTCAAAAAGTTATAGAAGTACTTAATAAAGGATTAAATATGGGATTGATGAACATAAAACCCCCATAATGACCCTCTTTGTAGTTTTACACTAGAAACAAGCAAACTGAAGTTTCCCTCTGAAAACCACAAAGGTCAGGAGCCAATCCTCACATTATTCCACCCAAAAGCACCTTCTGGACAGTGGCTCATTGGGATGAGATCCAAAAGCTCATCTAAGTGGTGTCAGGAGCTCAGAACCCCTCTGTGATCCCCATCTCTGGTTCAGAGGTTTCAGTCAGGGGGTTCAGTCACCACCACGTCTGACAAATCCTACAAACTTCAATTGGCAGGACACAAACTGATCCCTTGCACAAACAAGCACGATGGCAACAGCAGGCAAGGGAAAATGGAAAATGGAAGTAAAAAAAAATGGGAAAGAAGTAAAATAAAAAGGCAAAAAAAGTCAATTAAAAAGGACCTGAAACCCCATCAACTTCACATAAATTTCACATGATGAAATATGAAGTTGGTGGAGCTATGCAATCCATATGGAGAATGCTTCTCCTTTTTGTGTAGTGTTGGGAATGGAGAGAAAGCAAATTTCATCACTTTAATGTCCAGCCCTTAAACTCCTGAATATCAGAGTAAGCTGGACTAGTCCAGATCTGATGGTGTTTGCCCTCCTAAAAATCTCTCTGCAAAATCAAAGCCATTAGGGTAGCACAAAGTCAAGTTCAAAATTCTTGATTGGCAGCAAATGCCACAAACCATCCATATAGATCCCTGTAAATAGAGGTAAATTATCTATGTGTGTGTAAATATAAACATAAATTCAATGTTAATTCTGGCTAAGTGTGTCTCAATGTCTATGGGCATCCTCCTGGAATAACAGGAGTTTCATCAAGCTGGAAGGTCTGGGCAGGGAAACATCTCCCAGCTGTTTTAACCCAGAGACTTTCTTTGGAAACTCCTAAAAGGGAAGTGCAAATTGGAATCAGGACCCAGCACACGATAAAAGTGCTGCTGCAACTGTCCCCCTGCAGCCCTCAAAGCACCCAGTGATTCATCAGATCCCTTCTTTTTGTTTTCATAAATGATAAGTAAATCCGCTGAGTTTGTGTGAGTTGTGCCTGCAGGGATTCCCTCCCCTGTGCTGGGGTGGCAGGGAGCCAGCACGAGCCAAGCTGCATTTCCCAGCCCCTGGCAGCTTGTCTGTTTATTTCTTTTCTTGGGGGGGCAAAAAAAAAAAGAAAATCAGTCTACAAGGAGTTGCTGGTTTCATTGTTTAGTTCTGCTTTTCCTGCACTTAACCACAATATCAGCATCAAAGCATCCCCTGACAGGGAAATACAAACTCCCATCTGCAGTTCAGCCAGGAACAGCATGGCCAAGAGCAGCAAGCACCACTCTCAGACCTGAATGAAAAGAACAATCTTCACTCACATTTCATGCCTAAGAAAGTAGTTTCAATTACAGATTTTTATATATTTATAGACCTAATAATATAGAAGCCACTTTAGAGCTTATCAGCTACAATAACAAAAGCAAAACCTTGGAGATTTGGTGTGAAAATTTAGATTTGGCCACTGGAAAGCTTGGATTGGGCTGAGAAATGCCTCTTGGACATCACTGGATGTCACATTTCTACACAGCTGGCAAGGGGCTGCAAAAACACTGGGAAAAGCCCCTGATGTTTCCTCAAGGTTCCCTGATGTTCCTAAACTGGGTTTTCACTGCTGAAGGCACGAGGCCCCACTCAGCTTTAGAACTCCAGCCCTTGCTCCATAAGCTCCACATCCCCATAAAACAATTAGAAAAATTATCCTGGAGACTCGGCTGCTGAGATCAGGAGAGGTGAAATCCCAGTTGCCAGTCAGTTCCCAGTTCAGAGGGCAGAAGTGGCTCGAGGCCCCTCACCTGGGGCACTGCCACCTTCAGATATTCACTGCTCCATCCTTTCAACCCCCAGACACTGACCCCCACCCCAGAACACGAACCCAGGGTGCTGCAGCTCCCTGTGTCACACCAGCCATGAAAAAACCACCAAAACACAAATCCCCACTGAATTTAAAAATCTCTTCAGCCGCGAGACTGAAAGCAAAACTAACGAGCGCCGCAGCCACCTCAACAACCCATCATTTTTCTTAAAATACAAACCCTCAGGGCCAAGAGGCCATAAATTGTGCAATAATCAGAAGAATCCACTTTTTAACAGAGGCACCTCTGCCAGCCTGGGTGCCTTTGATCAGAAATATTCGTGGGGAGAGGAGAAACCCCGATGTGTGAATTAATGACTCGCTCTCCTCGGCCAGGCCAGGAAGCTGCTGTTTGGCTCCAGCCCGGGCCTGTGTATGGGGAGAGTGTTATCTAAACCACTAGGACGACTATAAAATATCTTAACAGCTTCTGCTGCTTAGCTGGGAGCAGGGCTCCCAGTATCTAATATGAAACAAGTGGGCCAGGCTGTGAAAGGCAGCTCTATATTCGGAGGCCGCAGCGGCTGGAAGCTATGGGGTCGTCTCAGAAGCTCTCAATTGTTTTTAAATTCTGTTTTTACAAGGAGCGTGAGATTTATAGGCTCTTGAGGGGAAGAAAATGATGTAACTTGAGTAAATCAACAGGCCATTTATTCCTGGCCCTGTTTCCTCTCTGTCACTGAGCTCTGGAACGAGCCCCCAAGCACTCCCTCTTCAAAACAAGAGCAGCCCAGGCTGCAGAGACCTCGCAGGGACAGTTAAAGGCACAGCTCCTTCCTTCCCTCTCTGGGTGAGTGGGGCCAGCCCAGGCACCCTCAGGGTGAGGGCACCCCGGGGCAGGATGTGCTCCCACCCTCCAAAGAGGCTGGGAAACCACAGCTCGGAGCTGGCACCAGCAGGGATGGGGCACACGGACCTGCAGCTGTGGCAGGGGCAAACCCCAACATTTGGGGTGTTTGGTGAGAACCTTCCCCAAAGCAGGGGGTGGGAAACAGGACGAGCCCAGCGATGGGGAGGGAAACGCTGGAATGGGAGGTGGATTTTTTACCCCTGTTTTCCCCTCTCACATCCTGGTTTGTGGTTGATGATGGATCAGTTCTTTATCAGCATTTTCCAAACTGCTCCCACACCTTCAGTGCTGCTCATGAAGTGAGATCCACTGAGCAGCAACCCAAGGCTGGAAATGGGGCAGAGAGGGATGATTTCCCTCACCAAGAGGTGATTCCCACCCAAGGGCCTGCCGTGATCTCCTCAGGATGCAGCTCAGATGAAAATGTGACGTAAGAAGGGAGAAGCCTGGGCATCCAGGAATTCCCACTGGAAGCAGTTCCAGTAGCCACTGCTGGGCTGGGACTGGCCCAGCTCAGTGCTGAGGGGCCTTGGGGTGTCTGAGCATCTTTATTCGAAGGGGAATGGCTTCAAACTGGCAGAGAGCAGGGCGAGATGGGATATTGGGAAGAACTTGAGGCCCTGGAATGGATCTCCCAGGGAAGCCGTGGCTGCCCCTGGATCCCTGGAAGTGTCCAAGGCCAGCTTGGACGGTGCTTGGAGCACCCTGGGATAGTGGAAGGTATCCCTGCCCATGGGACATCCATGGCTTGGTGGTTCTTAAGGTCTCTCCAAACCCAAATCCCTCTTTGATTCTCTAATTTTAACCTTTGCGCTCTGCAAATCCCAACCCTTTTTCCCTCACCTGTTCCCCTTGAGCGGAGAGCAAGATTTTGGGTTGAAACCCCCCCATTTGCTGCATCTCTGGTGCCAGTAGAGACCTTCACTCCCCCACCTCTCCCTTCCCAGTGCTCTGCCTATTCACAGACCCCAAACTTTTGTTTCCTGCTGACACCCAGCTGCCTCTGAGGCTCTGCTGCAGCAAGCAGGGCAATTCCAGCGCTCAGGTCAGGCAGCCGGGCTGACCCCTCACCTTTGACAGTGATCTTTATCTAGACTCCATCTTAATTATTTATCTCAGGAAGGTCAGAAGGAAAATGCCTCTCTCAGGACCCCCACTGCTTCCAGCCTGCAGAACTTGTTAAAATGCAAGTTCTTTGAGGATGGTAATTCAAGCAAGCAGCAGAGAAACTGCTGCATCACTTTTATACCCTTTCGGAAATGTTTAGGAAATTGCTCTCAGCTCACAATTATCATTTTCAAACCCAGCAATTGAGAAGCTTTCCTCATAAAACCGAGGCTAAGAAGGGCCACAAGAGCTTTGCTAACGAGACGTGAAAGATTTTACATCGTTAACGTGGTTTTGCCTGGAAATTTAGCAAACACAAAAACCTCAGAGACAATAAAATTTAAAACCTCTTGGAAAACACAGGTAACATCTCCATAGAGAATTCTTCAGGACTTCAGCAACGTTAAAACTTCAAGCATTTTAAGAAAAGTTTTAATAAAGTTATTAAAAACGCAACACTTTGTCCCCCCTGCAATGGCGTTTCCCAGCATAATTTAAGAGAAGCCACACACACAATAAAAGGAAGAAAAAAAGGGGGGAAAAAAGCTCGTAGTAAAAAACTGGGGTATAATTTTCTTCAATCAACTCCAGCTCATGACTGCAATTACCCCAAATCTTTCTGAACCTTGCTGTGATACACCAGGGACAGGTCTTGGAGCCTCTGTGGGTGGCAACCTTTCATCTGCCTCTCAAACTGTTCTTTATTGTAAGGTTTCAAATTAGTGCTAGCAGCAATGAGCAAATTTGATAATTCGATCTCAAATTAGTTAATGTAATGTGCCAGGAACCACTAACTAAGGCTCTGCAAAGATGAAAATCTATCTCTGCCGGCTCGGGATGCAAAGTTAACCAGCCTGACAGTTCGGATTTGAAAAGTTGCTTTTTATTTTAATTAAAATGAAATTCTGCTTCAAACGCCGCCCCCCTGCCCCTTTTCTCTGCCCGTGGTGTGTTTGCCTCATTCTGCATGAAAAACACGCTCTAAACACACGAGGCACTCATTCCTCTGTGATCCCCAAACTGTGCCTGCCCCAGAGAGCTGTGAATTGGGTGGAAATCATTAGGATCGTGTGTTCCGATGGAGCCTTTGTAGATAACGAAGTTAACGGGGATCTGTTTCCATGGCAGCTTTCAACAAACCGAGCCCGTGATTCCCATTGCAGATCCTTATCTCCACTTCAGCCAAACTCATTTGTTCTGGGAATGGCGCTGAAATATTTAACAAAAAAAACTCCCACCCCCAGACGCTGAGTTTTGCTGCGATTTTGGGGTTTGGAAGGTTGGGACTGTGAGGGAATTTCGCCACACCCTCGTGGTTTGGTTCTTCCTTACAACGAAGCCAAAAGCCCCAAGTTTGATCTTTAAGTCATTTTGTCTTGGGGGAACTTCTTCTCTTCCATCTCTGCCCCCACTTTTTGTTTTCAGGGCAGTTAAAGGAGCCCCAGGGCTCCCCCCAGGCCGGGAGCATTTGCCCCCTGCTTCAACGCCCTTTTCTGCTGATCCCCTTCAGATTTCCATTCCCTGGAAGAGTTGTTATCCCCCTTCACCAAATAAAAACGTCATCATTCAGACAAAGTGAGATATTAAACAAGGCAGTCTGTGGGAGCCTCAGATGGGAGTGTCTCGAAGCCACTGGGAAGTAAAAGTATGGGAGAATCATGTTCTAGACCCTTCTCTGAAAAGGACTTCTGACATTTTTACATACATTTTTCATTCAGTTAAAAATATTCGTTAAAATTTAGCAAATTTGTGATCAGCTTCAGCCTCCTGAACAGAACTTTTTGGTGAATAAAGAGCTTTTAACATTAAAAAAAGGCATCATCACCTGCAGGACCAGCCAGTCTGTCTGGGCTGGATGAGCACAAGCAGGATAAAAACTTTGCAAAACTTTCCAAAATCACAGAAGGTTTGGTGAAGGTTTGGCTCTTCCCCAGGGGTTATTCTAAATTAGATCACAGGTCTCTGCCTGCACTGGACTGGTATTAACCAGCACATTTACTCAAAAAACTTACTCTAACAGTATAAATTACATCTAAACCCAGAAAAAAATTGAAATAACACAGCTGAGTGAGGATTCCCCATCCAAAATCTCCTTCAGTTTGGGGTTTGGTCAGGACAGAAGGACCCTTGATGGAGGGAAAATAGTGCAGGGACATTAAATTCCCAACCCAGCAGCTCTGCAGGGTTTAGGGGTGACCCAGCCCAGCCTTCCCCAGGGAAGTGATGCCTGCAGTGCAATTCCTGCAGCTTTCCTGTGTTGGGCACTTTGCTTTCAACTTCAAGAAGCAAATTCTGGAAGTTCCAATGGAATGAAGGACTGGGAAGGGTTTGAAAAGCGTGCCTGTTGTGGCAGCCTCTGCACCTCAGTGGGAGCCGAGAGGCCTCAGCCCGGAGCCAAGTGACAGATGATTCTCCCCTGAAATGTTTTCAGACGGAACAGAAGACGTTCTTTATCTGTGTGGTCTGAGCTCATTTACTCCAGGAGAAATCTCCAGCCCCTGCCCGACTGAAAGCCAGGTCTTGTTCTCCCATCTGATGGATGAATGGAATTCAGAAGTTTGATACTGTCCCCTGAGATGTCATTTAAATCCACAGATACATTCAGCCAGCAGGTAAAGTTAGAATGTCATTCCACAGGCTCATCTCTCCCTCCCCACCCCCTCCCCTCACACAGGAGCCTGGCTTCACTTTTTCTTGCTGCCGTGGATCCCAGCACCTCTAAAATGAGGTGCCAGGAGCAGGGGGAAGGGCTCCAAACTGCCAGAGAGCAGGGTTAAATCAGACAATATGAAAAAATTCTTCCCTACCTGATTCTGGTGGTGAGGCCCTGGCACAGATTGCCCAGAGAAGCTGGGCAGAATGGTTTGGGTTGGAAGGGACCTTAAAGATCATCTCATCCCAGCCCTGCCATGGCAGGGACACCTCCCACTGTCCCAGGCTGTTCCCATCCAGCCTGGCCTTGGGCACTGCCAGGGATGGGGCAGCCACAGCTGCTCTGGGCACCCTGTGCCAGGGCCTGCCCACCCTCCCAGGGAAGGATTTCCTCCTAACATCCAACCTGAATTCCCCCTCTTTCAGTCTGACAGACAAACTCACTCCCTTCCTGATAAACTTTGGATCTCGTTGAGATCCAAACACAAATCCCAAGATCTATCCTAATCTTTTGTAAAGTATTTCTGGCAGTTTGATTTATTTTGCCTGTTCTGCTGCTGCTGCTGCACATCCAAAACTTTGAAATCAGAAGAACACAGTGAAGCAGCAGCAGAACAGAAGGAAGTTTTCTCTTTATTTTTGAAGCAAATGACTCATTTGCTGTATTGACAACCCCGTAGATTCTTCCCCAGAACACACTGTGCTCTGGAGCAACTGCTGAACTTGATATAAAAGAAATTCTTCCCAGTACAGCAACATCAAGACCATGAGAGGTTTTGCATCCGATTACCCACCAAAAACGTGCCCATTCAGCCCAGCCCCAGCCTGCACATTTCCCTGTGTCTCTGAGGTTACCTCTGTTTATCACAAAAAGGGCTCCAAGACAGTCGGAGCTGCTACTGTTGTAATCCATCCAAGCTGGATTGTGGAAAAGGCTGAAATAAAAGCCAAGCTTCCTGCCCCATGTGTCTGCCAGACTGCTGCAGAAAGGTCAGGGCCATCCTCACTGCAGCCTGGTAATTGCCAAAAATGGAGGAGGTGAACCCTAACCAGGAGATCAAAGCAGGAGAGGGAAGGGGGTTTTACAGGGAACAGACTGTCTGCGGGGGCAAGACATTAGGGGGAAAGAAATGTCTTGTACTAGAAAAAAAGGCAGTGTAATTAGCATTGCCTCCATGAATGAGCCAGATCCCGAGTAAAACTCAGCAGATAACGAGGGGCGGTGGTCACCGGGCAGCTGCTGATTGCCACTGAGGTAGAACATGTCCGTGTTTTATTTATGTAAACATCTCTGAGGTGCAAGAGAAAAGTGCTGGAAAACTGGAGCTTCATTTGCTGGGAGAAACCAGAACTGCAGCAAGATCAGGATCTTCAGAGAGCTCGGAATGTTTTGGGCACGAATATTGGAGAGACCAACTTTGTGCTGGGACATTCTGGGTGTCTGTGGCAGCACTGACCCTAAACCAGCCCTGCCTGAGCCCATTCCTGCCTGATCCAGCCCTGTGTGATCCAGCCCTACCTGATCCCAGCCTTCCCTGTCAGTCCCACCCCAGCAGCCTCCTTCTTTCCTGGAGCCACGGACGGAATCCAGTTTGAGGCACGCTGTGCCCAGAAGAATAAACCAGAATTGGACACGAACAGAAAGCCCCCCAAAGCCTGGCACTTTCCTTCCAGCCCCTCCCTGTTCCCATCCAGGCAGGGCTGGTCCCTCTGCTGCCCCTCTGGTGATGCTCATGCCCAGCATCCCTCAGCCCAAACTCCCTTCTGCTTTCATTCCTCTTAACAACCTCAGAAATCCCTCCAAAGCAGAAAATGCTCCCCTCTCCCAAAGCAGGTCCAGCAGGGACTGCAGACAGTGCTCAGTGCCTGCCTGCTCCAGCAGGAATTCCCTCACTTGAAGTGTGTGTATATAACAAACTAATCCATTGATGACATTTCCTATTTAAATGAACAAGATTATGCAGCTAAACAATATTTTGCAACCAAAATGGCCAGTAAATCATGCCTTTGGAAGTGCTAATGGTGCTCACATTTATTCCTATTAATGCTTCCTGGTTTTGAAAGCTGGGCCCATTCCAGAGATAATGTATTACAAACTTTCCTGCTGAAGGATTTGGGTTCCTCTAGGCTCCATTCCAGTTATAACTGGCAGCTAATACTTTCACACATTCACAAATCCCCAGCCCCTCCCCACGAGCAGAAGGGAGAGGAGAGGCTTTGGCTTGGGTCAGCACATTTGGGAGTGTTGCAGGAATGAATGGGAAGTGATGCAGCTCTCTTTGAACACTGGGCTCTTCCTGAGAGCGTGTTCAGCACCTTCTCCCCTCAGCCAGCCAGACCCACACACCTGCACACCTATGGGACACCCCCAAACCCCAAAAATTGATGTACAGGCATGCAGCATTCTGGGTTTTCTTGCAGCCCCATGGAAGTGCCACTTTGTTCCTGCAAAGAGGGGCTGCAGTGCCAACCAGCCGAGCTGCTGCCAGCAGAGCAGCCCTGAGGGAAGGGCCTGGGGCTGATGCTCAAGGAAAATCTCAGTGTGAGCTGCCTGGCAGCCCAGAACCCCCTCAGAGTCCTGGGCTGGTCCCAGCCTGGGCAGCAGGTCCAGGGTGGGAATTCTGCTCTGCTTTCCTGAGATCCCCCCTGGGATAATGCAAACAGTTCTGGTGCTCCCAGCTAAGCACTGGGAGCTGCTGGAGCGAGCCCAGAGGAGGCCACAAAGTTTCCAAGGGCACTGGAGCATCTTCCCCATGGAGCCAGGCTGGGAGGGCTGGGAATGCTCATCCTGGAGAAGGGAAGGTTTTGTGGAGACCTCACAGCACCCCCAGGGTCTGAAGGGGCTACAGGGAACTGGAGAAGGACTCTGGACCGGGAGCTGGAGAGCCAGGACAAGGGGGAATGGGTTCCAACTGAAAGAGGGAAGGTTTAGGTGGGATATTGGGAAGAAATTCTTCCCTGTGAGGGTGGGCAGGCCCTGGCACAGGGTGCCCAGAGAAGCTGTGGCTGCCCCTGGATCCCTGGCAGTGCCCAAGGCCAGGCTGGACTGGGATTGGAGCACCCTGCGACAGTGGGAGGTGTCCCTGCCATGGCAGGGGTGGCACTGGATGAGTTTTAGATCCCTTCCAACCCAAACCATTCCATGATTCTGTGATTTTATGATCCTAAAATGTCTGCAACAGGCACAGGTGTGAGTGGGAAATGGGCACAGGCTGGAATTGCATTTTCCTGAGACCAAACTACCTGGTTCCAGTCAAACCCAGCTAGAGAAAGGGATGCTGATATTTGGGGTTTGCTGGGGAGTAATGTGAGAATTGAAAGTAGAAAGAGACAAACAGGCCCATAGGTTAAGGACAGCCAATAATTTGTTGATTCCTTACTCAAAGTCAATCAAATATCACAAAATACCTTAAATCATCCCCAAATAAAACGTTAGAAATCATTGCATGTCAAATACTGAGCCCATTCAGAAGACACTTCAAACTCCAAGCACCAGGGAGAGATCATCAGATGCACCCAGTAATCTCTCCACAGCACTTTTAGGGGATAACAGCTCTGTAGGGTGCAGGAGAGGATATTTCCTAATGGCTCACAACAAATTGCTTGGAAAAGCTGCTCCAGTTTCCCAACCCAACTCCTTACTTCTCAAAATCAGACTTAGCACACGCTGTGCTTTGTGAAAACCTTCCCTGCTCTGTCTGACAACACCTATAGCCCAGACCCTCAGCATCTTTCAGAAGTTATTTCTGGAAATGTTGAATTTCATAACAGCAATAAAAGGAAAATATTGGTGTAGCCAAAATAAATGTCTCTTTGGGCCCTGTTTAAAAAGCACTGGGATGTTTGTGTGAGTTGAAGTGCTCGCCTTCACAGGGAACAGCTCTGCTGTTGGGAGATATCGAGGGGCAGGGTACATTTAGAAAGAGCTCACAGTTGATTTGTCTGTTTAAGGGAAATGCTCGGGGAGATAAAAGTCTGAATTCTGATTTTTCGCAGTCAAACCAGAATCCTGCTCTCTCCTCAAGCAAAGCATGAAATGCAAACCAACAGCTGAAGAAAAGCCTCAGCACTGAGTGTTTTGATGGGGTTGTTAAAGGCTGAGTCAGTGCTGCTCACGAGGGCAGGCAGTGAAAGCCTTCCCGTGGCACCCCAGAAACAGAGCTGTGACACCAACGAGGATGTGCAAAAATATTCACAGCTCAAGCAAGAGTGTCTGAGAAAACTGCATTTTCCAGGGTTCCACTAAAAATAATCTGGGTTTCCCAAAAAATTCTGGCACAGTTTCTGTCATTTTGCATCTGCTTAAAGAGATCCAAAATGAGGGGTCTGGTCTGTGAAGGGCCAGTGAGATAAAGAGTAGAAAAATGTTAATCTCACCCCAAATCTGACAGCCCACTGTGCACTATAAAATAAATATCTCAGGTCGAGTGTCCCTTTGGGTGTGGAAGGGGAGCTCCTGGGCAGGGGTGGAAGGGGCTGACAGCAGGGAAACAAAGTCTGCTCACCAAAGTGGAGTCAATTCTCTCTCCAAACAGCCTTTATAGCTGTCCCCCCTCTAAAAGAATAAAAAAAGGGGATGCAAGAAACATGTAAGACTTTAACTAGTGCAATTTCACTTATTTTGTCTGAATTAATTCCCACTCAAATCTGGAGTGACAGCACCACAAACTCCCTCCCTTTCCCTTTTGTTTGTAAGGCTCAGCACACAGACCTGGAAAACAAAATGAACTTCATTTTTTCTTCACCCAGATGATAAAACAGATTATCCCTAGAAACATAATGTAAGGGTTCAGGGATATATTTTTTTTTTTTAATTTTTATTTTTATTTTTAGGAGAAACAACAATCCCGTTCCTGTGCAGGGAGGGCCGTGCCGGAACAGTGGGATGATTGTTGGAGGAGTGAATCTGGTTTTCATTAGAGGGAAGTGATGGGTCCGGTTTCTGCCCGGGACTGTTTGCTCGCATCTCTGTTTGTGTTCGGCGTTGGCAGTTAACCCTTTCCTGATGGGAGCGGAGCCGGCCCCGCACATCCCACCCCCCTGGCACACGTGGGGACAACGGGATGGCTCCGGGGATAACGGGATGGCTCTGGGGATAACGGGATGGCTCTGGGGATAACGGGATGGCTCTGGGGATAACGGGATTGCTCCAGGGATAACGGGATCACTCCAAGGATAACGGGATCGCTCCAGGGATAACGGGATCGCTCCAGGGATAATGGGATCGCTCCAGGGATAATGGGATGGCTCCGGGGATAACGGGATCACTCCAGGGATAACGGGATCACTCCAGGGATAACGGGATCGCTCCAGGGATAACGGGATCCCCCCAGTGATAACGGGATGGCTCCGGGGATAACGGGATCGCTCCAGGGATAATGGGATGCCCCCAGGGATAACGGGATCCCTCCAAGGATAATGGGATCGCTCCGGGGATAACGGGATCACTCCAGGGATAACGGGATCGCCCCAAGGATAACGGGATCGCTCCGGGGATAACGGGATCCCCCCAGGGATAACGGGATCGCTCTGGGGATAACGGGATCACTCCAGGGATAACGGGATCCCCCCAGGGATAACGGGATCCCCCCAGGGATAATGGGATCCCCCCAGGGATAATGGGATCCCCCCAGGGATAATGGGATCCCCCCAGGGATAACGAGATCCCCCCAAGGATAACAGGATCGCTCCAGGGATAACGGGATCCCCCCAGGGATAACGGGATCACTCCAGGGATAACGGGATCACTCCAGGGATAACGAGATCCCCCCAAGGATAATGGGATCACTCCAGAGATAACGGGATCCCCCCAGGGATCCCCTTTTCTGCAGGAAATTCACTGCACACTCACTGCAAGGGGAGGGAAATTGTGGATGGGCTGCAGGGAGGTGTTGATGCGAGTCCAGAGGAGGGACCAAGATGATGAGAGGGATGGAGCAGCTCTGCTGGGAGGAAAAGCTGAGAGTTTTGGGATTGTTCAGCCTGGAGAGGAGAAACTTTGGGGTGACCTAATTGTGGCTTTCCAGTACCTGAAGGAAGAGCAAGGAAGAGGGAGGGACACTGCTTACAAGGGCCTGGAGTGCCAGGACAAGGGGGAATAGATCCAAGCTGAAAGAGGGGAAGTTTAGGTTGGATATTGGGAAGAAATCCTTCCCTGTGAGGATGGGGAGGCCCTGGCACCCCTGGGTCCCTGGAAATGTCCAAGGTCAGGCTGGACAGGGCTTAGAGCACACTGAGATAGTGGAAGGTGTCCCTGCCATGGTAGGGGTGGGTCTGGATGAATTTTAAGGCCCCTTCCACCCCAAACCACGAAATCAGGAAAGCAGGTGAGGTTATAAATGACAGCCTGAGGGATGGCACAATCTCTGGGTCTGTAATATGAGAGACCCAAAAGAAAACTGCAGTCGGTGTCTGGCCTGAAGTACCAGAATTGGGCACAAGCTGTACACAGTGCACAGGCTCTGGTTAGGTCTGATCCACCTCCAGAACGCACTAGGATAAAAGTTTGTCTCAAATGGGATTTCCTGGCCTCTCCTCTCCTCAGGCCACCACTTCTGCCAACCCCAAACCCTGAACTGGGAAGGCATCATGGAGCAAACCCCTTCTCAAAGTAGATTTTAGGTATAAACTGACGATCTCACCCAGTTCAGCCCCTCCCCTAAGCCCCAACCTGCTCTGAGCTGGTCTGCCCCATTGCATTGTCCTTGACTCTATTCCTGAGCAGGAAAAACAGAGGAAACCCCTGCAAGGCCCTGACCCCTGTGCTGGCACCACCATCACATCCCCAGAGCACCACTCTGACCGAATAAAGAGATGGAAAAATGACACTGTCAGAAGGCTTCCTGGTTAGATGAAGCCCCAGATATTGTTAGTCAGCCACTAGACTGAGACATCAGAATATAAAGGAGATTAAAAGAAACTGTCACCACCTATTGCTAAAATTGTCTTCCACCTCCTGTTTCAGCCAGTCTGCATGTCACTGCTTCTTTGGAGGGAATTATCTCGGAAAGAAAATCCTGCTCTTCCTTTTATTGGAGGGAAACCTCTCAGACACTCCCCCCTCTCTTCTGGAGCACATTCTTGCAGACATTTGCCACAAAGGAGCACCCAGAGCACAGCAGCAAAAGGGACTTTATTTGTGTCCTTGCCCAGCTCATGTTTAGCTCAAGCACACATGCCAGGGCATAAAGGATTCCTGGGGGCACCTCCAAGGTGGCATTTCCCCCACTCTGCCCTGTGCCAGCCTCTCTCCAGAGCAATGCATGAAATGCCTTTTTCTCTTCGGATAATTCCTCGCTTTACCCCAAAGACCTCGCACTGCACCCTATACATTTATTATAAACTCAGTGTCTCGAGCCAAAACATTAATTGCATCTTCTAGCAAGGCAAAAAACCCCAACCTCATTTAGTAATGTATTCATTAAGGGCCTGATTGACACGGCCAGAACCAGGGGGTTGAATTGAAGCCGGGGCGGAGGCCGGAGCTGCAGCAATCTCACCTCTCTGTGGTTTATCTCCGCCCGTCGGATAATTTATCCTCCTCCCGGCAAGACAAAAAGGCAACTTGGCAGAGGGGGCAAGACAAAAGTAGACATTTTGTAACTGCTAAGTGCTAACGTTTCTGAAGATAATTTTTGCAAAAGGTTTCTAAACAGCCCCTGTCAGCCAAGTTGTATTTTGTTATTTCAAAGTGACTGTGGGAGTCTAATCCAGTTCAAGCCCTTTGTAAATTTTAATGGAAATGCTCATACACAAAGGACAAAAAAAATGTTTAGCTGCTGTTAGATATTCAGGAAATCTAAATCTAATTTGCCCTCCTAATCAGCGCTTCGATCTCAGCAGTGCCTGTTGTTTCTCTGCTCCCTTATTGCAATTTCAACTGCAGCATCTATTTTCCATCAAAATACAGTTCTGTAGAGACAATTCTACACAGAGCTCAAAACACAGCTTTAACCACAGGGGAAAAAAAGGGGATTTTCTTGAAAAACAAACCCATGGTAATATTGCTTTGACTTAGAAGTGTGGGGAAGCATGGAATAAGGAAAAAAAAGGATTATATCCATCAACAACAAAGTGGCCTTTTGTTTCTACACTTAGGGGAGATGATAAACATCTGCAGATGAAGCCACAGCCTCCCTGGAACAGGTGTGCAAAGGACATTTCTCAGTGGAAAAGGAGGAATGAGAGCTGATGGTTCTGCCCAGGAAAGACAAGGACATGGGACCTGGGACAGAGCTCCCCTGAGAGGACATCACTGCCCATCCCTGGAACAGCAGGACCAGAAGAAATTCTAGGAAATGAATGTGAATGTTTGAATTGAATAAATGCTCAGAGGTACAAAAGAAACACAATTCCTGTGCCAAACCCAGGCAGCAGCTCCTGGGCCCACGCCAGGAGGGGAAGGGAAGGACAGGGACCATGAGGGTCAGGAACAGAGGAGTCTCACCCTACAATCCTCTGCTCCCACTGCCCTAACTCGAGGCTGCAGAAATTTTGAGCCTCACTAATTATGGATAATCCTACAAAAAAATGAAGCTCATCAGGAGAGCAGACAGAGGACCTCCTTCATCGGCCAGCTTGGAGGGCTCAGCAGACTGCAGGGTGCATGAGGAGACACAGCATGAGGTGTTCTGTCACCCCCTGGTTTACACAGAGCTTTAGGCAAACTTTCTGAGGTTTGCCAGCAGCACAGCAAACGTGAGCAGTAGCTGTAACACTGTTAAAATAGGGAGTTATTGAAATAATCCCACAGCAGGAAAGCAAGCTGGAGGATGAGGCCACAGCTGAAGATGTCTTTGGTTGGGTTTTAGTTTGGGTTAGGAGCTAAGACTTCACAGTAAAAGCATCACAGCTCTGAAAGGAAATAGATGAGGAGAAGGGCTGGAGAGCCTAAAGCCGTTGGTGCTCTGGATTGCCATACACAGAATTCCTCAAAAACCTGTACAACAAACTCTGGAAACAAGGCCATGGTTTGGCTTGAGAGAATTTTTTCCCCAAACCAAATGCTATTCATTTACCTAAAGTGCATTCCCAAGCAATCACCAGCCCACAGACCTTAACCTATTTCCGAGGCAATAATGGAATTAGATTTGAATCAAAGTTCAGCGCCTTTGATAAGTCTGTGCTCTCACTTTGCCCCAGGCAATTCTGTGCCTCTTATTAAAGCCTTGTCCTGGTTCTGAGCTGCTGAATCAGTGCCCAGATAGCAGTGGGGTTTAGGCAGACTCTGTTATCTCCCCCAGTGTCCACGGGCAGGTTTCACTCCCACCCCACGTGTGGCTGTGGGGCCGGATGCAAAGGCTGATGCTGATTAACCCCGGGATCCCTCCAGGTTTCAGCTCTGCCTGATGGGATATGGAGGAGAAAGGACCTGCAGAGATCCTGGGGGTGCACCCAGAACTGGGCACTGGGCACCCACTGCCCCAACTCCAGTCCTGACACTGGAGGAGGAATGAGCCCCCAAGTGCCCCCAGGAGCTCCCTGGATACGTCAGGGCTTCTGTGTTAAAGATTCTGCCAAGCTCATGGTGGTACTGCAGCTTTTTTGACGCAATTTTCTAATTATCCTTAAGAAAGAAATCTTAAAAATGCATTTATAAAAGCCTGAAAATTCCCTCAGAAGCTCTGCAATAGGAACACACCAGAAGAAAATCCCCTGAGCTTGTTCACAGCATAAACACAGCCACACACTGGGTGTTGCTGCAATGGAACAGAAAATGTTTAAAGGAGTGAAAAAAACTTAGAAAATCTTTTTAATGTATTTTAAAATATTATAGACTCACAGAAGGGTTTGGGATTGAAGGGACCTTAAAACTCATCCAGTGCCACCCCCTGCCATGGCAGGGACACCTCCCACTGTCCCAGGCTGCTTCAAACCCCATCCAACCTGGCCTTGGGCACTGCCAGGGATCCAGGGGCAGCCACAGCTGCTCTGGGCACCCTGTGCCAGGGCCTGCCCACCCTCACAGGGAAGAATTACTTCCCAATATCCCACCCAAATTTCCCCCTTTTCAGCCTGAAAAATGATGAAACTATTTCCAAGAATATACAACTGATACATTTAATTAATACCTTTCAGCTGCTTGTGTTAAACTATTTCAATGTACTGTTGTGCAGGATCTTTCTTACTCTGAAATTCTGCACGATACATTTACCCTCAGAAAAACCTTCATTTTAAAAATTGCAAACACTTCCTTTGAAAAAAAAAATTATTCTTTCGAGCTGCCTCATGACAAGACAACTCTCCCCTGCCTTCAGCTGAGGGCACAGGACCAGATTATCAAACACTGGGATTCCCAAACAGCACTTTGGGGAGGGTCAGGGCTGCCATGTCCTTGTTGGAGGAAGGACAGCTCAGTGGGGTGACAAAAGCCAGGAAAAGGGACCCCATGGGCACAGAAAGCAACACCCCCTCGGGCCACTGACACAGAACTGCTGGGCCATAAAGCCGACTGTGTGACAAACAACCCCGGGACAAGAGAGGAGGGAACACTCCTTCTCTTCCCTGTCCCTGCTATCATGAGAAAATGTCATATAAAGTAACTCTTGTTCGTGTCCTTTATCCTCAAATTTATAACTGTCTCCGACAGTGCAGTCAAGGGTGAAGGTTATTTGTGTCATACTTGCCAAGAAAGTGCCCCTTTCAACACTTAAGGAACACAGTCAAACTACAGATAAAGGAGCAGACAAAAAAGATTCTGTCTTTCCCAAGTATTATTTATCTCCTCTATGTTCTTTGTTTCCCTAATGGTGAAGATAGCAGCCAGAGTGGGATTCACAGACGTAAATCCTTGAACCCAAGTGTGTAATTTAATTTTCTTTCATTTGGAGCTAACATCAGATGGGGATCCTGAGGGTCAGAGCTGAAGCTCACCCTTCTGAAATGTTCTAGTGTTCTTTTTTTCTAAGAAATTGGTCTCAAATTGATACTCAGAAAGTAAAATCAAAATAAAATAAAATTAGGGGTAAAGTTTATTGGTAAAATTCTCTATGGGAAGGCCAGCTGGACCAAATATTATTGGGGTTTTCTTATTCAGGTTAAGTTTGTCAATAAGAAAGAGTTGTTATAACTCTCAGTGTGTTAAATACAATATTTAGAGACACTGACTCTGCTTCCAAGGCACTTCCCATTTCCAGCCATGGCCATTCAAATCCTGGCTTTGAAATGGCTTCAGCCCCTGGCACAGTCACCCAGGACCCTCTCCTGGTTGCCCCCTCTTGTTGTTCCCATGCCAGCCCCGCCTGGGTGGAGGGATGGGCAGGAGCCCTGTGGTGCTCACGGAGGAGCAGCAGGAGCTCAGAGTCACAGCTCACCTCTTTGAGGGAATCACAGCATGGTTTGGGATGGAAGGGGCCCTAAAGATCATCCAGTGCCACCCCTGCCGTGGGCAAGGACACCTCCCACTGTCCCAGATTGCTGCCAGCCCTGTCCAACCTGGCCTTGGGCACTGCCAGGGATCCAGGGGCAGCCACAGCTGCTCTGGGCACCCTGTGCCAGGGCCTGCCCACCCTCCCAGGTAACAATTCCTTCCCAAGATCCCATCCAGCCCTGCCCTCTGGCACTGGGAAGCCATTCCCTGTGTCCTGGCCCTCCATCCCTTGTCCCCAGTCCCTCTGCAGCTCTCCTGGAGCCCCTTCAGGCCCTGCAAGGAGCTCTAACATCACTCCAGAGCCTTCTGCAGGTGAACACCCCCAGCTCTCCCAGCCTGGCCCTGTGGCAGAGCTGTCAGAGGTGTTTCACTCTGCATCAGATTGCCTGGCACAACAAGGCATTTACATCAAGATTAGATCATTTTTTCCCTCATGCCACTGCCATTTCCAAAGAGATTCCCGGTGTTTGGGAGGGCCAGGGTGCAGGGAGCCATCCCTGGGCCGGGGCGGGGGCCGGGCCCTCTGCTAATAACAGGGCTAAGACAGTTAATAAGTCTCCTGATGACTGATTAGGATGGATTTCTGCACTGCTAATTTCCGTAACTATCACTCTCTGAAAGACAGCTCCAGGGATTTCGGGCCCGGGGTGCCTCTGTCTCTGCGAACACAGAGCCGCTTTATCCGCCCGCGCTTCAAATTGGCGGATCCCCTTTCACTGACCTAACGTGCACTGCACTTTAAAATGATACAATATTTTGAAACTTGCAACTGCTCTGCTGATACTGTGTGTGCCTAAAAGCCTCGGAGCAGCTCCAGCAGTGCCTCGGATCCCCAGCTCTGGGGGGTAACACAAAGNATTGACCTCCTTGAAGCAGAATTCTCTGCAGTGGTCATCAACCCCCAAATTATTATTAGGAATTTAACCTGAGATTCTGGAGGCAAACCAAGAAAAAAACACACCAAAACCAATGACTGCATGAATTATTCCAAGTGCTACTGCTGGGTTTAAGCAGCCCTGATGGACCCCAGGAAGAATTCAAGATTAAAACACCAAGTCATACTTGAAGGGGTGTTTATACACACAGATGACACTACGTGCAAGCTACTGATGTATTATATTAAACAAAGTGTATTTTCATAAATTACTTATTGCCATTTTCCCACTCTGAGTTGGGACATGGCAGTGAAAATACCTGAGAGCTTGAGACAATGTCCAAGTTTCTGTCAGAACAGAATGTAATTAGTGCAAATTAAGCAGCATCCTGAGAAGGAGGAGGTCAGGGAGAACTGGCAGGGTCGAACTGGGTCATTACAAAGCATTTTTATAGCCAGGCAGGCAGGAGGGATCCCAAGTTACCTATTGCTGCTGTGTCTGAACTCCCCCTGCATCCCAGACCTGCTTTTCCACACAGATCAGGACTGGGATCTATCTGTTTTATTGGCAGCAGCCAAAGAGCTGTGAATTAAAACTAAAAAATCAGCACAGTTGATCTTTTCTTCTTCTAAATTTTGCATTTTAAAATTGGGAGAAACACAGTGGGCTCATCAAAACCACATGGGCTGTTACATTTCTATGCTGGGTTTTGTGGCACTTGATGGCTCAGGAGGAAAAGTCTTAAAGCTCATTTATCCATAAATGGGAATGTCCAAGTGAGGCACCACAAATTTGCCCTAAAACCTCCACTCTTTTCCTTGTCTGCAGGCTTGGAAATGATGAACACTCATGGGGATACCTTGATCAGCCTTCAGAGAGATCCAAAACTTTGCTTCAGAGATGATATCTGAATATTTAGGGTAGAATTACTGATTTTAGAGATGCGTGTCAGTCTGTCACACGTGTGTCTGGGGACACAGGTGCACAGGAGTGACACTGCAGGTACCCACTGTTGGCCATCCCAGTTTTCTGGGTTAGGGTTTCCATAAGAAAAGGCTCTGTCCTGCTACTTTCATGTTATTTCCCCACATGCTTTGCAGCCACAGGAATTGCTTGGCACCCCAAAAAACCTCCTTTACAATAATCCAGTCTTTAATGAGTTACAGCCACCACACGCTGGTTTTGTAGGATCATCCTCCTGAGCATTCCCCACCATGCTGAGGTCTGAGGAAACTACTCCAAATTTCTGTCAGTGCAGTGAAACTCCGAGTTTGGGGTGCTCAGTGAACGGGGACCTTCTCACCTGCACCTCCCACACCTTCCCTGCACACAAAATGGGGCTGGACCTTCTGTGGATCAACTGTCCCAGAGAAAAGCCCCACAGAACATCCAGCCCCTGCAATCACAGGATCACTGAGGGTGGGAAAGACCACAGGGTCCAACCTGTGCCTGGTTCCCACCTTGTCACCAGCTCAGAGAACATCCAGTCCTTCCCTGAACTCCTTCAAGGATGGGGACTCCAAAGCTCCCTGTCAGCCCCTGCCAAAGCCTGAACACCTTTAACATGAAGAAATTTCTCCAGAAAATCTTGGCCCAAAGTCAGTGGGATTTGGAGAGCCTCATTCTCCCAGGCCCATGTGAATCTCTGGAAGTGGAAGCTGCACTGGTTGGACTGGAAGCTGTTTTGAAGGCAACTGAAAGAATTTTGATGTGTGGTGCTGGAAGGCCCTTCATGGTGGATAATGGCCCTGCTTTCCACAGAAGAGCACAAGCTGCAGGCTCTTCTCACAGGCCAGCAACAGCTTCTGCAAATTATTCCTTTCTGTCTTACTGGGATTTTACCTCTTGGAAAAGTTCCAGGGTGGGAGGGATGGAGATGAGGAAGACAACTCTGAGCAACTCCTGCTTCCCTCCTTCCTCCCCAGCAGCTGCTCAGCCCAGGATCTCTGTGCTATAGACTTTTTCCTGCCTCTGACAAAACACTAAAAACCCCTCCAGCACGACAACAAAAAATAAATATCAAAAGAACATTTGAAGAGCTCAATAAATTGATCATATTCTGCTGAACCTTCACCCTTGTAACGATAGTACCATTTAAATGCTAATGTCATTTTTAAAAAAGTCAATTACAGGAGTTTTAAAGTAATGGAGTCAGCAGTCTCAATGTAAATCTGTTATATTAATCTGCTCCCTACACTGTATCCATGGGCACTGATGCATTCACCCCCTTTTCCCTGGAGGGAATGTTCCCTTGCAGTGGTACCAGTAATTGAATCAAGTTGATACAGACACCAAAAATATTGTAAGTCTTGTAGGTAATGAAAAGCATATGTTGATAAAGCCAGATGCTGTAATTTTGGATAGAAGAGCACTGACATTTGGGAAGTTCAAAATTAGAATTAACCCTTTGATGATGAAGTGACCTGAAATTGTCTTTACAAACTCTGCTAATTTCACAAAGAAAAACTGCTTGAAATCTGCCATGAGACAGCTGAGATCTCTCCCTCCCATTTTCCCTGCTTACCCCAATTAAGTTCACTTCCATAAAGACTTCTGCAAAAATTTTTTTCAAGCTGCTTCAGACAAAACATAACAGGATCTGAAAACAATCATTGCTCAGGTCCAAATTCATTTCTGCACCTTTCACAGGCCTAAAGAAGCTGGAATGTCACAGCAAAAGAGATGTTTGGGTTGTGCTGCTCAGGGAGGGGAATGGATGCAGCAGAAACCTCCAGGTGCCAGTCCCTACTCAGCAGGTTTTGGGTGCACTTTTAAACAGAACAGAATCAGAAAATCATAGTATCATTTTTGTTGGAAAAGACCTCCAAGATTCTCAAGCCCAACCTTTGATTGATCTCCAATACTCAGTACACACAAATGGTGTTTAGAGGCATCAGATAAACCCAATCCAGAACAACCTTCATTTGAGGAGGGAGTTTAAGTTGTGAACAAACTTGGATAAACCCCAACATTTTGCAGTTCCTCTGATCACGTTGGCTCAAACCAAACCATTCCAGTTATTATTGCAGTGGGGTTCAAACAGATCCACAGCTTTCCCTACTCCCCCAGCTTGTGAAAGGTTTCTCACATTAAACAGGATTCATTTTGGTTCAGGGAAATGGGATCATGAGCCCTGGGAGAGAAGCTGAACTCCCTGCCTGAGGGAAAAGCACAAATATCTGCACCCACCTGTGTGTTCACCCCCATACAAAGAGGTGCCACCATTTATGACAGAAGACAAAACCTGCTGAGAACTCCCAGACAGTCAGAGCTATCAGAAATAAAAGACTAAACAAACATATTTTTCTAAGCAGTAATAACAAGGGAGTTGCATTCAGCACTGCTCTGAGGCAGAACTTCCAGATAAAATTGTCATGGAATCCATTCCACTTGTCACATCCACACTGCACTGGGTGTGCTGGTAGGAAGGGGCTGATTAATGGCTCACTAAGATTTTCCTGCTTCTGCCTTTTGTGAATTGATTCTTGAGTGCAGGTCTAATAAAATTTCAGCCAATGCCACACACATGCCACAGAAATATTTCCAGTGCCATCACTAATCCAAACTGTTTGGAACAGGGAAGTCTCGGGGGTTTTGTTATCTCAGAGCCTTCCTCTGCCACAGTTCAGGGGTTAAAGGGACCCCACAAATATTAAAACAAGGTTGGAGTTAAGCACAGAACTCAGGACATGTCTGACAGCATTTCCACATCCTCTGAGCTTCTGGAACTTCTCCTGAAATGCCACAGGCTGGAGTGTCTGGAGAAATCAATCCAGAGTTTCGGGGAAGTTCTGTCACTCCCAAAGCCAAATCCCTTCCCTTGGCATTCCCATCCCTCGTGGAGCACACAGAGGAAGGGGCTGGAATCCCCAGCCTGGCTCCCACGGTGCCACCCCTCCTCTGGGACACTGTCACTGTCACTGCAGAGCTCAGGGACAGCGCACTCAGGTCAGGGACGAGCAGCTGAAGCAAACTTTAATGAAAAATCTACCTTTTATAGCATGGTTTGCTAGAGAAAATTCCTGATTGGCCTCTTGCCCCAGCACCTCTCCCAGGTGATAGGTGGGACAGTAAGACCCCATATCCAAAACACGTCTTAGTGTTCCCAAAACAATGCAGTGACAAACAGCAGTGCAAGAACAGAAAAAGAGTTTCTTTAACATCCTATCTGTTTTCCTTGGGCTGCACGTGAAAGAAGAGTTTCCCACCTTCTTGTGAGAGAAAGCTGAAGAATTTCTCTGCCTTGGCCAGTTTTGCATCCATAGGAGACTCCCAGATAAAACCAGGAATATGGGATTGTCCAACAAGGCAAAACCTGTCCCTTCGTGACTCTGCCAAATTCCCCGTGTGGGTATGAGAAAAGTGGGGGTTCCTCAACAGCATTTGGAGTAACTGAATAAAGTGACTCACAAGGCAACATTTCACTACTTCCAGAGAAATCTCCCTGTTAAATCTTTTGCTGTTTGGGCAAAATTGAAAATCTCCATTCTGGAAAAAAACTGAGCTGTTTGAGCCCTAAAAACATCACAGGGCTTTTTTTTTTTTTGGGGGGGGGGGGGGGGGCGGTTATTTGAATGTTTTGTTTTTAAACAAATGAACTCTGAAGCTGGATCTTGTTGCTACCAAATCTTCCCACACAACTCCACTCACAACACCCTGGAAGTCTCAGGGATTTTGTATCCAGACACAGTTTATTAAATTGGAATTAGAACGTCCAGAAAAGTGCTGTCATTTTTGATGTACACCCACTCTGGGGGACAGAACCCCAGCTCTAAAGGACTCGACAGAGACATAAAACCCTACAAGGCTCCTCTGAAACCAAACCCTCCTGGAAATTGAGACTTTGGAAGAACAAGGAAAGGAAGGGAATTCTTCTAAGAGCGATGTGAAAGGGAATGGTCCTGCCAATAAAAGAAATACCCGAAGGAAATCCCGGATTCAGGCTCGGCACCGGTTACCGGCAGCGTCTCTGACGGGAGAGGAAAACCCAAGTTTGAAAATGGGATTTTCCCTGTTCAGAGGCAGGAGCGGGATGGGGGGACGGAGCCCGGAGGCAGTTCCGAGGCAGCGCCGAGAGGGGGAGCCCTCAGCCAGGCCGAGCGGCGGGGGTGGCCGGGGATAACGGGGGGGAACGGGGAT
>JACBWW010000064.1:848947-934011 GCA_020086605.1 Lanius collurio | reverse complement strand
GGGTTAAGAAATCAGGAAATCAGACCTGGGCAAAGGGGTGATGACTTAAATCTTTCCGACTCAAAGAACCCCAAAACTCAGAGGAATCACCCTGAATTCCTACCAGAGCCCCAAACCAACTTAACATTTTAAAAGTTGAGTTTTGCACCTTTTATTTCCTTGTTTTGCTATGAAACTGAGGGCACTAAAATATGCCTGAAACATCTGCATAAGTCAGGGTAGAGAAGAGTTGAGAAGCAGGAGGAGCATCCTGGAGCCAGCCCAGCCTCTCCCACAGACATGGCCATCCCAGTGCTCACCTGAACCTGCTGATGCTCAGGGGTTCTACAGCTCTTTGCTGAGTAATTTACAACCAAACTGCAATTACTCTGCTCTCAGGTAGTATTTGTTGTGGTTTTCAGTGGCTGCATGTGCCAACAGCCAAGAAAAGTGGGAAGAACATCCCGTGGTGGTTTTGTCAGCACTGTGGGTGCTTGTGCAAGTGCTTCCCTTTGAGACAGGTGCTGGGTTAACAATCCCAATCCCACCAAAACCCATGGGAAAACTCCTCCTTGCTCTGCCTGGGCCACAATTCTGCACCTGGATTTTTGGATCTGAGGACAACAAGTCCTTTAACTCCGTGTCCCTAATGCAGGTGCAGCAACAGGGATTGGTGGTTAGTTAAAATTAAGATGTAGCTGTTTCCAGAGGACCAAGTGCTCTGAGTTTCCTTGCAATGGGAAGATGTTTTAACTCCTCTCATCCAAAAATCTAACTCCTCTCATCTCCCAGTCAAAACTTGGATGTATTTGCTCATAGAAGCACGTTTTCCAGTTAGAAAATTCTAAAAACAAATGGCTCAGACATTTTTATAGGCATAAAAACCCAAGCCAAGTTGGTTAGTGGTTGCAGATGCTTTTTATTTGCAAATCAGAAAGGGCTTCATTTATGGATTGAAATGGTACTGGCTGCTAATCCTGAAGGCAGACTCAGGCCTTTGGCTCTGCTTGGAGAAGGAGAAATAATGCAGTTTAAAGACAAATTATTTCGTTTGGACCAATGAGTGCTGTGGTTGGACAGGACATTTATTTTATAACAAAACTCACAGAAGAAGTCCTTTGGATTGAGAGTTCCATCGTTTTAAGGGGACGTTGCCCTCCACTGTGGATGTGCACCACAGCCTTGCTCCCAACTGGGAAACTCGGGCATTTCAGCAATAATTCCTGCTCCTGAGTGGAGTCCAGGCTCTTTGCACAAGGGGCTGCACCACCACACTGCTGAGGAGCTCCCAGTCCACCCCATTTAGAGACAGAATCGAGTTTCCCCTGTGTGGAAGAGGAATCTGATGAACTGAGATGAGGAAGGTGCTCACATGGCCCCACAATCTTGTCCCAAATCCCTGGGACCACAGGCTCAGGCCTCTCCCAAATTTCTACCCAAATTTCAGCAGCTCTCCACCTCCTGAAGCACAGTAGGAACTTTTTGATTACAGAATCAGAATCCCAGGATCACTGAGGCTGGAAAAGACCTCCAAGACCATCAAGTCCAACAAATCTCCACCTTGTCCCCAACCCAGAGCACTGAGTGTCCAGCCCTTCCTTGGACACCTCCAGGGATGGGGACTCCAAACCTCCCTGGGCAGCCCTTCCAAGGCCTGGCCACCCTTTCCTTGGAGAAATTCCTCCTGATGTCCAACCTGAACCTCCTCTGGCCCAGCCTGAGGCTGTTTCCTCTCATCCTGCCACTAATTGCTGGGAGAAGAGAATAATTAGTCAAGGTGGTTACTTTCTCATTGAGTAACACAGTCAAGGTTGGAGAGTTGTGTCTGAGTTGTGAGCCTGTAACAAAATTAATATTGGAGCTTTGAAAATGGCCATGTTTTGGCCCCTTGTTTCTGGACAAGATGCACAAAGCAGGAAATATTTTTAAAAGCTTCGTTCAGAAGGCAGGGATCAGTGCACCAGAGCTGGATTGTATTTCCACACCTAAGGCAAAGCTGGACAGGAGTTTCTCCCTTTCTTTCTGTCCCAATTTCCCTCATCCTGCTGCACTCAGTGCAAGACAAGTCTGTGACAGTTTTTGAGCTCAGCTCACCCATTTCTCATCCTGCAGAGAGTGTGAAAAGCAGCAGCCTCGGTGGCAGCTCTGCACCCAGCTTCTCACAGCCCTGAAGGTTCCACCAAAACCCCTGGAGCCCCTTCACAGCCCCTGAACACCTTGTTCCTGTCCTCAGCACTTCACACCTGCAACAGTGAGAAGCTCCTCCAGCATCCCTGAGGACATTGTCAGAACCCCAGGAAAATCCAGCATGGATTGGCACCTTGGAGCAAGTGCTGAGTGATGAAAACAGGTCCTGTTCTGAGGAATTCCTAAGTCAAGAGTGAAGCAAGAACAGGAAAGAGCATGAGGAGGGCTCGAGAAGAGCTGAGCCAGGTTTGCTGTTTGCTTCCCAAGCTCTTCACATGCAGTTCCATGGCTGGGAATCTCACCTGGGGCATTCCCAGGGATCTCAAGGTGAACTCACAGCCTGAACAGAGATTACAGAAAATTCCAGAGACTGCAAGGACAAAGGTGGCACAAAACCAACAGCAGTGGGAAACAATGGGCAAAATTTAAAGCTCTTGTAGGAACAGTTCAATAATTACATGAAATAAGTACAAAACAGTTTCTGGGGGGTGCCACAGCCTGGCTCAGAATGAATCCTGAGTACCCTCCCATTCATTCCCTGAAATAATTCCTGGTACTCTCTCTGGTCTGTGGCCTCTACAATCCAATCCCACCCTCCCTGGCCTTCTGTTGATTTTTTTTCCCCTCTGATGGAAAGGAAAACCCCTGGTGCTGGGGGGCTGCTGCCCCTCTGCTTCCCCGGCCCCGCTCAGGGCTCGTTATCGCTCCCCGGCAGCCCCTGCCCTGTCTCCTGCAATTGTTCCTGCTCAAGCCACTTTTCTTTTTTTTTTTTGGAAGGGAGGTGGTGGTGTTTTGTAATTTATAGCGAAATAAGAAATGATTCCTTCTAACAGAAACCATTCTGGTGCTGCAGAGTCCTTATTTAGCTGTGTTTGAAGAGCTGAGGAAAAGCTGTTCCGTCGCTCACGATCGAACCACGCAGCTTCTTCTTCCTCACACCTCCCACAGGCCACACATCAACCCTGCACTTCCTACAAACGATAAGCAGCGTTCATTTTGATCATTCACAGTTGTTTTGGGGGTTGGTAGGTGATAGGCTTCTCTCTCAGTCTCTCACCTCCTCCCCAAACTGTCTGAGGCTGCCCCGTGCCAGCCGTGCCAGCGGAACCGGGGGGTTTCCTGCTCAGGGGAAGAGCACAAACACGAAGCTGGGGTGTTCCAAGCCCTCCCTGCCACAGTGCCCACCCCCAGGGGGTACAGACAGCCCCCTGCCCAGCTCCTCAGAGGTCCAGCTCAGTGTCTGGAAGCCACAGCTGCACCAGGAATGCCAGCAGGCAGTGGGAGCACCCCCTGTGCCAGCACTGCAGAGCCTGACCTGGCTTTGTAACACCTCAAAAATGACTCCTGAAATGTCATTTCCCTCCTTGCAGAGGGTTCCCTTTGCCACTCCAGGCCCTTTCAGAAACAGATGAGGTTTCAGCCAGGCTCCTCCAGCACCAGGTGCCCTCTCCCTGCTCCCTCCAAGCAACGGCTGAAGCTCTGCTTGACTTCTCTGCTGGGCAAAATCCCCGCTCGGGCCTCACTTCTTTTGGGATCTGGCATCCCCCAGGAGGGGCTGGGCTGGCTGTGTCAGAGCACAGAGCACCCCAGTGTTCCCCGGGGGAGTCCCAGCCCTTGGGAGCAGACCTGGGGAACACTGGCCCTGTTCTCCCCCACGAGCCCCCTGCATATTCCTGTTCCAACGCTTTGATCTGACCACAGTTACCCAAAAACCAACCTCAGGCCGCATCAGGAGCCCAGAACTGTGGTTTATCTGCTTTCATATCCCATAAAAGTGTGGATTTCAGTGTCCCTACTCCAGGGGAAGGGCTTTAGGCACCTCAGCAGGACCAGTACCTCCCAGTGCAGCCCATCCCTGCCTGTGGGTCCAGGGGAAAGCCTCCCTCTCACCCCAATCCTCCCATAAATCTGCCAAGCAAAAGTTCCCAGAGTGGCTCATATTTTTTTAAAACACTTCCCAGTCCACGAGCAGCCACACTCAGTGAAAATTGTATTTTCAAGATTTAGAAGCAGATTCCCTGAGAATTTTCCAGCTTATAACTACCCCCAAGGATGTTTTTAACATTCCAGTAAAGAAGAGAGAGAAGAAGAACTCTTGATTAAACAGACAAAAACCTGAACGGTTTTAAATTCACAAAACCTGAATATTTTTTAAATCCTTGAAAATGCATTCATGGCCTCGGTGGTCTGTTCATGATTTCACTTTTACATTGTTTTCTTAGAACCCCCCGTTTGTTTTCCACAGATATCGAAGTGCCAAGGAAACCTGAAACTGCTCGGGAGGTACTTTGTGTTCACTTCTGACTACGAGGGACGAGCACTTGAACAAGTTTGGAGTGTTTGCAGCCTCTTCAGGGTTTCAAAACCACCTCGGAGTCCTCAGCACTGCCCAGGAGGAGGTTCTTGGCCTCAAAGCTGATGGGATTTGATTTATTTTTAGGGACATTTCAAATGTGAACACTGCCCTGGTGGAAGCCTCCGCTGCCTGTTGCATTTAACGAAACAGTTTGTGCCAAAATACAAAATCTATCCCTTCCCAAATACCTGGGCAATGCTTTATTCCAGGGGCTCCTTCCCACATGTGCAGTGTTTGCTCCCTCACAGCTGAGTGTCCTAAGCCACAGAACAAGCCATGAATCTCACAGGATTCTTGTAATGGCTTTTAAACCCTGCATTGTGGGCTGTTTATGGCGCAGTTGCATTTGCTTCAGAGATTTGTTTTAATGCTGTTGGTGTTATTTAGAGAGATATTAAATTCAAACAGCTTTATGGTTGCTAATAAACATCTATTACCATTACAGACATTCTGATATAAAAGCCTCATACAGGTGCTTTCTCTGAACTATGCAGATTTGATTGATTAGGCCACAGTAGTTTATTTTACACTTCAGTGGTCACTAAATCTATCATTAAGATTAAAAATTGCAGTTTGTGCAGTCTGGGAATAACTACACATTTAAGCTGTTAAATAAAAGTCACTTTACCAAAATTCAGGGAAAAGGGGGGAAGAGTGGGGGGGACACAACACAGGGGAGTTTAAAAGAAAAAAAGTTTTGTAACAGCTTATTCAGTTCTTCAGGAGATGAATCTCATGGAATCACAGACTGGTTTAGGTTGGAAGGGACCTTAAAGACCGATTTGTTCCACCCCTGCCATGGCAGGGATACCTCCCACTGTCCCAGGGTGCTCCCCAATGTCCAGCCTGGCCTTGGGCACTGCCAGGGATCCAGGGGCAGCCACAGCTGCTCTGGGCACCCTGTGCCAGGGCCTGCCCACCCCCACAGGGGTTTTTCCATATATCCACCCTGAACTTTCCCTCTGTCAGTGTGAGGCCATTCTCCCTTGCCCCATCACTTCAGGCCCTTGTGAAAGGTCCCTTCTTGTCTGCTCCTTCAGACACTGGACAGCCACATTTGGGTCACCCCAAACCTTCTCTTGTCCATGCTGAGCATTCCCAGCTCCCTGGAGCTGCTCCCCAGCCTCCCCACAACCACAGACTCCCCAGAGCCCTGAGCTGCCAGGCTGTGATGAGGATGAGTCTGCTCCATCCCTATTTTGGGCAGCACTGCCCTCCTTCCCCTGGGGGCACAGAATTCCCCGTGGAGCTCTCCCGTGGCACTTTTGCCCCGCTGCCACCCAGAGCAGCTCCGAGCAGGGACTGAGCCCACTCCAGGCACGGCATTTGCACTCCCAATGGCACCTGCAGTGTGGGGTCATTTGTTCCTGTCTCCTGCAGGAGCTGCAGCACGGTGCCCACCGGCCCGGGGTCCATCCCCCACCGGCCCCGGGGTCCATCCCCCACCGGCCCCGGGGTCCATCCCCCACCGGCCCCGGGGTCCATCCCCCACCGGCCCCGGGGTCCGGCCCTGGGTCCATCCCCCACCGGCCCTGGGTCCATCCCCCACCGGCCCCGGGGTCCATCCCCCACCGGCCCGGGGTCCATCCCCCACCGGCCCCGGGGTCCATCCCCCACCGGCCCGGGGTCCATCCCCCACCGGCCCCGGGGTCCATCCCCCACCGGCCCCGGCTCCATCCCCCAGAGCTCCGGGGAAGCCCAGGCTGCCGAGCCGTGCTCCAGCAGTGACCACCTGGGAGCAGCTTGATAAATGGCTGGTTTATAATGCTGTCATGGCAGCTTTGTCCTGGGGGAAATGTGTGTCTCTCTGAAAACAGCTTATTACCAACCTGTGGCTGGGGCCATGATCAATCACGCTGATCAGATATGGCAAACATGGTAACTGATATAAAGAAGATTTCTCGCTACGCAGTTTGAGGTTAACGTGACAAATGATGGAGTGAGAAAGAATAACTTAGAGGGAAAGGCCAGCCCATTAAAGGCTGAACTTCCAAGTGGTTTTGGGAAGCAGAGTTCACAACACGTCCTTTTAACATGAATTCCCTGCTCATTGAGGTAACCCTGAATACATTCCCTGGTAAATTCCCCATACAATCCAGAAGGAATGGTTTTTTAAACACACAATCTGATTGTAAAGAGAAATTTAACCCCTCTACACCCATCCTTGGTACTTAGTTCTGATGGGTTATGGTGCAGGAAATGCAAGATTCCAGGTGAAAAGCTGAGAGCAGAGATACACCACATCTTGCCAAAACCCCAAAATATTTTGAGGGATTCTATTGCCAGCCAGAGGGGAGCTATCTGAGAATTATACTCTTCCCAGAATTCAATGGATTTGCCTTCAAAATCATGGAGGAATAACAGTGGAACCCTGCCTGGGTGTCACTCACCCGAGACACTTCTCTAAAACATGCCCATAAAACACACTCTGTAGAACAAGATCCCAGGAAGGCTCCATTTGGTCCCTTTTCCTCTCCCAGGATTTCCCTGAGTGCTCTGATCATGAAAACCCTTTCATTTCCCTGTTCTGAGCCCAGATTTGGCAGAACTGGAGCCGAATCTGTCCCGTTCTCCTCTTGGTCTGGAGCAGGGAGCATCCCTCCAGGATCAGCACACGGAGCTGGGGCTCTTGGACACCCTCTGGCAAACATCTGATATTCTTCACTTGACTGAGTTTGTGAAAATGAAGCCTTATTTGCTGGCAAAATTAATGAGAAAAGAGTCTTCAATGAGACAATAATTTATGGCTTCCACCCAACAGGGAAACTAGTTCGACTCAATTCCTCACATCAGAGGCAGATATTTTTGGGGGGGGAAAAAGTGTGGATTTCTTTCCAGAAACACGGTCTGTCAGTTCAAAATCGGGTTCTTAGCTGGGTATTTTTATTTTATGAAAGCCTCCCAGAACTGATGAAGGTTGGAATAAATGGCCCTTTGTTCCCCTTCCCGTACCAGTGCATTTAATGACAGCGAAATAAAATTCTGCTCTGTGGCCGCCCGCCAGAGATCCGATGATACAACCAGCTCACAACATATTTCAAATGTTGTGTTGCACTGAAAATCGAGACACATTCAGATGGCTTTGGGGCTGCACACACCCAGAGTTATCTCCTGTTATTGCATGGAAAAGTGAGGGCTGGGAATCGTATCCTTTTCCCCGAGCCTCCCATCTCTAATCTGGCCACAAACACCAACTCTCTGCCTTTCAAACACAGCAAACCTCCCCGAGAAAAGCCAGAAACGCCTCAGACAATAAAAAGAGGGATAATGGCCACCAAACTCCGCTCTTCTCCCCCCTCTTTTTTGAACAGATAGGTTTTAGACTCTATAATAATCCCGCAGCTAAGATACAAGGTCTCTTGTTGGCAATAGCCTACATGACATGACTTAGAAGGCAGGTGTTACTGTAATTAGCTATTGTTTGACTATCAAAAGTCAGAGCTGATTAAAGCCACTAAGTACAAGTGCACTATTTTATTTCAAAGAATATTATGAACTGCATGCTGGGACTCTTTCACTGCGGCCCTACCTTCCGGAGTCTGCTAAGAGCCCATGCCAGCAGTAATCAAAACTAAAATCTGCATAAACCTTCAGGGTTTTAATTCAAGCAGAGCCCTTTCATTAGAAATATGTTACTTTATGAAATCTGGTCGCCAGCAAGGGGAGAAAAATGTGACTTCTTAAGAAAAGTGAATGGCATCTCTTTAGTGATTAACCCAAGATTAATGGAGGCTCCTACTGCTCGGCCTAAGTCCATTTTATTGCTAATTCATTTAGGTACTATTTCAGATGTACTTGATGAAAGTCACCTGCTAAGAAGTCATGTTTTGGCAAGCAAGGATAGCCATTATGGTCAAATCCCAAATAGAATTTTTATTAAAGAAGCTTTGAAAAGTGTCTTGTATTAGTCTTTCACAGACATACCATTTAATGTGCTCAATTAGTTAAAAATTTGGGGCCCAAGTCCCTAATCAAACGTTCCTAATGCTTTTTTTTTTTAAATATTTTTTTAGTCCACATGCATCTCTTAATGTCCCAGGTAGGATGAACACTGCACTGAACAGGGACATTTAAATTCAGACAAAAGCAGCAGTGCTGAGACTCACCAAGAAGTGGGTGGGATTTGGGTAAGTGCTCGGTGGGATCCCTGAAATGTTGGCTTGGCAGAGCATCTCTTTGTTCCCCGGGCTGCTGTGGGGAGTGGGGACTTATGCAAATCACATGTTCCTCAAACTGTACCTAATCATCCAGCTTTGGCTTGTGTGCACGTTTGGAGCGAGAGCTTTGATCCCTTAAGCACAAATCATTTGGGGTTTTGACTTTTCTGCAGTTTGTTCTTTTGATAAATGAGAGTTTGGGGGATTTCATGGTTAGAGAGCCCGGAGCTCTGGCCCAGTGTGCACCCTGAGATCTGTTCTACCCACACAAAGCACCTCCATGGCCCATCCAAAGCTCCTCCCCAGTTGGGGCAAGATTTCCCTTGATCCATGGGCAATTCCATGAGCATGGACATCCCTGTGAGGTGTTTCTGCCCTTCCCAAGACACTGAGCAACCCACGAGGGACTCTGATGGTGTGAGCTTTGCTTCCCTGCCCTGCTGAGAGGGGGAACCTGCAGCCAGCCCACTCTGCAGAGGTAAATGCTCTCTGGCAGAGGTAGGTGTGGGGATCACAGAGCTTTAATTGTGCCCTTCTCGTTCAAAAATGGAAAAAAACCCCAAAGGTGGTGGTGGGAAATGATCCCAGGAGAGGAGGAGGCCCGGATGCTGCTGCTCTGCTCAGGCACCTAAACCCAGCATCAGTGAATTATTGATAACATTGCTGATAACCATCACCCATCTAAGTGCTCACACCGGTCTGGGTGCTCATGGACAAAGGCAGAGCCTGAGAACCCCCCTCACAACCTGCCCCGCTTTGTACCTGACAAGGATGAGACAGTTTTGGTGACAGAAAGTGGCAAATCAATCAAAAAATGTCTGGTTTGGGTATTGTGGCTGGTTTGGGGCTCTCTCCACAGAGGGGGTGAGGACTGACTGCAGCCCAACAGCACACACCACCCACGCTCTGCTCTGACAAGGGGAACAACCTGGTTCTTAAATGTATTTATTTTTCCTTTGTTAATGACCAATCCAGTTTCCAAAATACTGACTGGAGTGGTCAGGGCCAGTGAGAGCCACCGAAGCAGCAGTGCCATGCAGGGTGCCCCAAAGCAGACCAGCAGCTCCCTGGGGGTGTCCCTGTCCAAGGGGAGCGAAGTTTCCAGCACCCCTCTTGCAAAATTCAGAATTATCAGCGCTGGCAACGCATCCCATGGAGGATTTCTGCTCCTGGGAGACTCCACACAGCCCAGGCTGGACTTAAAGCCCTCGGCTGGGGGAATGTGGTGCTAAAGGAGCCGCCTGGGTGTGATAACAAAGTTATCCTAATCTGTCCCTCTTGTGTGCTGGGGCACTCACACATGCAAATCTTGTCTTGTTCCACCGTGTTTGTTCACCTCCAGAGTCCTTGGGTGATTCAAATCTGTGTCTTACTATCCTATAATACCCTTGTCTAACAGTTCTTTTTAAATGCATGTGTTAATTATCTTGCCACCGCTGTAATTTCTCCCTGTAGTCCATTAATTAAGAGGTCACAATCTAAGAGCATGTTTACCCAATAAGCTTTCTTTTTTAATTATCCTAATTGCTTGGATACTGACAAAGACTCCATCCCTCCCCTTCCTCTGAGTGGATTAGAAAACGACATTTCAAAGCCCCACACAATGATGGGTCTGTAAAACACACATATATTTATATCTGTTTTTATAACTCCGTGATGTTCAAACATCAAAGGTCAACAAGACACAAGGCACTGCATTTGCATGGCTGCATAAAACGTGCAGACAAACTGCTCACCATGAATTGATCCATCAGCCTGGAACGTTCTATTGGCCAGGAAAAATATAAGCAAAACCTTCAGAATAGGAAGGAGATGGTTGTTCACAGCTTGGTGAGTCCTGGAGACCACCAGAGCCTCCTCTCCCTGCCTGCAGGGATGGCTTTGGGTAAAAGCAGGCAGAAATAGAAATAAATAAGGAAAAAGGCTCTCAGCTTTCACTGCAGCAAAGATCAGTTTTGTTCTCCCTGTCCCCAAAATTCCCTTCCCATGGGTCACATCTCAGCAAGCTGCTCCAAATACCTTTTTTACTGACTATGCAGAACTCAACAGACAAAATCTGTACCACTTAAAAAATTTTAAACCCTGCCTTTTGACAAGTTTTTAAAAGGGAAAAGCAGCTATTTGAATTCCAGATAGGCTTTTAACACAACAATTAGCAGAAATCGGGTCCAGAAAATTTACTACTGTGACAGAATGTGAAACAACATCTGATATGTCAAGAAAAGTGATTTTTTTGTTTTGTTTTAATAAGGCAAACGCCTCATTCAGACCAGTCATCTCAGGAACTATATAACAGAAGTATAATTACTTAGAAATTGCTTAGGTAAGTGTGATTGATGCATGGTAAATAGATGTTTCCAGCACTTATTGTTTCTTCCTGATGGATTAGGAAGAGTTGTTTAACAGTTCATTTGACCAGTCTCTCCTGGTGTTTCTCGAGTCTGGCTGTGCCAGTCAGCACCAGCAGTTCCTGGTAGTTTAAGTCTCTTTAATAAAGATTAAGATGTCAGAGGTCCTGCATTGCACAAAATCCCGATTTTATTAACTTCTCATTATCAGGCGAAATATGAAGTGCATTTCTTTTCATCTGGAGAGTGGCGCTTTCTCAAGGGAAAGGACAGACGCCTCAGATGCATTTTGGGTGGGTTTGGGTGGGTTTGCCCCAACCTTGGCTGATGCTGGGGAGCATTTTCTCACCCAAGGCCATCCCATAGGTGGATGTTTCTCCCCAGAAAGTGAATCCCACGGCTGTGGATGCGTTATTGAGCTGGCCGTGCTGAAGGTGGGGCTGAGCACTCACACTCCAGCACTTAAGTCAATATAACCTCCAGGAAAGAGCAGCAAAAAGTGTTGGGCAGGAAGACTGAAACCTCAAAAGTCAGGGCTCAGCCAACGTTCCTCTCCTCACTCCCAGCAGATCTCCATGAATAACAGCATTAAGACCACACAAAACTCATTTAAAGAGATCCCGAAGGTGTCCAAAGTGCGCCCTGACCAGCAGCAGATAAACTCTGATGCCATCGAGGTGAACTTGGGCAGCCCCTGATAAAGTGACCCTGCGGCGGCCCCGTGCAGGTCCCGGAGGTGCCGCCTGGGAACGGCTCCCGTTCAGTCCCGCGGGTTTTGCCACATCTCGCCCCAAACCCTGCAGGTCACCGGTACCCGAGCAGATGCTGCAGCAGGATCCCACTTCACCCGCCTGACACTCCCAGCCACGCTCTCAAGGGATTTCTGCAAGCTGACAAATTGATGTATTTTGCATATCTTAAAAGCAATTCTTTGTCGAACTTCTTGTTTTCCAGCCTGCTGAGTGCAGGGAGGGGGGAGCTGGCACTGCGTGCGTTTGAACAGCCTGGCTCTGGCTGGAAATCTCTCCACGGAAAGAGTTAAGAGGGGAAAGGCAGTTGTTGTGGTGCTGCAGCCCGGGATCCCAGCCCCAGCAGCCTCCCGGGAGGGTTAAGCTCTATTACTTCTGGTCCCTGACACTGCTAATGGCACTCTCTAACTAATTGCATTTCTATACCTCCACATACGGCTGGGCAACAAATAAGCCCTTTAATCAAACAGCTTCATCTACTTCTAATTAATTCCATTTCTATGGCTTTTTAAGAGCACAGGAACATACAAAGATAGAGATGATGGAGGGCATTCCGTGCCCGACTGCCGGCAACTGCTCTGCTCAAGATGCGTCCCCACCTCACACCTTGCGTGTCCCGCCTGCCTGGGCCAGGCTGGATTCGCACCAAAGCCCACAAGTGGCTGTGTGGAATCATCTGTGATTCCCTCAGAGAGTTGCTTTGGCGTTTGCCACCGGGTTTAATCGCTTTTTTTTTCTTTTCCATCAGAACCAGTGCCGGCCTTGCCCTGCCGGCGCTGAGGGACGACTGTGGTGGCATCAGCTGAGCAAAGAGAGGGGGTTGTTTGCACACCCAGACCCAACGCAAAGCCTTCCATTCGAGGGCCACCAGCTTTGAAGGAAATGCTGAATCCTCCCCGACATTCACTTCTTTGATAAAACAGGTCGATTAAGCAGGAGGAAAATAAAAATAAAAATCCCCCCCTCTCGGTATTTAGGAAAGAGAACCACATCTGCCGGGAGCTGCCTGTTGCAAAGGTATGTCTGTACAAAAGGCACGATAAGTGGGTGCTGAGCAGCGAGGAGTGGCAATTATCAGTTGCACGTATCATTAGAGACTCTCAGCTTTCCAATGGCACGGAGCTGCCGACGCCGTGTTTGCTGGGCCAGGTAAAAGGGGACTCTTAATGCTGTGCAAATATGACTTACCAAAGGACTTTGCTTTCTCACCTATTCTCGGGCTTTTCAAATCACCATTATTAATTGGGGCCTTATCGGTGAGTGCTGTCTGGCAGTTAAAGGATGTTTCCACCCAGTGCAACGATACATAGAAACTCAGCAATGTCAGCCGCAAGGACAAAGAACGGCCACGCTGAAACGGGAAAATGCTCCGACACCTTAAATCTTCTTTATAAAAGCACTGAGAATTCCAGCATTCACTTGCAGCTGTAATCACACATTCTATCATCCTGGTTTTAACTTATTAATTCAGAACTCTGGCTTGCAATTGCAAGTACTAGGACTTCTACTCCTTTCTTTCTTTTCTTTTCTTTCTTTCCTTTCTTTCCCCCATTCCCTCTTTCCCTCTTTCTTCCCTTTCTTTCTTTCCCCCATTCCCTCTTTCCCTCTTTCTTCCTTTCTTCCTTCCTTTCTTTCTTCCTTCATTTTTCTCTTTTCTCTTTCTTCCTTCCTTCTTTCCTTTCTTTTTCTCTTTTTTCTTTCTTCCTTCCTTCTTTCCTTTCTTTTTCTCTTTTCTTTCTTCCTTCCTTCCTTCTTTCCTTTCCTTTCTTTTTCTCTTTTCTTTCTTTCTTTCTCTCTTTCCCTCTCTCTTTCTCTTCCTATCCCCCATTCCCTCTTTCTTTCTTTCATTCTTTCCCTCTTTTTTCCTCTCTTTCTTTCCCTCTTTCTCTCTTCCTTTCCCTCTTTCCCTCCTTCCTTTCCCTCTGCTTTTCTGTTACCCACGTGTGTATAAACACACATTTTAGAAACTGAAGCAACTGGTTTCCAAGCTGGAAAACTCAGCTAAGTGTGACTTCAGCACTTTCAGCCCCTCAGATCACCCTGCCCTCACCCTGCCAGCTCTCCTGAGCACCAAATCCACTTGAAAACGGAGAAAAATATTCGCCTGATAAGGAAAACTGAACACAAAGAGCACGACACTTCCCAGGCACCATGAAAGGGAAGCAAAAGGAGCCTAAACCGAGAAGAAAAGCTTCCCGTGCCCGCAGCTCGCATTTTCCCCCCGTGTGCTCCGGGCTGGAGTGAGGACAGTCGGGCTCCTCCAGCGCCTTTCACACGCATCAACGAGATAAGCTGAGCACCACGAGAAGCCGTGAGCCTGGAAGGGAGCTGGGCAAGCCATCCCGGCTCCCCCTCAGCCTCAGGCACGATTGTGGCTATCCAGGCCAGCCCGGCAGGTGTCTAAACCTCTTCAGAGCCTGCAGTGGCAGGTATTTTATGTGCTCCGAAGTCACCAGAACACAACATCCTGCAGTGGCAGATGTTTTATCTGCTCCCCCAGATGTTTTATCTGCTCCCCAGATGTTTTATCTGCTCCCCCAGATGTTTTATCTGCTCCCCCAGATGTTTTATCTGCTCCCCCAGATGTTTTAGCTGCTCCCCCAGATGTTTTAGCTGCTCCCCAGATGTTTTATCTGCTCCCCAGAGAGCCCGATTGGGTTCTCACCTATTCCAGGTGCTCGTTTTTCTCAGCATCCAACCCAAACCTTCCTTGCTACCAGGCTGGTTCCTCCTGGTCTCCTTCTGACAGATCTGTGACACATGAGCCACCCTTAATGCAGAGTCTGAATCTCAGCTGCTTCTTTTGCAGCATGACACCTCCTTATCCTGGAGAAATTTTCCTGAACAAGTACAAAATCAGACGGAATTCATTTATTTCAAGGATTTCTGTGCCTCTGAAAGGGGGTTTCCCTCTGCCACCCCATTAGCTCAGTAGTTTCACAACAGCAGAACTGTGAATTGAGATGCTCAGCAGTTTTTTTCTTCTTCTTTTTATATTTTTTTAAAAAAAAGGAAATGGTTATTCACTGATATTTATAGAAAAAGCAAACAAATATTTGATGTTTGAAAGGGGGGAGCCCTGGGCAAGCACAGAAAATGCAGGTGAGCTGTTTTATGGGACTGAAAACAACCTGGGGAGGGGGAATGGGGCTGCTACAAAGGGAAATCCTGGATGTGTAAATACAGAGAGAGAGCTTTGGTTGTCCTCAAACGGGGGAGAGAGGCACCAAACACACAGCTGTTATAATTCAGAGTCTGACATCTTTCAGCATCCCAGAAAAGGAGCACAAAAAGAACAAGACTGAGGGAACAAGCAGAGAGACAGCTCAGTGAGCAGTTCCTGTCCTACCCAGAGTCCAGCAGGTTTTCTGACTGATGCTAAATAATAATTTTACCACAGAGCTGAGAAATGCAGCTGGAAAATCCTCTCTCCCTCTTAAAAGCCTAAAATCTGCTCATTATGCCAATCGATTTGTGGTTGTGCTTTGTGGACACCCAATCCATGTAGATATATTAAAAAAAAAGTCCTTTCTCTTGAATTCTACTCCTCTGCAAAAAGCAAAACACACTCAAAGCCTTGTCCAGCTCTAAAGGATTTCTGAACTTTCAAATAAAAACTCCATCAGTTTCTTTTCTCATCATTTCTGTGCACAAGCTTCCAACACTTCCAGGCTTTCCTGGCATTCCAAACAGAACAGAGAAAATGCAGCGAGAAAATCTATTCCTTGGGTGTTTCCAGCCCAGTTAGTTTGAGGAATTAGAAGAAATCTATGAAAGAAAGAAAAAAAAAAAGTCATGTGCAAGGTTTTCATGGATGTTTTTCAGACCAAAGGGGTTCTGAAGGATTTCAGAGACTCATCCAGACTTCAGAGCGAGTTTCCAAACCAAACAAGGCTGCAAACCCTGACATCCATCAGCAGCTTGTTTGCCAACCTTCCTATCATGGAGCAAAAAGGACCATTAAAAACCATCTCAGAATATTCTGCTTTCATGGCCATTTTACCCTGTAGCCCTCTGAAGTCACCAGAACACAAATATTCACTTTGCAAATGGTCCAAGCCTTGCTCTGGGCTCAGCAGTAACACGGACACACCACAGGGTTAAATGACAAATCCCACTTTTCTGACTTCCTTACTCTGAGAAAATCATGCTGCCAGGATAATAATAATTAAAACATCCACAACTGACCATGATGGTGCCTTCTCTTGGAATGAAATACATTAAATAGCAAATGGATCACTGAGCTGTGGGAGCACCAGCTGGACGTGTTTTGCCTAAAGCCAACCCAGCTCCTGGATGGGGATGGGATTTGCTGGATGGTTGGACACTTCTGATACAGCAGAAAAATGCCCATGATTTAAATCCCACATTTCCTACTCCAGGAGTGCCCAGTTTGTACCCATTTTCAGCAGGAGATGCTCTGGGGTCTGCAGGAAAGGCCCTCAGAGCAAAGAGCCAGCTCACATATGGTGAGCAGCAGACCTGGAATGGAGGGTGGGACATCATTCCAATTCCAAGTTTTTGTTGGCAAAAAGACTGGCAAATATGAACTGCCAGGAATAAATTGACATTGGAAGTCAGAGGACATGTTCTAGTCATCAGCAGACACAGAGCTGAGAGGGAGGATCTCACTGGGGACAGCACAGCCTCCCGAGGAAAAACTGCACATCCTGCTGGGGATTGCAGGAAACCAGGAAAATAACCCTCCAGGATTGCTCCAGGGCCCTGTTCCCTACAGGAATTTAGGTGGAAAAAGGACACCCAGGCAGAGAAAAGGAATGAAGTGAGTGTGGGGAGCATCCCCAGCCCAGTTCCTGCTGGTTGGGTTTCCCTGTTCAAGGATTCACAGGGCAAGCCCGGCCCCAGCACAGGAGTTTTCCAGGATTCACCTTTTTTAAGGTTCTTGTGACAAGGAAAGTGATTAATCTCCAGTTCATGGCAGCAGGAGCTGAGCAAGAGATTGCTTGGATTCGCCAAGATAACCAGGAGAAAAGTCCAGCTTATTTCTGGGCAGAACTACAGAGAGAGGGGAAAAAAGGGAACCAGGTATTAAGGGAAGAGATGAACAAGGCAAGTCAAGACTTTCCTGGTTTCACCTATAAATAATTGGAAGGGCAAACATTCAAGAAATGAAAATTCCCCTTGATTAATTTTTAAATTGAATACTTAAGTAAAGAAGAATTCAGCACTGTCCTAAAAACCGCCTTGAGGCAGCAGCACTGCCACCAATTTCCACAGATTTCCCAAACTCTCTGTGAGGAAGAACCAACGCTCTGGAGGAGAGGAACTGAAGCTTGACTGAAATTCCAGTGGAAATTCAGAGGAGCAGTTCTTTCAGGCCTTGTGCTTTATCCTTGTGGGACAGAAGGGATTCCTGCACTGAGCAGGGGCTGAGATGCCCTGACAGCAGCAGGGCAGAACTCTCTCTGTAGCAGTTATTAATGAGCTGGAAAAACGCTGGGCAGCAAATTCCCCTCCCTGCCCAAGGCCAGAATTCATGGCAACAAATCCCTCAAATAATCAGCTAACTCCAGAAGATTAGCAGAGATGCTGTGTACATATGACAGAAGATTTCTTAATTTCAGTTACTTGCAAGGCCACATGGAGCAAAAGGAAAACTTGCTCTGAGGTTTATAAATTAGTTTGTAATCTATTCCACAGCTTTTGGTGTTTCTGGTCTCTATTCTGTGGTACAGGCTAAAATAAGGAGGGGAAAAAAGTAATAAAAAAAAAGGAATCACTTGGGTTAGCCAAGAAAGGATTGAAGCACTTCATTTGGACACCTCCTCCTCCCACAATTATTATTTTATATATATATATATTACATACTTATATACATGTTTACAGAGCGTGGCTGAAATTTCCATACTGAAACTTCCAAAGGGAAGGCACCACTGAGGAGCTGATTTCTGGTGATTACTTTTCTATATTTTTCTTCCCAAACTCTCCCATGAAAAATAAATTTGGTTGGTTTTTTTGGTTTTTTTTTGGTTTTTTTTTTTTTTTGTTTTTGTTTTTTTTCCAGAACACATTTTTTATTATCTCATAGAAATCTTGTAGAATCTAAAAATCAAAATACACTGTGATCCTGCAAGATGTGTGGGACAACAGCCCCACCCTCACTGCTCAGCAGAACCTTGATTTATTTCTAGAGCAGGATATGAAAAAGAAAAATAAAAACCCCAACAAAAAGCATTTTTTGGTTGTGTTATGTTATGTATATTTATATTTAATTATTTATCACTGGCTTTCATTTTTACAGCAGCACCATCGGGACTGGACCCAGCTGTAAGTCCTGCTGGTGGTTACTGACCCCACACTCCCCTTTCCTCCCTCCCCAGCTGCTGTCCAGGTTTTCCCATTTATCCAGCGAGCTCCAAGAGGCTCCTGCCTGATCCAAATTCTCCTTACAACGGGATTAACCCGATCCTGCACACCCCTGCGGGTCCCAGGGCACACTCACAGGACCCTCTGGCCTCTCTAAGGTGTGGGACCACACAGGAAATCCCAATTCCTGCTTCCCCTGGAGCAGGAGCCTGTCCTGGGAGCGATCCCAGGGTATTCCCAGCTCCATGTAAATACCTGGAGCTGGCACAGGGCAGCTCCCCCCTCTGCTGCTGGATCAGCTCCCACCCCAGGGGGGCTCCCAATCCAGAGCTGGTTCCAGGACCCAATTCCAGCACAGCCTCGTGGCACTCTCGGCTCAGGATCCGAGGAGGAATTGCAGAGGGAGGGGAGGGGGGGTTGTGTTACCTTCCCAGTTACCACACAGCCCCCAAATCCCACAGGCCATCATTCCAAAATTTGTGATGTTTTGTCTACTCTGGTGATTTAAGGTTTGTCAGAAAATGTCAGAAAGGCCACGGGGCCAAGGGCTTCCTGATGACTGAGGATTTTCTTTCACATGACCTTCCTGAAGTTGATTTTGGGCTCCAGACAGTGCTGCCTTCAGCTCTGACAGGGGCCGGCTGGCAGCAGATTCATGGGGATCTCTGGGGCTTTCTGGCATTTTCAGACTGAGCCGGGGCTGAAATGCCTCCTAATCATCCCCAATATTGTTTCACTGGCAGGGTGGAAATGCCAGCCCCTCACCTGGGTTAGCAGGGAAAAGGAGCCTGTGCTCCAAGGGGTGCAAACAATTAAAAACACATCGGGTGTGAGTGGAAAAACCCAAATTTGGAGTATCAGGGTTTCATGTGTGGCAGAGCCCGTGGCTGTGAGCAGGGGAGCACTGACAGGAATTCTACAGACACAGAGAGAAAAGCAGGGTCGGCAGAGAAGTGTTAAAACTGTTAATTTGCATTCAAACTCTTTACTTGGTGTTTAAACAGTTAATTTGGGCTGGAACTGTTAGATGTGTGTTTGTGAGCGTCCCCACAAACCCCAAGCACGGGGAGCAGGGACCAGCAAGTGAGAGCTTCAAGCTATTTAGGAAGTTCTTGGTTATAAAACGTTTATGAACCTCGAATTTGCATGTGTTATCAGCATAACTGGTTAATCAGCCAAAATGTCCTAATGAGTCTCCTTTGTGCCCTGATCACAGAACCATGGAATGGTTTGGGTTGGACCTTAAAGCTCATCCCATCCCACCCCCAGGGACACCTCCCCCTGTCCCAGGCTGCTCCCAGCCCCATCCAACCCATCCTGGGACACTGCCAGGGATCCAGGGGCAGCCCCAACCTCTCTGGGCACCCTGTGCCAGGGCCTGCCCACCCTCCCAGGGAAGGAGTCTGAATCCTTTATTTTGCCAGGGGAGCAGCCTCCTGCCTCCTCACCTCCCCAAAAATGCAGTTTCCAACTCCAAGTCGGTGTGTCTGAGCCTGAGATGCACCACAAGGACAAGGTGACCCCTCCTAAGTCCATGCCTGGAGTTCAGGGACATTTTACCCGAGGATGCTGCTGGCTGGAGCCGTGGGTCACCTGAGCTGGGTGTGGGGCAGCTCAGCAGCACATTTTGGACACCTCCTCAGCCCCAGCAAGGCAGGGAAATCAGACAGCAGGGGATAAATCAGTGCTGGAGAGCAGCTCGACATCCCAGCTCTGGGGTTTGCAGCAGAGGGAGGAGGAGAAGAACCAACTCACTCACTAAGAAATCTTATTTAAACCTGCGTGAGGTGCCCACATCGTATCCCAAATCCACATTATTTGCCACAGAGAAATGGGAAATGGGCATTAACCACTTCATAGCCTGGGGCTGTGGGAGCCCTGGGACTGCCACTGTTCCACCCTGTGCCACGAGTGTGCCCAGGGCTGCCTCAGCATTCTGGAGCCATGGAGAGAGCAAACTTAACCACTGCGAGTGCTCCTAACCTGGCCTGATTTATGGGCTCAAACCCCCCCGAGATCTCTTCACGGAGCCATTTCTCATACCCACACTCACTAAACAGCCAAGCCCAAACATCTGTATCACAGAAATTCAACATACAATGTTGTTCCTGCAGAATAATTTAACCATCGGGTTCTTTGCCGACTTTTCCATGCCAGCTTTACACCTTTTTTTTACTTTACATGCTTCATTTCAGCAAAATCAAGGATGCAAACTTCTTAGAAGTACTTAGTTTCCATGGAAACCTAAGCTGACCGCAACATTATTGTTCTCAAGAGGGAACTGACTTTACTATATGTTCATTCACTGAATTAATGGACTCCTGGTTCTTTTATTAGCAGCCCTCTAACAATAGAAAGAGAGAAATGTTATAAAAAAGACTCTCAGACAACTGTCCACTCTTTTGTCCAGGGCTTATTGGAATGACGCAAGTCTATTCAGGAAAAGATTATAAAAATCAACTCAAAGCTGCCTCTGTTTGTGGCTGCTAAGCATACCTTTATTTCATAAAGATACAACCTATAAAACAAGCAAATTAAAGCCCTTGCTGAAATAGTAACTGTGAGGCAGCAGCCCTGCAGAAACGGGGCTTTAGCTCTGATATCTGGGATTGTTCCCCATCCCACGGGGTTGTGGAGCATCTTTAACCCCCAGCTCTGTGGAAATTCTCCACCAGGATGAGCATTGTGCTCAAACTGGAGGTGGGGGGTGATTCTTCAATGTACAGGAAAGGGAAGAAAAATCACTGAAATCTGTGGGCTTAAATCTTCTCCGAGAGTTGTAGGACAGCTTCCAGGACCTGGGGACGATCTCTCCCTGTGAGGAGCAGAAAGGCACTTGCAATTTGTGCTGCAAAGGCAGCAGCTTGGAGCAGGCCGGGTTCAAAACTCCAATTTGCTGTCTCAGGGTGCACAATGTGCTGGCAGCCCCCGCTCAGCCCTTGGGGGGGTTTGGCCAGCCCGGTAATTGCTGCACAAAAGACAGTGAGCAGTTCCCTTGCTCGTCCCTAACTACCTTCCTGACTGCTTATTGAAGTCTGATTTCTTACTCCTCTGGGTCATCATTCATCAGCCCCACAGATCCCGCCGGGAGAGCCCGGCCAGACCTCTCCACATCCCTCCTTGCCAGAGGCCATTCCTGCCGGCCCCGTGATATAGAAAATGTCTTCACAGCGACCCGGCGGGACGAGCCGCGGCCATAATACCCAAATAATCATTTTGCAAATTATCATAATTATCAATCAATCATCCCCGTGCGAACAATGTGCTCCTGAAGTATCAGATGGTTCCTGTGACCTGTAGCATTTTGGATATAATAATAAACCCGGGGAGATTTATGGCCCCATCCCGCCTCGCATCTGCAGCAGCAAAACACTCGCTGGGCTTTTACTTTTGCTTTAGAGCTGAGCTTTCCTCATACCTGGGTTTCTTGGTTGCTACTTGATGCTTTTCTAAGAGACCTGAATTTCTAATCACACCCAGTTTTCTAAAATTAACTTTATTTAAAAAAAAAAATAAAAATCTGTGTGATCTGTGAGCACAGAATAAACTGCTTAAATTGCTTTTATTTCACAGCCTCATCAGCATTATATTTAAGGCTTCTAATATTTGGCAATGTAGGAATGAGGCCAGCCAAAGGAGGGGGGGAAAATTGGTTTTGTCTTCAGTTTTTGTTGTGTTTTGCACAATGCCAGATTGAATCCAACCCTTTTGAAGCCGATAGCATCTCCCGCTCCCCGTGCAGCACATTCTTGTTAATGGATAAATTCAAGCTCTCCAGAAAGTCAAAGAATAAATTTAAAGCCTTTTGCCAAATGCCTATCCTATTGGATTTTGATAAGACGGCTATTGAGCTTTAATAATGTCTTCTATCCTTTTTCAGCTGGCCCTTAACATGTCTCTTTATTTGTCCCTAAAGCCTCTTCAGCGATGCCTTTTTATTACAAGTCTCTCAGCTTGCTCTCAGGGGAGACAGGGTCGACAAGAGTGATAGATAGATAACTCTATAGATTATCTCCCACAGATGTTTTCTCTCCAGTAGCCCCTCAGGCTATTCCCTCTAAGTAAACAGAAACTAAATAGAGAGTCTACAGAAGAGAGAAGTCCCTGAGGTCCCTCGTCACCACGGTCAGAAAAACAGCCCGGCCCAGGGAGCTCTGCACACACAGACAATCCCTTCCCAGCATTCTGGAACTCTCCTCCAAAGTGACCCTTGGAGGGGACAGAGATGCATCTATTTGGGGAAAAAAATACGGTGTGTGATGGGCACAGGCCTTGCTTCCTGCTGGAGGAAGGGGAAACCTTTCAGCCAAATGACAACGGGGACGGTGACAATGACAACGAGCTGTTTGTTCAGTTCATTAAATGCAGTGGGGAAGCTTGGAAAATTCAGAGGGAGAGGACACTGAGCTGCTCTCTAAGGAAAATAAACAGAGTGCAGGGACAAGGGCTGGGAAAAAGACATTTGGGAGCAGGGGACAATAAACCCACAGGTATAACTCATGTTTTTATCTCTGTCTGCATTCAGGTCACTAAAAGAACCAAAGACAGGGATTCTCCTGTTTTAATATTGCATCCACCACTGGTGATTTAAAATGAAACAAACAGGATGAGGACCTCGTGTGTGTTTGGTCTGAGTTAAACTAAATATCAGCAAGCAGAGGTGATGGAGGCTCGTTAGGAATACCCCAATTTCAGTCCATGGAGCTGCACAGATATGGAAAATGATCCTGGATATGGCTCCTTTAACGACCATGAATTATTCCTGTCAGACAACCACTAACAAAGAAATCAGCTTTGTGGGGTCAGTGGTCCCAGCAGAAATAACAGCAACGCAAACAGAAAAATGCTGGATATAGTGGGAAATGCTTATTCTTTGTGCTCCAAGCCAAAGAAGAGCCTGTTTTATTCTACCACATAACAGGCTCTGCTGTGCTGCATCTTCAGACTTTTCACTGCCTTTCAGTTCATTAAAGTTATGTAAAAGACCATTTTTTTCCTGGGAGCTTAACAGCAGAGAGAGTTCTGGGGTCAGTTTTAAGCAGAGATGGTTTCCTGCACGTCCCCCTACACCTCTCATTGCCATCCCCTTCCCTTCTCTGCTTTTTCCTGCTTTTATGGATTTTTCTTTGCATGCCAGATTTTGTTTTTTGCTCTTTCTAGTCCTTGTTAGTGCCCAATTCTGAGCCTGTGATGCAGCAGTCAAAAGAACCACTGAAATTATGGCCTCTGCAGCTCCCATTTCCTCCCCTCCCAGTTTAAATCAGGCCACCCACTACAGTTACATTTGTCTTCAGTCACCTTCTCGCCACCAACTCATCTCTGAAGGAATAGGAATAAATTGGAGTCAAATCTCAACTATTGTGTCTTCAGGGATATGACAACTGAATGATTTAGAGAGGCTGGAAAAGGAAATCTGCTCCCAAGAGGGTTTTGTGCCACCGGAGCCAAATGCCAGAGTGCTACTTCCAAACAATTGAGAGATCCTACAAAAATTGTCCAGAGTGATTTCTCATTCTTTAGTTTTCATTTTCTCTTGACTGAAAAGCTGTCTCACAGTAGTCTTTTCACAAGCCATAAAGTTTAGACTTGAACTCTTTACCTTACTGCTCTGACCTCCTTTACCCCAGCTGTAAAACCCTACTGCCCATCCTTCAATAAATTTATCACCTCATAAACTCCCACTAGTGCTTCTCTACAATGCATTTAAAAGACACAAGTGGAAGACCAGGCCTTCCCCCCTTGTCAAATATCATAATTGTCCAGTTTTATACCTGCTGCACAGGGAAATATTTAAGGACACGGCATTTTTCAAAGACCTGCAGCTTTTTGTAACAATCTCCCTTGAAATAAAAGCACAAAGTTTAAATATAAACCCATGGATTGAATATACAAAACTGCCAGTCCTGTGTTTCCCTGTTTCACACAACTCCTGCTCTCTTTGGGCTGATGCAGCTCCTGGAGGTGGGGATGGACAGTTCATTTGTGGTATCGTAATTAAAGACTGAATAAGAATTCCCTCCGTGGGGATAATAAGAACCTGCCACCTTGTCACCACGTCTGTCCACACAAAAGGATCCCACAGAGGCAGGGACAGACACCCCATGAGTTATGGGGGTGCCCAAGGTAAAAAGTTCAGCCCTGGTGCCACAGGTCCCTGGCGAGGTCACGGCGCACTCAGAGGGTGTTTCCTCCTGGGAGCCTCGAAAATAAAACCTGCTTTTTTCTTTTCTGACATGGTAAGAACAGAACAGGCCATCCTGGACAAGTGTCTAAATCCCTTTTCCCAGCCTGCCTGTGGAGCCTGGCAAGGATTGCCTTTCACTCTGTTTGGCAGAGGGAAGGAAGGGATTCCTTCCAGCTTTCAGAGCAGAGAAGCAGCATCAACAACACCCCAAAGAAGAGCAGCAAAGGCAGCTGTGGCAAGGTTCAACCTCAAAGATTTCAAAAACTTCATGAACAGCACTGTGAACATCCTTTATAAGACAATTCCATGTAAGAGGAGTCACAACCAGTCCTTATTTCCATGAGGACATGCAAGCTCCAGCTGTTGAGAGACTCTAATCAAACCCGACTTGTAACGCTTTAATTAGCAGAGCTGTTAACCAACAAAATCTCATTTTAGGGTTTCTGAGAGCAACCCCAACCCAAACATGCCGTGCTGAGGCTGCCTCCAGCCCCAGGGAGGACATTTGTGCAGCTGGGCTGGGCGTGGAGCACATTTTGTCTGGTGGCTGTTACAGCCCGAGCCCCACAATGTGAGGAAAAGCCCCACTAACACATCACAGGGCTGAACTTTATCCTTTCCCAGACCTGCTCCTTCTCCCTTGGACTTCACATTAGCCACATTTACATGCTGAGGCCACCTCCAAAAATTTAGCACTTTTAACAAAGGACCAACATTTTCTTTTACTGGAAAAGAGGTAAATGAGGTTTCTCACTTTGGCCCGGCAGCTGTTTGTGTTGTAGCAGAATCAAAGAACACCTCAAACTATTATTTTCTCTTTCATAATGACTGGAATCACAAAAAGACAGAAAAATATGCCAACAGAACCACAACACTTAATCCAAAAAAGCAACAGCAAACACTGGAAAACTTTTATGACGTTATTGCCATCAACACCTTGGTTCAAAAGTGAGAGAAGAGTGACCAAGCCAGGGAATAAAACAACTCTCAGAAGACTGAGCCATGTCCTACCTTTTTTATGTTGCCCTCCTGGGAGGTCACCTCAGGATCAGTCAGTATTTGCTGAGGAAAAAACAGAATAGAAAGAAAATTGAGTTGAGTTGCAACTAAGAATGTTATAAAATAATAGAGATTATTCTTGCTGTTGTTACAAAGATGAAGATGAGGAGGAAGAATAAATATTTTATTATTGGTAATAATGGCCAAAACTCTCAACAGTTTTTACCACAACTATTAGATCTTAAGATTTTGTGTTGCTTCTGTGAACAATTCCTGCAGATGTGGCAGACAAGGACAGGTTTCTTGGTTTCTTTCCCACAAGGCAGGTGTGGACAACACGGGCACCAGGGGCACAGGGACCCTCCGGGGAAGGGAATCCCTCGGGAGCAGGGGATGCTCCGGCCCCCCAGCGCTCCCAGCAGCTGCACTGGGAGCTCTTTAATTCCCCCTCCAGCCGAGGTGTGGTGGAACAAGTCATTAAATCGCTGCTGCCTCCACCTCAGATTAGCTCCAGGTCAGCGGGCATTCGGGGAGGTCAAGTACCTCAACTTTGCATCCCCCTGGATACCCCACCAGGGTAAACACACCGGGAACAGACCTGATCGAGCGGCCCACGCCGGGAATTCCAGCGGCTCCGGGGGGATCCGGGGGGATCCGGGATGGCCGAGGGCAAACAGACCCCCGAGGGCACCGTGGGGCAGGGGGAGAGGGGAGGAGAGGGAGAAGGAAAGGAAAGGAAAGGAAAGGAAAGGAAAGGAAAGGAAAGGAAAGGAAAGGAAAGGAAAGGAAAGGAAAGGAAAGGAAAGGAGAAGAGGAAATGAAAGAAAGAAGAGAAGAGAAGAGAAGAGAAGAGAAGAGAAGAGAAGAGAAGAGAAGATGAAAGAAAGGAGAGGAGAGAAGAGAAGAGAAGGAGAGAGGAGAAGAGAGAAGGAAAGGAAAGGGAGAAGAGAAGAGAGAAGAGGAGAGAGGAGAGAAGGAATTAAAGGGAGAAGGAAAGGAAAGGAAAGGAAAGGAAAGGAAAGGAAAGGAAAGGAAAGGAAAGGAAAGGAAAGGAAAGGAAAGGAAAGGAAAGGAAGAAGGAAATGAAAGGAAGAGAAGAGGAGAGGAGAGGAGAGAAGAGAAGAGAAGAGATTAGAAGAGAAGAGAAGAGAAGGAAAGGAAAGGAAAGAGAGGAGGGGAGAAGAGGAGAGGCTCCACTGCACTTCAGCAGCTGAGGGTTTGGTATGAAGCTCTTGGCCTCCTTTGGCCATGCCCAGGTGAGATCAATTGATTTACAAATTTCCAGCCTGTTGCCAAATCTCCAGCTCAGCTGCACTAACAAGGGGCTGTGTTTCCATGGGAAGAACCCCAAACCCTCCTGTGCTTTACACCAGCTCTAATGGACGTTGAAACTGCGGTTTCCAAAGTAGCTGAGAGCAAACAGGATCAAGAGGCAAATCCCAGAGCCATAAAATTCTGTGTTCCTACCCTGAAACACCCTGACATCCCTTGAATGATTGGAGTTAAACCCCCATCCTGCCTGGCCTGGGTGTCACCGAGCTTCCAGGGAATGCTGACTGCTCCCAGTGCCCTCACCAGGAACCAGCAACCCCCAAAACCTTTGGAGAATTGGACCATGAAACCTTCAGAGCTGAAACAGAAACACAAAACTACTCCAAAACATCCACGGGATGCAGCTGCCTCCAAATGAAGACACTTTCCTGTAATTATTACATGCAAAAAGCCTTCGGCTACAATTGGAGAAGTGTGTGCAGGCAGAGTGTGTAATCCACAATTGCAGAAGTGTGTGCAGGCAGAGTGTGTAATCCACCCGTCCAGCAGCACCATAAACGTGGAGGGGAAAGAAAACTCCAATGAAGTGCAAATTGGGCTGTGGTGGAGCCCTGTATAAACAGGCTTAAGAGTCAGGAATTCCTGAGTCGGAATGGAGATGCCAACACAAGCTTCCTTTTGTTGGTTTGGACAGAGCTGTGCTCAAGGGGCAAGTTCCTTCTCTCAGACCCTTTTTTTTTTTTTTTGGCCTTTCAATTCATTGCAGATCCTGAATTCTGAAGTTCTTAGAGAACAGAATTTCTATGAAAATATTTTATCCCCATTCCAAAAGGGTGATTTTGCAGAAAATCCTCTGTAGGATCTTGCTGCTTGTTTGGAATATTTGAAAATGGCTGATTTTTGATATTTGGTGAAATCCTTTTTGAGTTTCCATCTATTACAGAACTTCTCAATATCATGAAGAATTTTAATTTCCATAGAACCATCTCTGCACTCAAACTGTCAGAAATGGACAATTAATGGTGAAACATGGTGGTGGTGCTGTACTGACTTCATGATCTTAAAGGTCTTTTCCAACCCTCCCAATTCTGTGATTCTATGAGTGAAAAGGCATTTTAGCAGTAGGGGGAGAGTAGGAACAGGTTTAGATTAAATATTTCATCCTACTTTATAGCTGATTAAAAAAAAAGGTGTCCAAAATACAGTGTGGGCCTAAGCTCTACCACAGACCATCTGCATTGGCCTGGACATGTCCCACAGCTCAGGGTCCTGAATGTCCCATTTTCCCACTCCAGCTGAGCAGGTTGGCAGCTTGGCACTGGTGGGGTCTCTGTGCAGGAGCAGAGGCCAGAATTCCAAACCTCCCCTTGCCCAACCTCTGCCAGGGCTCTGAAGGAACCTCCAGGAACCTTCCTGGGTGGAGGAGAGCACCTCAAAATTGTCCTGCTGCATTCCCAGAGTGGAATAAGCAGGACCTGGTGACACCAGTCTCACCAGACAGCAATCCAACAGCCACACCAGGTGCCCTGGAGCAGAGCCCATCCTGGGATTCCACTCTCCATGGCACATGGGAAGGGGGTGATGCCACACCGGGGTGTCCATGGCACCTCCCCTTCAGAGGGCAGGGGCAGAACCAGGCAAAGCAAGTCCCAGATAGGATGTTTGTTGAGAAAAATAACAAAAGATACTTTGAAAATCTGCCCATTGAGTGATTTTAGCTCAAGCTGGGCTTCATCTCATGCGAGTGCCACGAGACTAAATCTAGAGCTGGACGTGTGCAGTGGGCTGCACTCCTGCACTTAGCACAGATGTTCCTAAATGTGCTCAAAATTTACACCACAGGCTTTTCCTGTCAACTGATCTGTGGATTTTCACCAGGAGAAAGACAACATGTCAGGAGAGCCTGTGCCTTAGGGCTGGGCTGGATCTGCCCCACCAGTGAGGGATTTCCCTGCCTTTCCCTCCCTGGGCTCAGGGAATTGGTGGCAGCAGGATCCTGCCTCAGTTCCACCAGTTAGGGATGTGCTAGAATTTTTGCAAAGCCCCCCAAGTGTATACTAAACGTGTCAGGGAACACCATGTGATTCTTTTTGAAAAACAGTTTACAAGCTGGCATTCTCCAGCTGCAGTTAACCCTAATTTGATTACATTACCGAGACAGATCACAATGAGCTTATGTAAATAGTAACGTTATCCATTCATTCCCCCAGCTCAGATAAACTGTCATTTAGGGGAAAAAAACCCCAACCCAAACTTCAATAGGCACAGCCTGATGCATTCAGCAAACTCTGAGGGTGAAGATGACAGACCTGAACCTGCTCCTGCTGGATCTCTGTGAATCTGGATTTTAAGCAGATATTTCCACATCTGTTCAGAGTTGGAAGGAGAGAATGCCCAGTAACTGCCTGGCAGTCAGGAGGCAGATGGCAGCACTCTCCTCAGTAACTGGGTCTTTATTGTCACCTGATTTTTCAGTAAGAGCTCTGTACACCTCTGGTGGCATCAGAGATGCTCAAAGCTAAGGGAGCACTTCAGGGTTTCACCCACTGCCCGGGCACCTGCCCTTGGCACTGGCCCTCCCCAGGCCCTCCTGCCCTGTCAGCGCTCTGGGGACGTCACTTCCATCTCTGGAACCTGGGCTGTGCCACCTGCACCATCTCAAACCTGCCTCTTCTTCAGGGACCCCCGTGCAGCTGGCTCAGAACAAGAACCAGAAAATGCTTCTTTTGCCTTAAATTAGCCAAGGGCCTGTGATGTTTACTTGCAAACAAGTCCACACGAACACCTCAGGTGAAAGCAGAGGCTCTGGCTCTGCTGTGCCTGGTTTGTGCTGTTCACAGTTGGGTTAATGGCAGAGTTTCTCTTCTTGGCTCTGACGTGATGGCCCCGTTGTCTGCATGGACACAGGGACAGCAGGACCCACAGAGCAAACAGCTCCTTCCAGCCAGCTTGGTGTGCCTCTAAAAAATGTCTCAGGTCAGGAAATCACAGAATATCCTGAGCTGGAAGGACCCACAAGGGTCATCCAAGTCCAGCCTGTGGCCCTGCACAGGACACTCAATCCCAACCAGAGTTCTTGTGCACAGGTTTGGTACTGAGCAACACCCGGAGCAGCACAGCACCCCCAGAACCTGGCAGAGTCCATTCCAACCCCAACCAGCACCCACCACCCCCAGGACATGGATTCTGAGCAGGAAGAACCGTTTGGACACCACTGCAGGCACCTCTCCTGTGCAGCACCTCGAGTGCTCACAGGGGTCACCTCCTGCCAGTTCCACCCCAGCTCCGGACACAACCCTGGTGTTGAGCTACAAACCTTGCTCTTCATAATTCCCATTAATTATTCCCTTAAAAGTTTTATCCTGCCAACTCCTGAGCGGGCTGGCCCGGGCCCAGTCAGGTATTTAGGCAAGAAGTATCCGTGCAATGAATAGAACCAGGAATGTCTCCACGTGTAAGTGCTTTTGTGGCCATGGGCCAGGAGCACAAAGGACCTTGTGGGACCCAGCCCAGGCACAGAGCACCAAAACCCATGGCAGGTATTCCATGGGGAAGAGATTCTTTACAATTTTATATCTGTTTTCATACGATCCCAGATGGGTTTGGGTTGGAAGGAACCTTAAAGATAATTTTGTTACACCCCTGCCATGGGCAGGGATACCTCCCACTGTCCCAGGTTGTTCCAAGCCCCATCCAGCCTGGCTTTGGGCACTGCCAGGGATCCAGGGGCAGCCACAGCTTCTCTGGGCACCCTGTGCCAGGGCCTGCCCACCCTCTCAGGGAGGAATTTCTTCCCACTATCCAACCTAAACCTCCCCTCTTTCAGTTTGAAGCCACTGCCCCTTGTCCTGTCTCTCCAGGCCCTTGTAAACAGCCTCCATCTTTCCTGAGGGATCCCTTCAGGTACTGCAAGACCCCAATTAGGTCACCCCAAAGCTTCTCTTCTCCAAGTTCTTCACACATATATAAATATATATATAAATACACATTTGAACACAGCAGCCAACAGCCCACAGAGCCACATCACAGCACTGATGTGTAACCAGGCAGGGAAGAAACCCACAGAAAACCATTTCAGCACTTAAAAACTTGGTCTTTCAGCCATATTGTTAAAATACATGGATTTTATAGCGTTTTCTGGCCAACAATTTACCAAAATCTTCCATTTTTCTATCGTAAGCAAATCTGTGAGCCCTATTAACTCAAGGAAATTTTCAATATCCTGCCCTGGGAATTTGAAGTGAATGTGCCTGGAATTAAGAGGGAAGGGAGGAAAGCTCTTCTCTGAGGGGAAGAATTTCCTCTCCTTGCTGGTGAGGGAAGGAGGACGAAGAGCACAGCTCTGACTGGCAAGGAACAAACCCTGGGCTGAAAAGAGTGGAAAGAATAAACCAAGCATTCAGTGCTAAGGGCAACCCCAGCACAATTGGGAACACTGGGGAGCAGCCAAGCTGTGGTTTGTGGCCCAGGAACAGCCTGCAGAGCCCTGCCACTCCACAGACCCTTTTATAACCATTTATTTTTCAGCTGGGAACCTGAGCAAAAAAGGTGGAATGGTGCTGCAGGAAAAATGTGTGGAATTAGGAGGGATCCATGGCCCAAAATTTCTGGAAATCCTCTGCAGGGAACCCCTCTGTGCTTGCTCATGGCCTGCAGGGCTTCGCAGAGGAATCCTCCCTGTTCTCCCAAAGCCCAAAAATGCAGTTTGCAGAGGTGACTTAGGACAGGTTACCCAAATGGGGTTGAAAAGAAAGGAACATCCTAAATCATCCTTTAGTATGAAATAATGTGTTTGTACCCACTGACCAACCTTCAGGGAAGTGTCAGGGGGAGATAATGCAAAGAAAAATGAATGTTTAAGAACAAAGACTTGGAGAAAGAACATAAACCTGTGCTTTCCATACGTGGTATCACCACTTTTATCGCTGATTTTTAAAGACATAACTCCTCTGTGCCATTGGGATCGACTCAACTGCAGCTACCAGGAAGTCAAACAGGATCTAATGGAGAGAATTTGCAGTGACTTCAATGAGCTGAGGACTCCAGACTTCCAGCCAAGACAAATATGAGAGGGGACTGATTAGGAAATGTCACCCTTTCTGCTGCCAAGCACTCAGGGCCTGGTGATAGGAGAGTATTAAATACAATCTCGCAGTCTTTAGGGGCTCTTTGATTTTATATTGCATTCTTATCGGGTTCTTAAAGTCCAGTGTTAATGAGCATGAGAAACTCACTTGGTAGTTTGGCAGTTTTGCTAAAACAAGTGGAGTTCCTTCAGTCCTGGCCCATGGATCCAGCTGGAGATGCCTTTCCCTTTCCTATGGCTCCACATGGAACCTCTGGCTGTTCTTTTTCTCCATCCCAGCAATCCAACATCACCTTTACAACCATCTCTTCGTGACCATCACTCAAAAAAAAAAAAAAAAAAAGGTTTTACCAATAATCAGAATTGCCCCATCCCTGGAAGTGCTGAAGGATGAAGCTCTGAGCAGCCTTGGCTCATGGAAGTGTCCCTGCCCATGGTGGGGGTGGAAAAAAAGGAGATTTAAGGTTCCTTCCAAACCAAACCAGACTGGGATTCTGTGAATGAGGTTTTTAAGGACCCAGGAGTGGAGATGAAACATTTACACAGTAAACACATCCCCACTGCACCCCCTTTGGCAACAGACCCTGAAAGCAGAGCAAGTCCCACTTAACAACACAAACCTCCAAGTCTGGTATTTTACTCACTTTGTCCCAGAGAAGAAACCTGTAACAGTACATTTGAGGGAAAAAAAAAGTTTCAATTAATTCTGATTTTCTTTTGAAAAACCCTTTACAAGTATTACCTGCAACTTCCTTCCTCCTACAGAGAAATCCCATTATAAAACTGAATTCTGCAAAGATAAAAGAGACACCACCCACACTGAGCAGCCTGTGCAGTCTGAGGATTCAAACAGAAGTTGTACATTTTAAATTGTGTCTGATTTACCCAGTTTGCTCCTCTCCAACATGAAACTTGCCTGGCACAGACTGTTGAGCTAAATAAATGAAATAAAACACGAGATTCTTGGACACAAGCAGCCACGTCTTCAGTGTAACCACAGAGAAAACAGCAGTAGAGTGGAAGTTTAAGGTCATCAGCTCTAAATTCTGTCTGCCACGGGCCCACATTGCACAATCACTTAATGCAGCCAGAGCTATTTATTATCCCAGCAAAAAATCATCTTGAGGAGTGAAGTGCAATGTTTTGGTTAACAGATAAAGCCAGGCTGTTTGTGGGGATGTAAATGGATTGGAGGGTTAAATTCATCCACGAGCCATCCATCTTTTGTCCTCGACCCTTTTTAGTTATAAAAATGACCTTGGTATTGACAGAATAATATAAACGAACTTCCCCCGTGGTTCATCTATTGATCCCCAGTGTGTTGAGATGATAAGCAATAATCATAAGTAAATGAGGAGGGGCCTGCGGTGGCAGCGCTGGCACCCACAGGGGCTGACGGATGGGCACCTCTGGGCTCAGCTCAGGAGCTCAGAGCTCAGCTTAAATTGCAGCTTTTCCACCCAGGACAGGCAGGGACAGATAAATCCATGGGCAGGCAGCACTGGGACCTGGGGGTGCAGTCCCAGCTGGTGTGGCCAGGGGGGCTCAGACCCCCCTCAAAGGAACAGACTGGGATGGATTCAGCAGAGACACCTTCCAGCCCCTGGCATCATTCATGATTTGACCCCCAGTAGTCGCTGATGCCTCCGTTTGGGTGAGGTTCACAGAATCATTTTGGTTGGAAAAGACCTTCAAGTTCACCCATGGTCTCATTCTTGGTGCCTCTGTGGGGCTCTCAGTTCTGTTGGAATGTCCTTTCCAGAAACTCCCCTCTCCCTTCAGACAGGCAGAACTTCAGTGCCTTCAACCCTTCGTGGCAACATCCCCATTATTGCTCTTTTCTTACAAAATCCCTTTCATCACAGACAAGGTCTGGCCATTGATTGGCACCAATATCAAGGGAAGAGGAAACCTCAGCACTTCCATCCCTCCTGGCAAACAGGTGCCAAGGAGAAGGACTGGGATTAGATGTTCCAAGGGAAAATAGTTTCTTCTTCAGGTCTCAAGACACAGAGCAGCTGGCTCTGGCTTCTCCCACCACCCTGTGCTGAATTACAGCCTCCATCCCTACTTAAATGTAATCATCAGGCAGCTAAATTTTGAGAAAGAACAGAGAGGTGACCTCATTTCATTCTCTTCCTCACAGCCTACAAAGGCTGATAAGAATTATGAATTGTTTTACCACATCCAGAGGGTCAATCAGGAGTATCTTGGTCCAGAAGCCAAGTCCTGCCTCTGCCCCAGCATTGCACAACTTCCCCGAGCTCCCTCAGAGTGTTCCAGTGCCCCACATGTCAAACCACTGACACAAACATAAAAACCAGCTTGTAAAGCCCTAAATCTCCACACAGAATTCACCAACCCCCAGGAAACAGCAGCTCTAGGGCTGCCCCCCAGTTCCACCCCAGTAAGAGCCCCCGGTGTAACCCCAGCAGAGCCAAGGGAGCTCAGCACCCCCAGGGCCATCCATCACACTTGCAGGGAAATCCAACCATTGCAGCACTCCCAGCAATTCCCAGTCTGGGGTGAGAAAGGCACGGTCTAAATGGGCAGCCTGGCTTCTGTGCCTCAGCTGGGAGAGCCAGGGGTGCAAGGGCTGGGCTGGGAGCTGGTGCAGCCCCAGGGAGGCTGGGCTGGCTGGGAATGCATCCCTGCCTGGCACCCCGACAGACAGGATGGGAAATGTCAGCTTGATACCCATGAGCAGGATAACCTCACTGTCACTTTAACATGACAAGGTCATCGCCAGGCAGGGTGAGGCAGGAAGAAAAATGGCCCATTAAAGCTGGGAGCTGGAAGAGAAATGGGAGGCTGCCGTGGAGGTGCTCGAGTGTGGTTTGTTTTGGGGAAAGGTGAGGATATTCCGGGGTCCTTCACGAGGGTGAGATTTCCTGGAAGGAAATGAAGACAGTGACCAGTGCAGCCACCACAGAAGCCTCTCCCAGGGGCCTTGAGGGAACTTTACATCACTTAACTCTTGTTTAATTTAGTAAAAAAACCTAAAAACTGCACATCTGAAGAGCCTGGGCTCTGAGCAGGAGGGGAATTCCCTGTGCTGGGGTGTTTCTTTTCCATGTTAACCACAAGGAACAGCTTTATGGAACAGCTGTATGGACAGCTAGATGAAATTTTGAAGGGATTAAAACCCCCAAAATTAAAACATTTCATGCAGAAAAAGTCCCCAAACACCCCAACGAGGCTTTCCCAAATTTTAAGAATTCCATTTAACCCCTGACTTGCAGGCCAGCTAAAGCAGGATCTCCCTGAAGGAATGACAGCACAAATGGGGGAATTTTCGGGGGGGGAAGAGAAAAGGAAGGAAAACAGGAATTACCCTAAAGGATATTTCAAGATTCCAATATCCATTCCTGCATTATAATTTCCTGTCTCTCCAAGGAGAGTGGCTGCTGTGTGTGCCACTCCGTACCCCTGGTCCTGAAGCTGCTCAGAGATGGAGTAAGGACTTACTCTGAGGTGGAAAGCGAACTCAGAGAGGAACCCCCTGTAGCAGCACTCTGAGCAAGCAAAGAGAACGAGAGAGGGACAGGACAGCACTTTGCCTCCCTTTATTTAGAGGTGATATTGAGCAAATGATGCTCTCTAGAAAGAAAAGTTAAGTGGGAATTATTCCATGGCCCAGCTTCAGACACAATCAGCTTTTTATTGGGAAGGCACACAGGGCTGCTTTATCTGAATTGATAGGGCTGCCAGGTGAGCTCCCTTTTAAGAGCTGTAGAAACAATCTCAGACAGGACTGGATAATATTATGCTTGGAATGATAATATTGTGCTTGGAAAAGGTCAATATTTTATTTAATCAGACAGACAGAGAGTGGGTGGCAATTTCAAGGCATTTTCTTGAGACAGGAATTCAGGGAGTCCAAATGGAAATAAGGTTTTGCTCCTTTTTTTTTTTTTTCTTGGGTTTTCTGGGTGACTGGAACCCCCTGATTAGAAGTGGGTGATGCACTGAGCCCTCCAAGAGCTCCTGAGATGAGGGAATGTGGAGATTTTTGCTCATTAGGATTCCTTGCACTGCAGATGCCACGGGCATCTCTTCCACCCCATCCCTGACAGATGAGGTGGGAGACATCCTCCTCAGAAACTCAAACCTGCTGCTTTCCTCTGCCAAGACAGCACCAGGGAAACACTGAACACCAATGAATCTCCCTCAGCTTTTCCCAGGGGCACCTCAACAGCTCCTCTGTATCACCCACTGCCCTGGAGATAAATCAGTTCTGGCCCTGGAAGCCAATTCTGGAGTCTCTCACAAGGTTTTCTTGTGTGTGCCAAAACAGCCGAGAGATTCTAAAAAAACCAGAGCCATGATTATCCTTAGTAACTCCAGTTATTTGCTGCTGGAATTAAACTGGGCTCTACATTTGGAGCTTCTTCAGAACAGCACCAGAAGGAAAAAAAAAAACAAACCCAGAACTTTTTCTTTTCGTGGAAGGTTTTGAAGAGCACACACAGCCTGTATTGTTACCCAACACTCCAAGCAAGTTCTGAGCAAAATCTTGGGAGATCCAGCCCCGAGCATTGATTACAGGGAGTTTTTAATCTTGTGCCAAGAGGAACATTGAGGTTATAAGATGGCTCCACAACCATCTTGCCAAATAGCACAAATGTTTACGTCTTCCAAACTACCACCAATAGATCATAGACAAAGAAATGTCCATAATGTACCCAGCTGCTGGAAACAAAATGTATTTAAGCCACTGAAGAGGGTTTAATGAAGTAAAGCATTTTTGTAACTGCCAGCTCAAAGTAAATAATCACTGATGTGAGCAGAGTTAAGAGATCCTGGCTCACCAAATAATCTCAGTGTGCCATCGAGGAAGCTGCTGCTTTGTGGGAATAACATAACAGCACTTGAACATTCCCATAAACTTGGGTCTTGTCTTCCTCAACACCCTGAGCCTCCTGGGATGGGGGAAGTGTAAAAAAGACTTTACAGCATGTGCAGAATCTACTACTTGGTGAAAGTACCAAAGGTTTAATTCACTCTGAAAATCCGAGCTGTTGAAACCTCAAAACAACCAAAAATAAAAGGTGAAATATCTGCTTTGATTGATGCACAAGAAGCACCTGATTCAAACTGGTACAGACAATTCTTTTGGGGTTTTTTTTTGGAAGAACTTGCTCCATAACTCTCTACTTGAGGAGTTTGGGGTTTCACATTCCTGGCAGCCTCCCAGGATGTGCAAGCACAGCCAGGAGCTTTCCCCACCCAGCACTCACCCTCATTGCTTTGTCTAACCCAGGCACTGCCCTGGGTGTTCTCCTGCATGCACAGAAACATTTCTGCAGGTGAAAAGGAACATGTCCATCCCCTTTTTGGCTCTCAGAGCCTCTGTGCAGACAATCTCTGTAACTTCCACACTATTTTCCACCTTCAGGGATGCACAACCTGACCAGGTGAGCACAAACCATGAGATACAGCCAAAGAAGGAACAATCCAGCCTCACTTTTGGTTTTTGCTTGTGCACATGTGAAAGTAAAAGCTGATATTCTGTGTATTCTGTGCATTCCTTAGAGGGAGACCTGGCCTTGGAGATTTTCTGTCTTAAATCACTCAAAAAGAGCACACCAAGAAGCATTTGCAGCACTATCTCACGAGCCACAACAGTAGAATTCAGGTTCCAGGGATGAGAGTTCTGTGCATTTGTTTCTCACAGATTTCCTGCCCTCTGCTTGAATATGAATTCAACTGCTTTGCTTTTTTTTTTTGCAGAATATAAAACCCCTTTTCCTTGCACCACATAATTGTGTTCCATGGCAGAACTGGCATCCATCATTGCCCCGCTGTCCCCTGCCGAAAAGATAAAACATCCAGAGGGTAATAAATGTCAAACTATGCTTATTGATGCTTTCAATTAAATTGATTATCTATTTGAGGTGCAGAGCAGGGTGATTTATTGCTGTCTCTTTACGTTGCACTTGGCACAACGGCTTCCCTGCAAGGTGGGTGAGCCTTTGGATTGTTTCCATGGATTTTCCATTAAATCTGATTTTCCAGAAGTGCCTCATGACCACTCCATTGCTGGGTGATCCGAAATGGCACCAGATCCAGGTGGAAATGTCCTGGGTTTTGTTGTCTCCTGGAGTGTGGAGCTTGGGAAGCCAAAGGGGAAAATGGGAAATGAAAACTTTGCAGTGTGGAAGGACAGAAGGCACCCTTGATTTACATCCCTCATTCCCAAACTTGCATTTACAGAGTGCATTAGACAAAAAGCTGTGCATAATCTGGAGCTCTGCTGAGCACTCCCCACCTCAGCAGAGATGAGATGAGATGACCTTCGGCTCGTCACTGCATTGTGTTTTTATTAGTTTCAGATAACAGGAGCTATAAAATTCAAAGCCATTTGCTCCCCAATGATAATCAGCAGCTGCTTCACAAACAAGGCTTTTCTTGTGGTGCCACAGGGTGACCTTTATCGGATCATTCCCTTGCAGAAATGCCTTTTGTGGCTGGACAAGCCAGGAGCACCTTCCACTGGTTCTCCAGAGCACAGCACAGCGTGGCTCAGTCTGCTCCAAAAAACCAAATTCAGCTCAAACCCGGGTACAGCCTCAGCAAACGATGCTTGTTTTGGGAAATGCCAGAAATCAGCATGAGAAAATGATAATTCTCCTCATGTGCTGCTCTTCCAGCAGGCAGGTGTAGAGAACCTCAGTAACCAACCCCACCATTTCCACAGGGAAAAGAAAATCAGTGCTGAGGAGCCTCTGACTTGGAATTTGAAACACTCCAGTTTTCTCCATTATTGCCCACATCTGACATTTCCAAGTCCTGGGGAAGCTCCACGGTGGAAAACCTCATGGCTGAACTTCCCAGGCCATGCCTGACCAAGTTTCCCAGCATTTTTTAATCAGGAGCACCAGGAAAAAGCCCAGCTGAGATGTAAAACAGGAAGATGATTCTGCCTGAGGGACCTTGTGAAATAAGTGCAAGAGAAACTGTGAGCATGGAAAAAGAGAAGGATTCCTATCCTAATTTTACAGACCAGAATGGGATGAGAAATTAGGTGAGGTGCCCAAATCACCCAGGCTCTGGCATTTAGAAATTGATTTTTGAGCTCCTTAGATCTAAACTTAACCACAAGGCTGTCAGTCCTGCTCAGATGGAAGCACCTTTGACCCCAGTAAGCTCAGAATTACACTCACATCCATTCAGACTTTGAAGCCTGGCTTATCTCACAGCAGTGTAACTGTCCCCTCCACCAGAACAGGGCTAAAAACAAACAATTGAGGGAGAAAAAAAAAGCAAAACAAAACTCCTGCAGCTCTGGTGAGAATTTTCTATTTCCCATTTCATAAAATCATAGCATTCTCTGAGCTGGGAGGACCCACAGGGATCAGTGGGATCCAGCTCCTGCCTCTGCATTTGCTCCATCCTGGCTTCTGAATGTGGGAGGAGTCTGAGAAACACTGAAATGTGCCCAGGAATCTGAGAAACACTGAAATGTGCCCAGGAATCTGAGAAACACTGAAATGTGCCCAGCTTCAGAGAGGAGCCCAGCAAGTGTCCAACAGCCCAGAGCAGGAGGGGTAAGGGCAGATATTGGAGCAGGATTTCCATGAGATAATGAACTGGAGGGTGCAGAGTGCAACGAGCCAGGCTCAAACCTGGCCAAGCAGTTACAAGTTCTAAAAGTCAACTCTCAAACAGCTTGGGGTCATCAGAACATCAGTTTGGGCCATCAGCTCAGGAGAAAAAGGGACAAAACCCCTCAAGCCCTTCTCTTTTTCTTCATAAAAGACACTTGGGAGTGTCAGAGCAGGTGAGGACAATGCTCCTCACAGGGCCAGCACCTGCCCTGCCCACCAAAGGTGAGGCTCCAGAGATGGAGCCTGGATGTTCCTGCTGCTGGAACATGTGGATCCCCACAAAAAGTGACACCTTGGGGCAGCCAGTGCTGGTTTATTCAACTGGGAAGCTCCTTGAGGAAAAAAAAAAGTAAGAGAAACACCACAGGCAACAGGGAATTAGGAGAAGTTCTTTATAAATCTACAATTTAAATCTACAAAAAAAAAAAAAAAAAAGCAATTTTCTTTGGTGTTTCTGGACATAAGAATTTTTTTTTTTCCATAAAAAAAATTTGATTTCCATAGAAAGAAAATGTATGTGCTGTACACTTTCTGTGGCCCTGCAGCAGAGGTTAGAAAATGGCACATCTGGTTTCCAAAGGATCCCTGCGTGGCCACACACAGCTGTAATTATGGCAACGACTTGGGGAGAGCATGAATGCAATTTTTTGGCTTGAAGGATGACACTAAAGGCCTGGAGGGGAAAAAAAAATCCCCAAAAAAGCAGGAAACCCCCCAGGGTGGAAGGCACTGACTTCCCTCCCTAGCCTACATCCCGGGCTTCCAGAAGCAGGAAAGAAATTCCAAGTGACCCTGTGTGGTGGGGGCCTGGCTGACAGAATGTGCCCATTGTGGAGGCAGCAGCAGCTCCAGGTGGAGGTGTTTGCTTATGGAAAGTGCCTGGACAGCTTCCAGCCCCCCCAGATGCCAGGGAAAGCACAGGGGGGCAGGAGGAACACGGGGTCCAGGCTCCTGCCTGGCCCTGGGGTGGGCTGTGCACCCTCACATCGCCCTCAGCTCCCGCCTGGAGCCTGACAATGACACAAAAAATGACCAAGTGACTCAAGGCAGCTCTGGTTTTATTTCAGAGGCTTGAGGAAGAAGCAAATTCCTTCACCCTGAACAACTCCCGAGCCGTGATTCTGCCTCCCTTGAGCACAAACCCCATCAAGGCCCTGCTCACGCGAGGCTGAGCTCGGTCTGCTCCTCACTCCTCATTCCTTGGACAGAGCAGAATGAGCAGAAAAAGGGAAAAGCATTTATTGCTGCTTCCCATCCAAGTTCCTTCATAAAACTCTTTTTTTTTCAAAACTTACAGGGCAAAGTTCTGCCCTGGAACAGGCGAGGAGAAGGGAAATTGCACTGGAGGCAGCTGCGGTCTCTTACTCATCCAAGCATGATGGCTCACAGATCGTCCCACCCAGCCCCTGCAAAAACTTCCTAAATTATCCCCAAAGTTTGAATCAGTCTCTCCCTTCCTTTCCTTCCTGTACCAGAGGCTCGGCTGTGCCTCCTCAAAGGGAACTCACTGCTGGATTCAGTGGTGGGCTGGAGCTCCCTGCCCTGGCAGCAGCACCGTGACAGGCCCATCTCAAAAAGGAAACACATATTTGGCTTTCCACCATATAACATTCAAACCTGGAACCCAAAATAAACTGATTTTTTCTCTCTCCCTTGCTCCTCATCCACCAAGCAGCCCCATTTCCATATCAGACTGTGAATCTCTGCCTGCTGAGGCTTCCACACGAGTGAAGGAGCCAGGAGCTGATCCTTCAGAACAGCATCTTCACTCTTGACAAAAACAAACCACCCCACTTGTACCTCAGAGTTATCTGACTCAAGACAAGCTCCTTTTCCCCCTTTTTAATAGGGGCACGTTGGAAATGTCACAGTGTTATCAGGGCAGCTGCTGAGCTATCAGCAGGGGCTGTGCCACAGAGGAGCCCAGCAGGCATCTGCTCTGTTTAACGCTCAGGAAGCACAGGGCAGGTTTTAAGAAGGATGCAGAGGATGGAATGGAGCCTTTAATGTGTTTGGGTTTCTCCAGTGGAATCCAGTTTTATCAGGAAACAAAGGTCCTGGTGGGATTATCAGCAGAAAGAAACCCAGGACCTGTCTGGTTGGGAGAGGGGCCGTGGGGGTTGTTGTGCCAAGGTGCTTCCTCCCAGCAAAACCAACAGCACTGGGCTCCTCCAACAAATTATGTGGGATTCTGTAAGACTTTCAGCATAAGTAAGTGCTTGCATGGTGCTGATTCCTCAGAGAAAGGAAAGAGAAGTCACAAGCATGCTGAAATTACAAGAAGAACCAGCAAAATTAAATGTTATTTGCAAGTAGCTCGTTAAGAAGCCAACAAAGCTCATCCCTGTTCCCCATCCAGTGCTGCCACACGCTGCCCATCCCAAGGAATCTGTGTCCAAAGCTTCCACAGGCACTTGGCACCTTCAATACCCCTGCTCCACCTCCAGCTCATCACCCCCACAACACACACACAATGAGAGTGAGAGGAACTAAAAGTGTCAGAAACTTCGTTGCAGGCAGACAAGAAGGTTATTATTTGAAAGTAATTATTTGTGAGCTTGATCCTTATCTTGTTTTTTTTTGTTTGCTTTTTTTTTTTTAATACCTGATTAATAAAACAACTATAATAGTTACTTAAATAGTTACTTAAATTCAAACACCAGCCTGTCTGCTCATCCAGACATCCTGGTCAAGGTGTCCCAGTCCACTCCAAACAGTGCTTGGGTTCAAGGGCTCTTAATGAGGCCATGAAATAAATACAACCCAGATGGCACCAACAGGGAGCAACAAACAACAATGCTGAAACCACAGATTTTCCTTTGCCTTCCAGACCATTGGCATCCTCCAGGTCTCGGGGCTGTCTCGGAGGTTGTGCCCTTCCCGTGGTCAGAGGTGTCACACCAACCTGTGCCTGTCACAGCAGCCATGCACGGGGGGCACTGGGCTGCCTTCAGGGTGTGGGGGGGCTGCACAGGGAAGATGGAGAGGGATTATTTACAGGGACAGGGGGAATGGCTTCAAACTGATGGAGATTAGGGTTAGATGGGGTATTGGGAAGGAGTTCTTCCCTGGGAGGGTGGGCAGGCCCTGGCACAGGGTGCCCAGAGCAGCTGTGGCTGCCCCTGCATCCCTGGCAGTGCCCAAGGCCAGGCTGGACAGGGCTTGGAGCAACCTGGGACAGTGGGAGGTGTCCCTGCCCATGGCAGGGGGTGTCACTGGGTGAGATTTTAGATCACTTCCAACCCAAACCACTCTGGGTTTCTGATTCATCCTCAGCCTGAGCCTTCATCGCCAGCACAAGGTTCCCCTGAGCCCAGCCAACACCTGAGTGCTACAGTGGGGTCTGGATGTGTCAGTGGGTTCCCAGATGATCCCAGATGGATCAGAGGGTGTTTCACACCCCTGCACAGCTCTCAGGGCTCTGTGTGTTCTGAGAGAAGCAGAGGATGAGCCCTGGCCCCTCCTGAGCTCAGCCTTCCTCCCCTTCCTCTTCCGTGCCCCCCTCCCTCCGTCCCTGCCACCCCCTCACCTCCTCCACAAGCACCAACTAAAAAAGGGAAAGAATGAGAAAGTGAGTACTGCGGGGCTGGCACTGCAGACAATGTCTGTCTTGTGTGAGTAATTTAGCACTATGGCCAGTCAATCTGGTTTCTGGGCCCGATGCCCTGACCCTCTTTAGAGCTGCTCTCTCTCTCCAGCACAGTGTGAAACATTTCCTTTCACAGCACTGACACTTTGCAGATTGAGACGTCAGGCCTGTCCAACTGCAGCAAATTAGCAATTTTTCTTTTACTAATTGGAAATAAAAATGTTTGCTAAGGGAATAATTTGTAGGAATGCAGTGTTAGGTTTCCGGCTTTTTATAAGGATGCTTTAAACTTTATCCATGTGCACTTTCCTTCTGTTTTGATGCCTTGCACTGTAAATTTTAATAGCTTACTTGACTGTTAACTTTACAGTCTCAGCCTTCCAAAGGATTAAATGAAGTTTTTAATTTATCTTCCTCTCCAAGGCAGCAGGATCTTCTTAAAGCTGTGCCCGGGCTGCTCACCCACATCTCAGCAAGCAGAGAAAGGAGACACAGCTTCAAAGGGTTAAAACCCTACACGGGGACGTGGCATCTGGATGAACCTTGAGCAGGCGATTTGTTTGCGGAGCCTTCAGCTCACAGCTCCCAAAGTTCCCTCAGAGAGTGCTGCAGAGAGATGGGCAGCAGATTCAGGAAGGCTTTCCAGCTTTAAATCTGCCAGGAATGGGCAATTTTGTAATTGTGAATCCGTGTTTTAGGGATGCGATGCCAGGCTCAGGCAGGGAGCGTCTTCCCTGCTGTCCCTTCAGCTTTGCCTATTCCATGAGGAAATATCAATATTTTGGGCAGGGTTTGGTGGTGACAGCGTTGGGATTTTTAAGCTTCAGCACGCAAAAAAATAAATGGACTGGGAGCAGCTCGACCTATTGGATCCTAAAATCCCTGCAGTTTGCTTGGCATGCAAATAACAGCCAGGAAAGATCCTTCACGTGCAAAAACCCCAAAAGTTCTTCAAGACAGCAGGATCAGGAAAGAGCCTCCTGGAATTCAGAAAACCCAGATAAGAAAGTAGACGTGAAAACAAACGCCCTTGTGCTGAAATCCAATATTTTAGCCTAATGCCCCTGCAATTCCTGAGGCATGTAATGCCTTCCTGCACGGCACTCCAGTGGTACATTAGCTCCTGTAACAATGCCAGCACATAAAGAGTTACTGTTCTTTCCCCCCTGCACCCCCCACCCCCCCATAAAGCATTTGACAGCCATGCCTAATAATTCTTTCTGGTGTGGTTTTTCTTTTTCTTGATGTCTTTATGTGAATATGAAGCCGGAGTGAAAGGCTTTGGGTGACCCCCGTGAGAGAGAAAAAGTATGAACTAGAGAGCAAAAGAGTGAGATACAGACTCCCCGCCGAGCCCTCGGCATCTTCTCTGGCAGCTCACAACTTGGCTTCAGAGGGCCTTTGTGAGGGAAAAAGGACTCTTCTTCACTCAGGCTGTGACAATAGGTGTTTTGTCAGCGAGGGACAGGATAAAAAGCAGGGGGTGGGAGGCGAGATCATCATCGGCCAGGGGCTCGCCTTTGGGGCCTGCAGATGTTGGAAGGAGGATGATTTATTGCTCCAGTGTCCTCAGTGGCATTTGGCCACCTTCCCAGAGTCCAGGCTTGGTGGCTGGGAGGGTGGGAGGCGGGAGAGCAGCACAACAAGGCATCTCCAAACCTTCTATGGGCAAAGTGTGCTGGGGGCTGCGGGAGGAGGCACGGCCGGGGCTGGGGCCGGCCTGGGGCAGCCACGGTGGGAATGGGAAATGGAGCAGCCACTCCCAAACTATCGATTTTTTAATTATTATATATAAATCGATCTATTTTAAACTCCTCCAGGCCAGAAAGCCCAACAAAGAGCAGGAGTTACTTGGGCATGGACGATGAAATCCCAGGATGACTTTGTGCTAGGAAGCACCCAACCCAAATTCACCATGGTCATCCCAAGCCTCAGCATGAGAAGTTTGGGTGTGGTTTTGGGCTGTGGGTGGGCAGGGATGACCCTTCCTCAGCTCCCAAGAGAGTTTGGGTGTGATTTTGGGCTGTGGGTGGGCAGGGGTGACCCTTCCTCAGCTCCCAAGAGAGTTTGGGTGTGGTTTTGGGCTGTGGGTGGGCAGGGACGACCCTTCCTCAGCTCCCAAGAGAGTTTGGGTGTGATTTTGGGCTGTGGGTGTGCAGGGATGACCCTTCCTCAGCTCCCAAGAGAGTTTGAGTGTGATTTTGGGCTGTGGGTGGGCAGGAACGACCCTTCCTCAGCTCCCAAGAGGTGTCTCTGTGTTTCTGCACGGCCAGGACTTCGTTCATTCACCAACGAGGGAGGGAGCAGAGCCGAGGTGCAAAAATTCCTGTCTGGGCTCTGTCCCTGGCTGGCTGATCCCAAAGCCAATCTGGTTTGTGTGTGAATGGGAGGGAAGGAGGGATCTGGTGCCTCCTGCTCGCTCAGGAACTCCAGAAAGGCTTGGAAGCAGTGAAGGAGGATTTATGCAAATCAGCTGAGAAAGGGAACCACTATTTTGGATGTCTCTCCATACCTCAAAAAAAAAAAAAAGGAAAAAAAAAAGAAAAAAACAATCCCAGACCCGTTTGAAGTCTGCCCACTGCTCCATATACCCAGTATATTGAAATGTATCCCAGATCACTGAGCCAGGAAATCCTGGATAATTTCCAGGAAGAAGGAATCACAGCCTAGCAAGAAATACACACCAAGACAGTGCATTGCCAGCAGTTTGATTTAGGACGTTTGCTCCAGCTCCTTCCTTTTAATACACAGTTTTCCACCACACTTTCTGTATAAATACTCTCTCCTGTGGCTGACAGCCTCTCTTAGTAGATTTATCCATTAGTGGATTTACTAAAAATGTTTTCTGCTGAAACAAGGGCAACTACTTCCCATCAGCATAGGACAAATCCAGGGGCAGCATTAGAGCCAAGCCCAGTAAATCCTAGACAAGATAAATGCAATGAAAAACTTTGAGAGTCACCTTGGACACAAATTCCAGGGAGAAAAATGATTAAAAAATTAGAAAGCAAATTCCAAAAGTGGAAAGTGGCTGAAAAAGGAGAGAGAGAAAATGTATCAACCCCCTAAAATAAGGCACAAAGATGCTTAATAAACCCCTCTGTGAAGAGCCCTGTCTGTCTCAGCTGCCAGGACCCACCAGCATCTCTTAGAAGTGAAATCTCCAAATGCTTTCCTGAGTTCCAGACACACTTTCCTGCCTGTCCTCAAAACTGTTAGAGCCATTTACAGAAGGAAGTGAAGCATTCAGGGGATAAGTGACACGTCCAAGGTCACACACAGAGTCAACTGCAGAGTCAACAGAAGAGTAAGGAGAGCTTTGCCGAAAATCCCTTGGCTTTGACTGCCAGACAATGGCTCCCCCTCCCACGTAATCAACCAGTTATGGAAAGGCAGAAATGCATATTTGCAGGGCTAAATATGTTCACTTGAGAATAAAAATGTTTGGATGATTATCTATAAATTATCTGACATTCTCCAGACCGCTCTGGTTTGGAAGTTGGATCGAAATTTGATGAATTACAAGCACGACACAAATGTTAGAGGAGAAGCTTTGCTTTGACTGTTTCTCTGCGTCTCTGCAAAAAAAAACCCTGGAAGAATGGCAGGGATACACCAAAAAATACAATTTCCACCGAGCTGAGTTTCCAAAACCTCTCAAATTTCTATTTCTCTGGCATCAGGTTGTTTATCACTACTGGCATTTAATATTCCATATTTAATAGACTGATCTTGCCACAAAATGATTTTTTTTTTAATTAAAGCAACGACCACGAAGTATGAGCAGAAGAAATCTGTCTAATAGGCAAAAGAAATTTCCTCTGGACTTTCACAGGCTGCCAGTTCCTGAATATCTCCCATTTTCTGATGACATTGTGAACGCTGGCCTAGGAACTCTTCCATAGTTAGGGAGCCGTAATTAAAATAACTGAGCTGCTTTTTTCATTTCTGTTTTTTCAGGCTGTGTTTGTCCACGTTCTTACACACCCAGATTCTCCTTATTTGTGGCAGCAAACCCTTTACTCTCCATGGTGTTGGGCTCTCCAGCTCCTGAGGGATGTCATGGGACTGGAAGTAGAATTTATGTCAAACTCCCCTGCGAGGGAACGCGCTGCTAAAAGCTGGCTTTGTCTCGGTTGTATTTTTTTTTTGCTAGGCAGTGTTTGGGCTACAGACACGGATAATTCTGCATCTTGAATGCTTTGCACCAAATTGCCACATCAGCACTAAATACCTCCACTTAATTTTTCATTTGGACCCGATGAAACATTTTTTCCCATGGAAGGAAAAGTCTGGTCTTTGTGATCGTGGCACTGCCAGCCCAAGTTACAGTAAAGGTTAATCACAAACAAGAGACAAGTAAAGTAGACAAAGAGCATCATACACTTCACTTTTCAATGGATGTTTTCATAAATGTATGAATAATTTAAATTATCATTGCCGAGTATTTATTCGAGTGTTTCAGGGGAAAAAAATGCCTCCTCTTTTTTTTTTTTTTTTTCCCCTCCTTGATTCTTTTCATTTCTGTCTCATCTCTTTTATGTGCTGCATCGGCTGTTTTCTTGCCATCTGAATCAGTTTTTTGGAACAATGGGATGTATGAGGGCTGAGGGGGCAGTGGAAGAATACAGCCCTTGTTGTACACTCTGTGACTTGACATTGATTAATGAGGGTGCGGACATGGGCAGAATTTGATAGAGAGACAAGGGGAAATTGGAGGACCTGAGGGCACCAGAAGGAGGAGGGCAAGGAGATGACAGAGAGGACCAGAAGGATGCCAGTGAGGGCACAGCGAGGGGNAAGACAAGCAGCCCAGTGATCACCTGCAATGGCAGCCCCAGAGGGTGACCTGAGCCCTAGAGCTACTGCTGGAACAAATGAGAGAGCTTAACTAGAGCAAGACTGGCATAAAAAGGAAAGGGGAAAAAAGAGAGGAACAAAGATTCCGTCCAATTTGCTCTTTTGGGCATTGTAAAAACTGGCCTGTTTCCCAGTATATCACTCTGCCATTGAATAAGGTCAATTGCAGAGCAGTTCTTCAGTCATCCTGATGGGTTTTCATGAGAAAGTGAATGGAGTGCAAATTAGCCAAAGTCGTCACAAGCTTTTTTACTGTCACTCCAAGCCTGACAGTCCAAAGGAAAATGAGGATTAATAAATCTAACGAACTTTCTCCATTATCCAAGCCAGGTTAGGAAACTATTTATTGTCTCTCTTTTTCTGTGTTTCATCCATTTTGCCTACTGTGGTGAAGCATTTGGAGAAGAAAGGAACAACAGCCGCACGCACACACACGCTCACACCCCCCAGAGCTGAGCACAGCCATGGCCACAGCACAAAATAAAGGCACTGCCAGCAAGAAAAGCAACTTTTGGAAATAACTCTGCCTCGTACACACCGTGTGCAGTTTTGGAGGAATCCTCCTAATCACTCCTTCCCGTTAATTAATATGTGCTCAGTGTGTTGAGCATAAATATTTTATGGGAGGGAGAAGGGCTGCTAGAAAAGCTTTAAAATTACCTTTTTTAAGGCAGAAAATTAGTTTCAAGTGAAAGGATTAGATCAAGTGAAAGGAAAAGTGTTTTTGACAATTAGATCCACGTGTGGAGTGGATTTTAGTGCAGCTTCAGCAATTTTTTTTTTTTCAGTAGCTACTGAGAGGATACAAATCTTTCCTAATTTATAAAAAACAATTCCTATTCAAGCAGCTTTTAAAACTTGCTTAACTTAGAGAACTGGCTGAAGCATTCCCAGAGAAGAGGAGGTCACCCAGAAGGGATGCAAAAAGCCTCTAGGAACCATTTAGGCTTTTTGGGTTGGAAGTTTGTGTGTCTGTTTATGCAGATATTTCTGGATTTCAGTCAGGATAAGGAGAATCTGTCCAAGTTCACAGCTGGACAACACATAACTCCTAATACACTGTGATTCTTACATAATTTTCCCTCAGCGTTCCCAAAATCCTTAAAAACTTCCCTGAACCAGGCCCTGTGCTGCCTGAAAATAGAGGTTTCAGCTTTCAGAATTCTTGTTTTCCGTACCAATTAAAGCCATTTCCCATTTGCAGTAAAATAGGTGGAGAAACGGAGACAAAGGGATCAGTCCCTTGCTCCTGTCCTTGGGAAATAAATGCCTGGTAGGAGCCCAAATTCCAGGTTCCTACTGTAATTTCACCTAAAAGTGATCAAACCTCCTGATTTCTGAGGATTTGGAATCATTTGGGAGCAAGCAAAATGTGCAATGTGCAAGTTTGGTACCTGGATCCTCATTAAACCTCCCTGATATTGTGAACGAGGACAAAGATGATGAGGGAATATCAAACTGCTTTTTAAAACTGAAATGCTGAATTTCAACACTGGCTACAGCCAAAAATGAGCCCATTTTTTGTCTTTTTTCTTGTAACCATGAAAACTTATTTCAAACTGGGCTTCATGTTGGTGCTGACAACGAGTTATTCCTCTCCCAGCAAAACCTCCTAAACTTCCTTCATCAACAAGCAGGAAGAAGTCCAATGGACAAAACACAAGGTTTCATCCTGGAAGCTACTCCAAAAAATTGCTTTAATTCCTTCCATCTTTCTTTGATAAAACAAAAATAATAGCAAAAAAAAATAAAATTAAATACCTGTTTGGTATTTAATCCTCGTGGCTGCCGTGGGTGAGAAACCAGGGCAAAGCCAACTCCAAGAGTTTGTTTCAACACTTTGTTTTCAGCTTTTCTGGGCAGACACTCACCAGAATAAATTCCCCCTGAGGAAGCTCATGCTCCTGCCTGAGTAACCGAAGAAAAATTGTTGAGCATTCCGAGCAATCTGGGCTTTGTTGAGGTTTCCCTTCTCCTACTTTTACAGTCACTTGCTATTCCATTTAATAAGAGAGAAAACTTTCCTGACCAGCTAAATGATGCCATTCAAGACATTAAGGAAAACACACATACCCTGAAGTAAAGGTAAAATTATGCTGCAATCATCAAATCAGCCTTCTCTTCTTTATCCCATCTGTGTATTCTCCTTGGAAAAGCTGGAGCAGCAGCTCCACGAGCAGCACAGCCCTACCTGCCTGCCACTGCAATTGCTGGTATTTTAATCTCATCAAAGAATCTGAGTTTCTCTTCCTGCTGTTTTGACTTTGCTGTCTCTTAGCCCTGTCACATTCACTAGTTTTGAATAAGTGCAGAACTTGCATTTACAGAATTTGCAATCTGTGAGATTGTTTAAGTGATTTATCAAATACTTTGATTGAACACTTAGTGCTGCTCCAGTCCTGAATCTCATTTAAATTGACTGGGCTTGACATAAGCCTTTGGAGTGAACACAGAAACGAGTCCAGGCTCTGGCAGGTACAGCACAAGGGGAAAAAATTCCACCTCCATCCACAGCACTTCTGGAATTACACCCTGATAAAATCAGTGCTCTGTGCTCCTCACTGAGCATTTTAGGTCTGATAAAACCACGGTCAGATGGGCTTTATCTTATTGATGATGCAGTGCAACAGCTTTGCAAGTTGGTTCAGAAAACACAGAGCACCCCCCAGGGTTCTAAACCAGAAAATTTGGATTTTCTCTCAGTGGAGCTGAAGGGCTCAGACCTTTGGCAGGCTCAGCACAGCCACAAACACGGCACTGAAATCCAAGTTAAAATCACTTTGCACTCACAGACAACACAGAGACCAGAGAAAGGCTGAGCTCTAAGTTCTGAAATATCTAAAAAGTTGGGAAAATTGGGATTTTTTTGTCATTGGATGGTGCTGCACCTCTGAGGGATGCTGAGCAAAATTAGGACGAATGGATTTGAAGGTCTCCAGAGACAACAGCACTCAAAGGAGTGCAGCAAAACTCTTCCAAATCAGAACTCGATGCACCCCAAACAGACACCACTGAAGGTTCAAGGCCGCCTGTTTCATGCAGGCACTGCTTCAATTTAACTATTATTTCACTCAATCCATGCAATTCCCTCTTTTTTCCTCGGTTTGTGCAGCACAAACACTCCCTCCAAGACCATGTGCTGTCTGCCACACCCCTTTCCATGGGAGAACAGCTCAGAAACCAAACTTGGACATTATTTAAAAGCACAGGAGTGCTGCAATAAATGCCAAATAACACAGGGACGAGGGCCAGGGTGGATTCCAAGGACCTGGGATCCCGAGGTGATCAGGTATGGGGTGTTCCCTGTGAGTGAGGAGCGAGCAGAGGTGGAACAAATGGAGAGGATTTGTTTCAGCCCATCAGAGGTGAAATGAAACGCTCCTGCAGCACAACGGGCGAGGCTTTCTTGCTAAATCTGTTGTCTTTCAGGCTCACGGCACTTTCAATGCTTCCTCCAAACTCATGTGGGATAATGCACTCCCAAAAAGTAGGCTCTAGGTATGCACATTCTTAAAATCAACCACTCAACACGCATCCAAATAAAAGTGAGCTTTCCTCCCCATTTTCCCCAAGAAAGGAAGCTCAGAGCCCTTTTATGCATTGTGAATGGCCCACCTAATTTAGACTGAATTATACCCTAACCTTCATTTCCCCTTTACTTCTTTGCTCCATTCAGCAGTTTCTGACTTCAGCTAATTCACTAACAATCCCAGCTGGTCCTTCCCAGCTCCCAGTTCTTTAGCACATTGTCCAAGGGAACTATGTGCTCCCATCCACACTGGTATTCCACTCTCCAATTAACCTACTGCTGAGAGGCTTTACCCCTTTCCACCACCCATTCCTCTGCATAGACTTTTTTTCCCCCTTTTTTAACCTTTTACTTCTTGAATTAAAGTGCAGGAGATCCCTTCCAGGTGAGAAGGTGTTCAATTCATTTGCTGAAGGTTACTCAGGAAGAGGGTGAGAGCCCTGAAAGAAAACCCTGCTTGCTGTGCAGTTCAGAGCTGAGTGCTGAGGCACAGATGGTTAAGGTAGAAGTAAACAAATAACAGAAGGATTTCCACACTTGCTCTGTGACAGGCTGGGCTTGTCCTGAGCCCTGAACCCTGGCAGAGGAGCCAGCCCAGCCAGAGGTGTGGTTGGGTTTGACCCACACACGAGTGGCACTGCTGAAGACACGGCCATGGATTTGTCTCCTCGTTATTTAAAGTAATCTGTGGAATGTTTTAGCTCACAGTTGTGACTTTGGTGGCAGCAGGAGGGAGGCCTGTGGGCATGGAGGGCTCCTCACTGTGAAAGTTTTGCCACATCAGCAAGAGAGAAGCCTCAATCCATGTTTCAGATCTGTTTCACTGATTACCTTACATATAAATATATATTTATGTACATAAAGTTCAGTTCTGTCTGATCAGGAGCAGAGATGACTCCAATCAGTTGGGTGCCTGAGCACATTCCATTTGCACAAATAGGACAAACCAGGCAGAAACTGTTCTGCCATTTTGGGATAAAGGCAAGGCTTCACCATCTTGGAGTCCCCTGCCCAGCACCATTTTACACCCAGAATTCCCACAGCAAATGTTAATAAACCTCTCTGGGTTCAGACTAGAGCCTTGTGTCTCTTACATTGAGGGCCTGCACATCACCCCTGCTGACAAAAAGCGTCCCCTTCCTCACTTAGACTCTTACAGTTATCCTAAAAACTCCTTCCTTGTGTAGATTAAAGCCACCTTTTAGAAGACCTGAACTTTCCACGTGTGCTTCCTGAAATCCATTTACCATTTCCCTCTCTTCCACCATGCCAAGTGCCTTCTTTCTGGGTAAATGGCCCAGATCTCATCGTTGACGAGATCCCAGATAAAACAAGGACAGAGGAAAATGTAATTGCTGGTTATTAAACACCCACCTCCCCCAATTCCTCCTCTTCTTGTACATTTGTTTAGAAGCAAGTGAGCATAACAACAGCCCCGTGCTCAGAAAGTGGGGCTGGGAATCAGGCAGTGGGAAAGTCAATATGGAGCAGTGTGTCCATTTGTTTTGATTTATCTCACTAACTTCAACTGACAGTTAATTCATCAGAGGAGGAAAACGCCAGTCTAGTGAAAACACGGCTCGTGAAGGAGAGAGAACCGAGTGGAAAACACAGAGTGTGGATAATACAGGTAATAAATTAAAGGATACAGTATCAGTATTTTATCATTCCCATTCTGGATTTGCTATATCCCGACTCTTGCCAATTACAATTTATAGCGAGCAGTAAATGTACACTGATTTATTTCACACACACACACACACGCCCTTTACCAAATGAGGTGACTTTGGAAAACAGGAAAAGACAGGGAAAGGAGTCACTTTGGCTCAAATTCCCAAATCTGAAATTTCCAGCAGCAACTACAAACCCTTGTAACAAACCACAGGCGAGATGAGAATTTACCCTGAGAATGCTGGCTTGGCTCTGAGACCCACAAAAATAATGAAGGGTTGAAAATGGGATTTGCAGCAGCAGTGAGGGTGCACCAGTAGCACCAGTGCAGGGCATGGGGATGCACTGGGAGCCTCACATGTCCCTGTGGGCTGATCCATGGTCTGCCTGGGCTCCCAGGGCTGGGTATCCCCCCTTATCCAGGGAAATGCTCCAGGGATTCCCTGGTTTAGCCCCCTGACCCCACAGCTCCTCCCTTGGAGTCATTTGTAATCACCCAGCAACATTTAATTGCTCCCTGCTCGGTGTTTTTTTTGCCTTCAGTGCCCCTCTCCACCAGAGGATGTTTTTCAGGCTGGTTTTTGCCTGACCTTAGGACAACATCAGTGCCAATAAAAGCTGGAGATGGGATTTAGGGAGGCTGTGAGAGCCTGGCCCAGTTCTGTGGTGCTCACCTAGAGCCCCCAGAGCCACCAGGTAAGAGATCTCAGATGGGATGAATTTATGAACTTATTTTACACCATCCCCATCCTCTCTGAACCTCCTGATCTCTTGTGTTCTGGAATTCCTCTTTCACTACACAAAGCAGAAGTTGTTTGTATTTAATCTGAACACTTTTCCCAGTAGTTTCATCCAAGGATCCTGTTGGTTCTCAGACAACTTTGAAGTTCAGCCTTGCACTGGCACAACTTGGATTATCCTTCCCTGCACATACTGAATTAAATGGCCCCTTGTTTATTTGAATGGAAATCAACCTGTGATCTTTTAGACCCATTCACTGAGTTTTGCAGGGCTACTGAACATTTTGGGTGCCATCCCTGATGCTGAACTTCCATCTGGGAATTGCTGCTCCTCCACTCAGCAGCAAACCCCAATTTCTGCTCCAAAGAGCACAGACAGCTCAACAAGGAGCTGAACTTCCTGCCTTTTTTTTTTCCCCCCTAAATCACCTTGTATGCTTATTAAACCCCAAGCACAGCTGCAGGGGATGAGAAGAAATTAAGCTTCTTTCTGTCCCTTTCCCAGGAAACTGGACAAGAGCCAGAAATAATCTGTCCTGGTTGGAGTATCTGCATTTTGCCTCCACAGCTCTCCAGAAATGCACCATCCCCACCTCCCTGCCACGCTGCTGAAATTCATTTTGGAGATGATAAAACCACTTAGGAATAGGAAAAGATCCTTCACTTCTGAGGGTGGGAGTGTCCCTAAATCAGGGTTTGGGACAATGGTTCAGTTGGTGTTTAAGGGAGCTGCCCACCCTTTTGGTTGGAGCACAGGTAAACTTACAACAAGGTGCAAGTTACTGACAGTGCAGCACTTTTGAATTGTTAACCTAAAAAATATTAAACACAACCACCAAAAAAAATTGTATCAACTCTGAAAATCCTACACCTCCCCTATTACTGGCTAAAGGCTGAAAAGGCACAAGGATGGGGTAGGACAGAGGAGAGGGAAAGGAATCCCAGCCTGAACTCTCACCCAAATTCCTAAAGGAAATCACAATTCTCACAAAGGTTTGGAGAAGTCTGGATACTTCTGTTACATTCACTGGGAGGGGGTTGATTGCTCAGAAGGGAAATCCCCAGTTATTGCAGGGGGATTTATTGGTGGGTATGGCCCCAAATGCCAGACTGGTCCAGTGAACAGGCTAAACTCCTTGAAATACCTGAAAAAATAGGTATATTCTCTTATTAAATGGGTATTCAGTTTTATATTATACAGGTATAATAACTCCTTGAAATACCTTAAAAAATAGGTATATTCTCTTATTATATGGGTATTCAGTTTTATATTATACAGGTATAATAACTCCTTGAAATACCTTAGAGCCTTAAAACAATTCCAAAACATTGATCTTGTACCTGCACCCAGTTTCTAAACACCTGTGGCTGAGGTTTGGCATCACCTGACAGTGCAATACCCATTTCACAGGCTGGTCCCACAGCACCTTTTCCCTGGCTGCTCCCACCCCCCTCTCCACCTGCAGCTCCACCCTTTGCCTCTTCCTGGCTTTCCAGCAAAAGCTGAAATATTCCAGAAGATTCTGATATCCCAAAAATCCAAATAATCTGCTAAAGGTGCGAGCTCTGCTCTCACAGGGGTTTTAGATGGGGATGTTCCTGCCCCCTGGCTGGGCCCAGCAGTCCCACCAGGATCAGCCAGAGGAGGTTCCCACCCTGCCAGAGGACACAAAGCACCACCACAGCCCCAGCAAAACCCAAAATCTCTGGTGCTGCACTGAATTCTGCCCCTGCAAAAGATTTTTATTCATACCAAGGAATCAACCACAACGAACCGAGTTTGGGGGAGAAGGATCCCACTCACCTGAGCAGGCTGGGATTTAGCAGTAAAGTTCCCAAGCTGTTAAACAACCTTTTCCTTCATTACATAAAAGATGAAGGAAGCTAAAGCTGTAAGCACTGAACCAGAATCTGATGTTTTATGGTGTTTGGGGGTGGAATTATCCAATCCCCCTAAAGCTGCCTGTGTGGCACAGGCAGGAAACCCACCCCAACTACAGCTGACAAGTCTCCCCTCCTTCAAGAGACAAATATTTATTCCCCTCCTTGCAGCAATTCTTTGGGGCTATGCCTGTTGTCAGCTCCAGGAGAATCATGGGTTTCCTGGTGGGATCTTTGACACTTGTCAAGTTCACTTAAAAAAATTTCCCCTCTTGCAGCGTTAAAAACACACTCCCAAGGAAAGTTCTGCCACTCTGCTGCACCAAAACACTTTTAGCACTTTTAGAGATGTAATCCAGTTTTTAAAATTCGCTCTCAGTCAATAAAATGGATTTCAATTTGCTTTGCTATCAGTTCTGAAGGAGCTGAGCTTGTCCCCCCCTCCCTGCCCTGCTTGGGGACAGCACAGAGCCCCTGGGAGGGACCAGCAGTGCTGGGGACACTGCTCAGACTCCGAGACAGGAGGTTTATCCAGCTCCTCACATCACTCCTTTGCAAACATTTGGCTGTGGTGGCTCCCCCTTGCCTTCCCCTTGCTCCAAGTTTAAGGCAGTGCAGCACTTACGGTCATTTACAGCTCACATCCCAGCAAATCCACAAGGTGTCTGCTGAAAAAGAGGGACCAGCCAAGCATCTTAATCCCCCTGTTCATTCATGCTCTCTGTAATGTTCTTTCAGGCCTCTGCTGAGAGACTGGGCTGAAATGAAGGCTGATAAATTAGTCTGGAGGGAAACAAGGCAGATTCTGCTTGTAAAAGGTCATTCCAACTTTGTTCTGGGTGAGGGTTTATCTTGACTGCAGCTGCGACAGACAATGGCCGGGGCCTAAACGGCAGAAATCCAAGCTCTGCTCACGAAATTACTGTGCTGATAAGGGAGAATGGGCTTCAGGGAGATCTAAATGGGAAAAGGGAGCTGGGGGGACAAGGGAGGTGGGTGAGATGTAGGGATTTTTGCACAGGATTGAACAGGGATGGCACAATGAGATGCAGAATGAGAGCAGGGCGCTGTCTGAAGGGGAAGGAGCACCCTCCTGCCTGAGCAGGGCCAGAGGGAGGAGAGAACCCCTTGTGTGAGCTGAGGGAAAGGGTGGGTAACGGGGCTGAAGGTGGAGCAGACAGGTTGTAAAATACACCAAACCCAGAGGTGGCTCTGAAAGGTCAGGGCTGCACCACTGAAGGTCCAGGCATCGCTTCCAGGACACATCAGGGATTTATTTCCCCAGCAACACGTGGCCAAAAGCAGCCAAAATGAACCCCACCAAGGAGTGCAGAGCAGGACACTGGGTGGGAACACTGCTCAGGGGAAAGCATTTTCATTTCTTTAGTAACTTTTTGTGCCTTTTGGGGCCAAGGGAGGAAATGATGGGGAGTTGTGATGAGCCACCTGTGCTTCTGAGTGCCCCAAGAGAGGCCTCTCCTGCACTGACACTGGAAGCTGCACGTCCCCAGCAGGGCAGACACACTAAAGGGTCACAGCCCACTGCCACCTCTCTGGAAGCCAGTTCCAGCTCCACTCAGGTCTGGAGCTGAGGTGCCCCTGCCTGCAGCCCTGGGATGCAGCATGGGATGGAGCTGGAGCTGCTGGAGAGAGCCCAGAGGAGGCTCCAGGATGGTCAGAGGGATGGAGCAGCTCTGCTGGGAGGAAAGGCTGGGAGAGCTGGGATTGCTCAGCCTGGAGAGGAGAAGGTGGCCTGATTGTGGCCTTCCAGCAACCTGGAGGGAGCCAACAAGAAAGGTGGAGAAAAATTATCTACAAGGGCCTGGAGTGCCAGGACAGGGGGAATGGCTTCAAACTGAAAGAGAGCAGGGTTCATGAGATATTAGGAAAAAATTCCTCCCTGTGAGGGTGGGGAGACCCTGGCACAGGGTGCCCAGAGCAGCTGTGGCTGCCCCTGGATCCCTGGCAGTGTCCAAGACCAGGTTGGACGGGGCTTGGAGCAACCTGGGACAGGGGGAGGTGTCCCTGCCCATGGGAAGTGGTGGAATGAGATGGGCTTTGATGTCCCTTCCAACCCTTCCTACAATTCCATGACTTTGTTGTCTGTTTGCTTTGGGGATAGAGGGGCCCAGGACATCGGGAGAGCTGCACAACCCAGCTGAGGTGGGGATTTCACAAGGGTGCCTCACAGAGCAGCCAGGCCTCAGTCACCACTTGAGACAGGGGGTCCGTGACTGGGAATAACTCCTGCAAAGGCACCCCCGTGCTCTGGAAATGCTCCTTCCACCCCAAGGGCCAATTCCCCACCTTGCCTGACCCCTGGGCCTCCTCCTGCAGCTGGAATTCTTCCATTCATGTTTCTAAAAATGACTCAAACTCAGCTTCACACCTTCCCTGGACAAGCAGCCCTTGTTTTGCAGAGCTGAGCTCTCCCAGCCCCGGGACTGCCTTGTTTTGCACTGGTCCCAGCACTGTGCTGGGATGGAACTCACAGGGAGAGGAAAAATGGGCACACAGAGAGAGAAGGGATTCAAAAAGAGGATGAAGAATTGAGTTGTGTCAGCAAGCAAAGAACCAAGTCCCATCCATGTCCCACTCCTTCAGAAACAGCAACGGACCCAACCTTTCATTTCCATCCCTGAACACAACAAAACTCCCCAGCATTTCCAGAGCCAAACAAGAGCCAAAACGTGTGAAGTCCTAAATCCCAAGCAAAAGAACTCTTGCTGCATTTACCAGCTCTCCACATCCGAGGTGCTGCTCCATATGGGGCATGGGAAGAGGACAGCACCAAGCTATGCAGGGAATGTGATTTTCTCACTCTTTAAAAGTAATTAAAACAACATTTTACTGGGGAAAATTCACTGTTGGTACCTGTTGCATTGCTCAGATTGAGGTAAAGAGATTTAATTTAGAACTTTCAGACTTCAGGATTGACCAGGAGCTCAGATGGGGCTCACCCTGAGGACATCCCTGCAGCCCTCAGTGCCCCACAAACACCTCTGAGCAGCGAGGAGCGTGAGGCTGAGTCCCAAAAAACCAACACCCTCCTGAGAGCCTCCTACCAGCAGCCTGAAAACTCCAAAATGAGTTATTTCACATCTCTCCCACCTTCCCAAAAGGCACTGAGGAGTCCCCAGAGCGCTGCCTCCTCCGGAGCCCCATGAATATTTATGGTTTGCTTATTGATCACTTCCTTTCCAAGAGCCCACAGTGTTCCATCAGCCAGGCTCTGCTGGGAGGGGACAAAATGCAGGTTGGGTTTCTCTGTAGGTTAAAATTCCAGAGGAAGAAACAGTGCCCTGAGTTCTGCAGGGCTTTTGACAACCAAAATAAAAGCTATTTTTCAAACCCTGTGGTCACCCCTGAGCTGCTCATGGGATTTTTTGCTTTCTTTTTCCTTTGTGAAAGTGTGGCTGATAAAATACTGCTTCAGGAGCTGGTACTCAGGGATGGCTCTGGAAGACGAAAGGAAAATATTTATTTCCTTTTTCTGCTTGTGAATCAGAATGTTCTATTTAAAGAAAGTGCCCTCTGCCGGATTGCTCATGAGTTATTACCCCTTATGGAAATAAAGGAGAAATATCAGGAGGTATTCTTAGTCATTCCCTTCCCCTGTCTCTTCCTTTTTCCCTTAATTCCTTATATACCCATGGTTTAGCCAAGTGCCTAAGATAGAGCAACTTATCTTGGCATTCTTGGGCCTAAAAAAGGCTTTCCTCTCCTAACCCTGGCACTGAAGCATTTGAGGAAATGTCAGAAAATGGGATAAATTTCAGTCGTTTCACTTGGATGGCATAAAGTGCATTTTTCACTTTTATCCATGGTTGAAATTATTAAATTAACCCCCTCCAAAAGATGGAGCTGCAGACAATGGGTTTTGCCTGGGATTCCATCAGCTTCTTCCTCCCAATCCCAACCCAGTCCTTGCTCCTCCTGGCATGGTTTTAATTCCAAGCATAGGAAACAGCCCAACAATTGCCAGCACCTGGATCTGACCCTTCCTCTTCCTCGTGGGGGTCCCCTGACACCAGAACAAAGCCCAGATCCTGCGTGGAAAATCAAAGTATTGATGCTTTCCCAGAGCTGCTCCATGGGAAGGGGATGGAACTGAGCATGTACAAAGCTGAGCAACCTCCTTGGCCCAAAATCTCATTAAAAAATTTAAATATTGGAAAGAATTAAAATTAACAGAATAAAAAATTAAATCTTTAAAGTATTTAGAGGTCAGGAACTTATTTTTCTTCCTTGAGATTAATTTTTTTTTCACTTAAGCTCTGAATTTTGGTCCAAACCAAAAGTTTCTCAGCAGTTTTATATCCCTGTGCATAAAAATTCTAACTGGGGACGCTCTTGGCACCTATTGGGGCAGTCCCAGGGTGCTCTGACATTCTGCTTTCCTCAGGAACCCACAGATTCTTGGATTTTCAGAGGGATTCCAGCCTGGCAGATGTGGGAAATGGTGAAGGAGCCCTGCATGGGGAAGGTTTGCTGTGCAGGGAACGCTCTGCACCTCGGTGAGGAGCACAGAGAGGGTCCCTCAGCAACCTCCCTGCAAGAGCAGCTGGAAAAGAGCAATTCAGGAGCCCCTTTTCCCGAGGGAGAGAAGCTGCTGTAGGAACCTCCCAGGCAGAGGGAAAGGCAGAAACCGGGGAAATGAATGAATGAGGGAAGGAAAAGGAGCAGGAAATGTCATCACATCCTCACAGGGTCAGCAGGAGAGGAGGGAGAGGAGCTTTGGGGATTTCTTTGCTCATTTAAAGGACTCACCCTCCTTTCAGCATCTCTGGCTAAGACAGGACAGACAAGAACTTGCTGCTTCAGCTGGATCAGCTTTTAAAGGGAAATGAAAGAATTCCTGTATGATCTGAAGTGGGAAACACGGAGAAACCATCACAGTTCAGGCCATGCTTAGAGGCTCCTTCATATTTTAATATATTTAAGATATGTTTTAAAATAGATTTTTAAAAAAATTTTAATTTTGGAGCTATTTTAATATATTTAAGACTCAAGGAAACATAATATAATTCTCCTCCCAGCATTTAAGGCCGGTCATGTAAAGAAAATTTCCCTCGGCACTATGGAGATTTTCTGAAAAACAGAGAAAATAAAAAAGATTCCCTGCTAAAAATTTTGATTTTGCAGGAATAGGAAGGTTGGACTGCTGTGAATCAGTGACACTTTAAAGTCTGTTCAAATCCCAGCAGTTTTCCCTGGCCCAGGTGTGGAGCCAGGACTCTGCTGCATCCCCAGCTGCTGCCTCCCATTTTTTCCCCAGTTATTTGTCTTCTGTGGGACATCCTCGCTCTTCCCCCCCAAGTGGGAAATGAAAGCATTTATTTCTTTTCCCTCTGTAAAGGAGCAGCCTGTCTGAGAGAAGCCTTTGTGCTTCAGCAAATCACCTCTCTGAAGATAGAAATTAAAATATAGACTAAAACAAAGCACATTTATCAGTGGTGTTCACCCCGTGAAGCAAACTGAGCTAAAATCATGACTGCTTCCAAATCTCCCACAATCCAGGTGCCAAATTTCCCTCCAGGATGAGATTCCCATTCTTTACTCAATTAGGAAAATTAACAGCGCCGTGATAAATACCATTATGTATCCAAACCGAACAAAATCATTATGTAATTATTTTATTTTCACTTTCCTTGGGTCCTGGAGGCCACAAAGCACAACCACACCGTGATTTATTTGGGGTGCTGTGTTGTGTGGCAGCAGGCAGGGGGGCAGTGGGGTGGGGAGGAATGCAACCCATCACCCTCAATAACCACGGGGTTTTTGGGTGGGCTGCTGTCTCCTGAGGCACCCAAAAAAAGGGGGAATGACACAATCAGCACTGCAGTGTCAGGGAAGGAGGGAAAGCATCCAACAGGTCCTGCACAGGAGCCACTGAATCATCCCTGGGAGGGGCCAGGGGCCAGGATTGACACATCTTATTTATTTTTATGAGATGAGCATGAATCACTCGCTGCCATCCTGTGTCCAAAAAGCCCTTGAATGATAGGTGTGGTTTCATTCAAAGAAGATTTTTTAGAACATATCCCACAAAGCAAAGCAGGAGGTCAGATATGAAGCTGTGCTGCAGATAAGGCAGGACACGTGGTGCAACCACCCCAACCCAGCCCTCCTCACTGCCTGGAAGGAAAAGCACCTATAGAAAAAGGTAATTACACATCTTTTTTCAAGGTCTGGCAGATAAAACAGAGCATTCTGCATTCCCATGGGTGTTTGGGGCTATTCATGAGTGGAGCTGAAAGCTTCAGCAAGCAACACCCTCTGGTAGCCCCTGGAGCTCGAGGTTCTCCATCCCAGCCAGGTCTGGAGCCAGGAGTTCAGCTGGAAACAGGGCTGGCCCTGCCTCCAAACACAAACTGAACCTCCTGAGGACTTGGAATTCACTGCTCTGTTTCATCCTCATTTTCACAAATCTGCCCTTAGTGAAGTTGGAGAAGAGAAAGCCCTTTCTGCAGTGGAAATGCTTGGGGGGAGAAGAGAGAAATCCATTTTCATGGCAAAGCTCTCAATGGCACATTTTCCAACCCCCAAATGTTGGTTGGGGTTTTTTTTAAAGCAGAAATCAGAAGGAACAGGCGTTAATTATGAAGCACGTCCTGTGCAACAACAAACCCAGGGTTTTCTAGCAAAACTGGTGTGGTGCTGAGGAAATGCCACTTTGCAGCCAATTCCACTTCCAGTGACACTCCCAGGTTACTCAAAGCCTGACAGTAAATTTCCTGTGATGAAGGGTAAGAACTTGTTGAGCCAAAGACAGAAACACTGTTCAGATTAAGGAGCTGATGACTCCTAAAAACAAACAAAAAATTCAGGATTTCAGAAGTTTGGGGAGTGAGGTGTGCCCAAAAGTGGGATTATCAGGATTATAAACTACTGGAAATGAACTGAGAAATACGAGTAGAGGAGAGGTTGGCTGTGAAGAGCACGTATCATTCCTGAGGTAAATTCCTAATGGGAGTGGAAATTCAAGTGGAATATTGATTTCCAAATTGGCCATAACAAGGAGTTGTGTGGAAGTCTTAACATTGGCATTAAACCCACAAGTCCCTGCAAGTCAAAACTACAAATTCCAGAGAAATTCTGACCAAAAAAATAATGGCAAACTGCAGAATGAATGTTCCTTGTGATCCCACAAGTCCCAAATTTGTTACATTTATCACCACTGTAAGAAACAGCACAGGGAAGCAAAAGCCAGCAAGTGACAAAAACTTCTCCCCTTTCCCTTTTTCTCTCACTGTGCATTTCCTGCCTGCTCCATTTTATGAGCAGAGGATGGAAACACATCCCAGTTACCATTTCCCAATTTGCCAACGAGTAGAACTGCCTAGAACGTCCTCTCAGGGCTGTTCCAACCTCCCAGTCCAAGGGAGCAGCTCAGACACCAACCCCCAGCAGCCAGGGCTCCTTCCATGAATTCCTGCTCAGCACAGGAAGGGATTCCTGGAGGTTGCTCCCAAATGGAATTCTGAAGGCACAGACTTGAAACAGATCCCTGAAGTGTCTTCAAACACTCTGGGAAATGGGAAAATTCGAGGGGTTTTGGCAAGGCCAAGCAGAGAGTGCTGGGCTGGGTTTGGGGACACCTGGGGGAGGACAAAGCCCTTCCTTTGAGGTGTGAAATGTCCCTGCCCGAGCAGGGGACAAAGGAACGCTGCTGGAACGGGAGAAGTGCCCCAGAGAGGGAAAGTTTGCTCAGTTACACTACAAAACCCAACAGTATCACAAAGTCAACGGGAATTGATAAACACAGCTCCTATCAGAGTACTCAGAGGGATGTGGGGAGCCTTTCTGAAAATCAGGAGTGTAAATACCAACTTTTATCAGAATTATGAAACACAAGGACAACGTTTTGCCAAGGTCATAGGGAAAAAAAAGGGTTTGCACCATTCGACTTGGATGTGACTTCTGCCAGCCAAGGAGGGTTGCACTTTGTTCCTAAAAATCAGCCTTCAAACAAAACAACAAACAAAAATATAAACTGAAACAACCAATGCCACCTGTCAATAATTGGGTCAGAAAAAGAGGATTCATCTCTCACATTGCAGCTTAGAAATAATTAACAGTGCATCTTCCTAGAGGAAAATTATCCTTATTTTCAGAGACTCTTGGAAGTGATCAATATCCCCCTCAGGAATCTCGAGCTGCTTCACACCTACAGCCCCCCCTGAACCAGACCATGTATTCCTAGTAAAATAACAGGGATTTTTTTCCCAAAACTCCACATTTTGATGCTCATACAGTAATACCAATCAGATATTCTACCAGGATATTCACAACAGAAGCCAAGACCAAGAGGAACTTCTAAGGAATGTCATGGAAGGGGAGAGAGAGACTCAAAACCCGGCTGAATTCCCCTCTTTTCCCCGCACTGGGATAGAAGGAAAAGGAAACTCTTGGCTCAGTCACTCAACCAAACTGATTTCAGCTCTTCAGACACTTCCTACTGCAGAGCAACAAAACACAATTGAGTTCGGTTCTTAAAACAGGAATTTTTTGCTGTTTCCTGCACTTTGGACACTCTGAGAAAGTAAACAAAACAAAAACATCTGGACCTGCTTCTCTGGGCTTCTCTGGGTCTGGCTGCTCACTGATTTTTGACTTCACAATCAAGGTGCAGATCTAATCAGAGACAATTTAAACTGCTCATGCTTCAGCCTGGCCTTTCTGACCCAGCTTTCTAAGAAGACAGAGCTCTGCACAGCACTGGTGCCTTCCCCCTGGGAAAACCTCACAGCTCCTGCCCTCAGCTGCTTCCCACCCTGTAAATCCTGCAGGATTTTGGGAACCAGTTCACCCCAGTAGTGGCTGATGGAGGAAATAGGGCAAGTCACTGCTTCACCCAGGGAAAACGAGGGAAAATTCAGCTGCCGCTTTTTGGGATTGGCCTTATCTATCCCATGGCAAAATCCTGCCAGGAAACCTCTCTGCCCCCACTGCCCCAGACACAGCAGGGAGATGGAATGTTGGGATGGGCACTGGGGCCAGGGAGAAGGAATTATGTAGTGGACACTGGTCGTGCACAGAGCAGGAATCCCAGGCTACACCTCACTGCTCACTGAGTATTCCAGCATAATTAGGGATGCAGCTATTTTCAAATCAAGAATACAGGTGCTGAAGAGGCCAAGACAATTTCTGGGACAAACCCAGAAAAGCAGGGGGGAAGATGGGAGCTGTGGGACAGAGCTTTTTCCTGCTGAAGGCTGGGGTTTGTTCAGCTCTTGGGGAAAAATGACTTTCACATTTCTCCATCTTTGCTGCAGCACAAGAACTCGAGAACATCGGGGCTGTTAATGGGTACATGCTATTTTTCCCTGCCCAGTTAATAATGCCTGCACCACTGACACGGGCTGGGAGTCAAAGGTAACACCCCAACCAGCAAACATGATGCGATTAATCCCATTCCCTCCACGCGACAACTCCCAAACACAATTTGGAAATGACAAGCACTTGATGAAGTGACCTGACATCATTCAAAACCAGACTTCCAAAATGGTGCTCGAGCAGTTTTTGTGGCCCAAGAAGTGAACTTAGAAGGGATTTCTGCTGATTTTTAAATTCTGCAGGTAATGGGGGTGGGAAGTTACGCAGGGAAACACGGCATGAGCAAAGTCACCACCTCTGTCCCCAGGCCACCAAGCCTCAGTGCAGCTCCACAAACACTTGGCAGAGAAGACAAAGGAATGTGGTGCCCACATCCCACACGCTTACCTCCCATCCAAAGTTTGTTTCCTTTAATGTGCTCCTCTGTACTGCCATATAGGGTCCAAATCTTTCCCCAACTTCAATCTTCTTTTTGGCCCAAATCCCTAGCCCTGCCCCTGGGATCGAAGATTCTCTGAGTTCAAAATCTGGTGGGATTGGAATGTCATCAGGAATGTAGACGGGAGCTTCATAGGGTGAGCCCTCCTTGGGAGTGAAGTCCTCACTGGTGGGAAAGGGTGACGGAGGTCCCACAGGGATGGGGGACATTATACTGTCCTCAGTTTCCTCCTCTGCGCTTTCGCCAGCAAGGAGATCGGGGTCGGTCTCGTACATATTATTTACAATCTCGCTGTCACCTAAAAGGGGAAACAGCAGAACAAAACACACTGAGATACTCAAGTGAACATTGGTTAATCTCTGCCTGGGACAAAGTTTTGCTAAGCCGAGCTCGCACGTTTCTGAAGGGTAAAAATGTCCCTCGAGGAACTCAGGAGGGGCTGAGGGAGGGACCCTGACACCCCTGGGGTGCTGCAGGAGGCTGGGGGGAGGCTCATGGCAGCCTCGAGTGCTCTGTGGGATCAGGGGCTCCCTGCTGTTTGCACTTGAATTTTGGAAAGAGGGAAGAAAACACAGAGGAGGTGGTGGAGGTTCTCTGTAACCACTTCTTGTGTTGACTGGCTCAGTGTATTTTGTAAAGAAAAAAAATTACAAAAAACCTGAAAGGAGTTAAGGTAAAATCCAAGTTTGGCAAGGAGAGTTTGCCTGGTGTTTGGGGGTCCTGCTCAGAGTGTCCCCCCACAGCAGCTGTGCCTGTGAGCCCCCAGTGACCCCTCAGCCGAGCACCTCTGCAGGGGGAACCAGAGCAAGGTTTGTAATCCCAGAGTCCTGGGATGCTTTGGGTCAGGAGGGACCTTAAAATCCATCCAGTGCCACCCCCTGCCATGGGCAGGGACACCTCCCACTGTCCCAGGCTGCTCCCAGCCCCAATGTCCAGCCTGGCCTTGGGCACTGCCAGGGATCCAGGGGCAGCCACAGCTGCTCTGGGCACCCTGTGCCAGGGCCTGCCCACCCTCTCAGGGAAGAACTCCTTGCTAATCTCTAATCCATCCCTACTCTCCATCAGTTTGAAGCCAATTCCCCCCTGTCCTTGAGTGAAAATCCTGGACACACAGAGGGCAGTAAAGTTTGGGGATTTTTCCAAGGGGAATCAATTTCTAAGCAATTCCTGTAATGAAAACGGAGCTTTCTCATCCAAAAAGGAAAAAAAAGGTGGCAGTGGGGGGAGCAAAAAATGAAGGGGGAAAAGAAAACCACATTTGTCACCCAATACAAGTAGCTGGAGTATTTTTGGGAGCAGATTTGCCCTCTCTCCCTGTGAGGCAGCACGGGCGTGCCCTCGGTGCCCACAACAAACCCAACAACCGCCCCTGTGTGGGCGCTGCCACCGGGCACAGCTAATGCCTGACCCCTGATGTCCCCGAGGGGAGCAGCACCCCACCAAAACTGCAGCTCTCACTGGTTCCCAGCGAGGAACCATCAGGGCAGAAGAGCTGGAAAAGCACGGCTCGACTTGAGGTATTTATAATTCATCTCCCTGCTAACCTCAGAATGCACCTTCTGTCTGCAAGACACATCTCCCCCTCTAGTTCTTTTTTTTTTTTATGCCTAATAAAGATTTTCCTGAGCTCATGCCTAAGAAACCTGGTGGCAGACTCGACTAAAGAGGAGGATTTTGATTCCTCTGCCAACATTTTTTTGCTCCAGCTTTTGGAGGAGAACAGGGAGCTGCCTGCTGCAGTTTGCACGGGTTTCCTCTGCTAGAAAGTGCAGCCCTCCCTACCCAAATGTGTCACCAGAACCAAGCCTTCCTGAACATGAGATGCTCCATCATCCTAAAAATATTTGTGGCTGCAGTAAATGTTTTCTCACCCAGTATTAGCAAGTCAAATTATTTTCTGCTCTATGATTAGCCTCTTTTGCACTTAAGGAACAGGAATTCCAACTGAGTTGAAGAGCAAAACTGGGTTTATTGGAGCAGACCTGTGAAAATTTCCAGAGGATGAAAGTAAAGTATAAAGATACCTCGCTACTGTACACTGATAATTTAATGTCTTCTGTGGGACAATCAGGGTGGTTTTGATTAAATTTTAATTTACTTTTAAGCTGTTTTAATTTACTTTTAAGCTGATCTGATTCTGACTGACCTCAGGTTCATGAGGAATTATCAAACACAGGTAAATCTGCCTTTTCAGTTGTTAAATGACCAGGGACTGGCAACAGGCACAAAATGACAACGACAAAACATTTGCAGGTCATGATAGGTCTGATACCAGAGATTCCAGGGGGATCTGTGGGAGCAGAACCCCAGCCAGGCAGAGGTGGGAACCTTGGGTTCCTCAGTGCTGAGATCACTGAATTGTACCCAGCATTTACCGATGGCAGGGATGAAAATCTGAGCTGTGCCCAAACCTCTCCCTTCTTTGGGCACTGCCAGGGGGATTTCACAGAATCCCACAATCACTGAGGCTGGAAAAGACCTCCAGGATTATCAAGTCCAAGCTGGGATCCATCCCCACCTTGTCACCAGCCCAGAACTTTCCTTGGACACCTCCAGGGATGGGCACTCCAAACCTCCCTGGGCAGCTCCTGCCAAGGCCTGGCCACCCTTTCCATGGAGAAATTCCTGCTGCTGGCCAACCAAAATTTGTCCTGGTGCAGTTTGGGGCTGTTCCCTCTCATCCTGTCCCTGTTCCCTGGGACAAGAGCCCGACCCACCCTGGTTGCACATTCCTGTCAGGGAGATGTGGAGAAAAATTCCCCCCTGAGCCTCCTTTTCTCCAGGCTGAGCCCTCCCAGGTAAAACCCTCAGGTGAGGGAGCTGATCTTCTCCACAGGTCGTGTTTATCCCAAGGATTTGGGGCAAATCCAACAGCTGGGCTTCAGTTTTGGTTATTCCACAGAATCTTCCAGATTGTCCCCACTGCACCACTTCTCACCCTTGGGGCTTCCTCTCAGCTTTGCTCCAAACATTCTCCAACTGCTTAAGTTAAAAAATACATTAAAAAAAAAATAAAAAAGCAGGGGACTTCCCATTTTCCAGGAACAATCCCCAGCTCTCCTGAGCTCCATCCCAGTTGGCTCCCAGGGAGAGCCGGACGTGGCCACTCCGTGGTGACAACGGTGACAACCAGGCCGTGCTACCTCTGCCCCTCTGGAATGTCTGCCTGGGTGCAAAGCAGCACAGAAAGACAACTTGACCTTATTGTTATTGTCAGGAAACTAAAATTAGTCCCTCAAAGCTCCCTGGCGAAATGACTCGAGAAAAAGGGCTCATTGAAAGGATGTTTCCACAGATAATCAGATATGGGCAGACTCTGAAAATCTGTGTGACACCAATGAGGGGCTGGCAACAATGAGAGGGATGGTTTAGTGGTGGTGAGAGGCCTCATGAATAATCTGTTTAGCAGCTGTAATGAAAGGGAAAGCAAGGCTGGTGTTAAAGGAAGTGGTGGTAGGCGAAATAATGCGGTAGGTTTGGGGTGGGGTTGTTATATTTTGTTTTTAAGGTATTTATTATTATTTTTATTATTGTTAGTGTCATTATTCCCATTTAAATTATTAAATTATTATAATTGTTGTTGTTAGGAATCTAATTCTGTTGTGGAAATTCCCAATTATCTGAAATGATTGAACACTTTTTACACTCACAGACTGCAAAGAGCTTCTTTGACTCCTTGGCTGGGAGCATTTACAGAACTGGTTTCTCCTGGGCAGGCAGTGCCTGATCACCTGCACAATCTTGTTTTACTCTCCTGTATAATTCAACATTTGTGTGAACCCCAGGTATTTTTATTTTCTAAGCAAGGGGAAGAATGACAGCCATGCACTGAACTCACACTTTGCCTCAGAACCTCAGGTCTGAGGGAAATATTGGAGCAGAAGAGGAGAAAATACAAATATTCACCAAGAATTTTGACTTTGTAGCTAAGAATGGAACCACACAGGCACAGACCAACGGGTGATTTTTTCCTTAGGGATTAACTGGGTCTTGGAAGGAGTTTTTACATCATTATCCAAACTTTGCAGCTCATTCCTAGCTGTGAGTTTAGAATCACACATGAGTATTAAAACCTCAGTGCTGTCTAGAACTGCTTGTTATGTGGTTATTATAATATATAATAATAATATAATAATAGAAATTATTATCAGGAAAATACCCATTAGGCCAGGACTTCCCTGGGATTTGTTTCCATTTTCCTGGCTCTACAGGAAGAGCAGTGGGGTGACCTCAAACATCTTTTCCAGCCCAAAGAGGGACATCACCAGGACCTTTAGAGCTCCATGGACGTCCTGGGCTCCCTGCACTGGGGGACTTTCCTTGAGAAACACCCCCAGGGGGGAAACCAGAACAACCAAACCAAACAATTCCTGATAAAGTGTCTGCTGAGAATGAAGGCAGGGAATATTCGAGCACTTTGAGCAACGTCTTGAGGGCCATTGAGCAACCTGGTCTAGTGGGAGCTGCTTGTGGCAGTGGGGTTGGAACTGGACAATTTTTAAGGTCACTCCAACCCAAACCAGTCTATAACTCCATGATTCCTTATTTCACACCTGAACAAAACCACCCACATTTCTAACTCTGGAGTGACTGGATTCTGTCTCCATTTGCTGTGGACTCAGACTAAAAATAAAGGCATTTTTCTTGACCCCTTTGTAGGCCAGAGGAGCTGGAACAGATCATCAAAACCCAGCCCTGCCCAACCAAGAAGGAAATATTCCCCTTAAGGATGTGCTTCACTACTGCTGACAGGGTTCATCCCCTCGGGGGTTTGTGCTGCTCATCTTAACTTAATTCAGGTGAATTCTAAGGAATACCTGCCCTCCATCCTGCCTTAACCCCTGGGCACTCTGCAGGAGCCCTCTGTGCCCTGCACAGGGCAGGAGCTGACAGCAGGCACAACCCAGAGCTTGGCAGACACGACCCTGAATCACAAAGAACCTTGGAGAGCCCATGGAGCACCCACCCCAAAGTGCCTCCAGCACGGAATGATCCCAGTGGTCAGATTGCCACCTGATGGCCACAGCTGAAATACAATAGGAAATCCCAAATGCAGGCCCTGCTCTGCTGCACCTGCCTGGCAGAGCCCCAAAATCCAGCTTTCCCTGAAGGTGGTGGGAGCTGTTGGGATCAGTCAGCTCTGGATGCAGCCCTGGCATTCCTGAGCTCTGTGAGTCCCTCTAAATCCCACATGGGAGGAGAAGTAGAATTCTCCCTAAACTTTCACCCTCCTCACACCTTCCTTCCCAGCCTCCTCTCCCTGCTGGGTGCAAACCTCAGCCTGCAGACAGGGAAATGCCTGGAATGCCAGGGCCATCTCACTTCTGGGTGCTACAAACACCAGGCTCTCTTTTCCTCAGCCTGCTGGGATGAGGGAGCTGTGCCTTTGTGGGTTGGATGGTGCCAGACCCTCTCTGGAAGCCTGAGTGAAACACTCCTGCCAGAAAAGCTGCAAATCAGTGACAAATGTCATGAGAGGAATTATTCCTCTTCCATTAAGGACGGGACTGAAGCATTAAATGCTTCACAGCCATCTAAAAATGGCTTTTCCTCCATCCATGGGCAATATTAATGAGAGTGGCTGTAAGGAAAGGACAAGAAACAAGGAGTTGTTTAAGGTTCTCGAGCCCACCACGCAGTTTCTTCCTCCCATTCATTGCAAGAACCTTTTTCCTCCACCTCCATCCAAGCTGTGCTGGGATCTGCAGCCTTTACTGGTGGCACTGGTCTGAAGTCAGCACATCCAGCACCCAAACCAGAGCCTGTCTGTGAGGAACCTGGGGGTCCCCACACCACGGAGGATGCTCTGACAGCTTCTCCCATCACCTCTGACTGCTGCCAGAGCCACAGGAAATTCTGCTTTAAATGACCATTGGGAAATGTCCTTTTTTCTCTTTCATTCACTCAAGAAACCCCTCAATTTTCAAATTTAACAGTTGAGAAAAGGCTTGGGCAATAAATACCCAGGCAGGGAAGTGGCCACGAGTGGGAAGTGGTTTTGTCCCCACGGTGCCAAGGGAATGTCACAGGGGCTGAGAAATGGTGCTGCCCACACAATCCTTTATTTAATTTTTCACTTTAATGGGCACTTCTGCTACAACTTGCTGTGGTTTTGCCAGCTTTTCTGAACATATCCAGAGATACCCAGCTTGGAATAATATTTCTTCCCTTCAGATTCCTCCTGGATCTTGGGCCTTTAACATCAGATGACACCAACACACCAAACACCTCAAATTATTTCTCAGTGGATTAATCCTTCTCCTTCCTTAGATCACATCCAGAGCTTTCCACAGCTCCCTGACACCTGAAAACACCCAAAATGCTATGAGTGAAAGGAATTAGGGACTATCAAAATGGCTGTGGGTGAGATCTGGTCTTCCATATTCCCCTTTCAAGCTGGAATGGTGGCACAGTCGTGACAGGACGAGTCACAGGACCCTGGCTTCATCCAGCTGACAAGTTAAATTCCATTAAAGAGGTGTGCATGGAAAATTCAGAGCCTGCCAACCTCAAATCGTTGGGTGTTCAGTCAGATCTGAGCTGATCCCACAACAAACCCACCCAGCCCAGCTCCAGCAGGTACCCAAATCCACTCTCAGCGTGTTTCCCTTAAAATATTAATTGGATTTCACTTCCACTCTACAAAGCACAGAATTTTGGGAATGTTCAAGAAGCAGGAAGATGCTGATGGTGTAAACAGGATTCTGGAGGTGGGTGGTCAGGAATCCATCCCTGAGAGACCCAGCTGCCCCAAACTCTGCTGGCCAAGCTCCCTGCACCCCAAACACTCACATTTGCCAGGCTACCCAGGGAAATTTATATTTCTGGCTGCCATTGCAATGAAATCCAAAGCAGTCACAAGTTTTAGTCCAACCCTGTGTAAGATTCCAGCCAGGAACCAGCTCTGAGCACTCCCAGGAACCTGCCCCAGGTACTGCTGAGCCCGGCCCTGCCGCCCAAATCTTTGCAAACAGAGTTTGAGGCCAAAATATGAGGAACTTCCCTGGATCTGGCTGATGCAGAACTGCTGCAGAACACATTAAAAAAACCAATTTACTACTGAAGAATACTCAGAACTGCAGAGGCAGTGAGGGATGAGGCAGGAGGAGGAGGCAGGACGAGCGAAAAGGAAGAAGGACTCCGATAAAAGTGAAACACTCAGCCCCTTTCCCGTGTTTACTTTGTATATTCATTTTTCAAGTTGCACATTTATGCCCTGCTTTGTCTTAGCTGGAACTGCACCTCTCGAAGCAGCTTCAAGTCCTTTTATTAAAAAGAAACAGAAAGCAGATCCGAAAGGAGCAGTGAGAGCAGATGAGGACTGAGCAGAGTTAATCGGGTGCATTTTTCAATAAACACTGCAGAAGCAGTCGCTGCAGAACTTGGCTGTGAGAAGAACAGGTATTAAGGATTTCAAGTGCCTTTGGTTTTAAGCAAAAAAAAAATGAAGTGTTTTCTTTTATTAAGGGATTTCTGCTGGCAGAAATGAAGAATAAAGCTTGAAACAGTATTTCAGTGTGTTCCTTAATACGCATTTTCCTCTAGTAAAACCAGCAGGGAAAGTGTCCAAATTACTCTGCTCTAAATGCCAGTATTATATTTCCAGTAAAAGTCTGGTTCAACCAGGCATCAAAAATATTTCCACATAAGATCCTTTTAGAATCAAACTCTTCAGAGGATGTTGTTGTTGTTGTTTGCTGTCCGTAACTTTGCTTTGCCTGATCTCCCCGAATCCACAATTCTGTTTCAAATTTGAATTCAAGCTGACATTTCTACAAATTGTGCCACGTCCAAATATTCATTTGATACAGAAAGTTGGTTCTTTTAAGCAAAAAAATAAAAAAGACTCTGCTATCTTATTATTAAAGGCACTGGAAAAAATATCAGCCTTTGGGATTTGTGTCTCTGAACTATTTACGAGAGAAAAGCTCCAGTGAAGCGTCACAGGAAATGTACAGTGCATTACCAGAGAGGTAACAAACATTTGGGGAAGAATCTATAGAAATAACACAACAGCAAAAAAAAAAAAAAATTCGGGGAAGGAAGAGAGGAAAGCCCGGAGAAAAGCTCCACTTAGTGCAGAAAAATCGTCATTGCTTTGCAGTGGTTTGCTTATTTTTGCTCCAAAATCCCTCCCCTTTAAAAAAAAAATCTATAGAAACGCTCGGACCCTGCAGAAAACGCAGCAAAGTGGAACTTGGGAAACGGCTGCGGGAGCGAATTCTCTGCTGGGAGAAACGCTCCTTAGTTAGAATAAATAAAGCACTGCACTCGGGCTGCCTCTCCAAAAACCAACAGCCCGTGCTGGACATTTCTCTCGGTGCTGGATGTCAACCCATGGAGCGAGAATAAAGCGTTTGTGAGCCTCCAAAAGGAGCCCTCGCCATTGGAATTCCCAGCCCTGCCAAGCGGAGGCTTTGGGGCTGTTGTCACCGTCTCATTGTCATTCCGCTCACTGTGGCTTCCCCGGGGTCCCGAACAGGAGTCCCGGCATTATTAACACGGCAGATTAATGGCAGCGGGGAGAGGCGTTCGCACAAGCACGCTAAATATTAATATTAATCGATAACAATTTCCAGTTGGTGACGGGAGGCACGCAAAGCTTGCGGGAGGAGAGGAGGGAGGGCAGGGAGGGGATGGGGATGGTGCCCACGGAGCGGGGGCTGAGAGGAGAGCGGGGAATCAATGCAGGACAGAGGCCGGAGCCGTGAGGTGGGTGTCAAAGCAGGGCTCTGTTTTCACAGGCACACATTTCAATGCCACCAGATAAGTTGGATTTGCTTTGCCCTGGCCAAAAAAAAAAAAATAAAAATAATTCTGGGGGAGCTCGCTGGTTTTGTATGGGGGGAAGAAACAGCAGAGCTCTGTAAAACCAGGGGGGAAAATATCCTGCATCCTATTTTTGCCATCCCGAGTAGGGCTGTGCTCTGCAAATTGTATTTTCCTCAGCACTCAGAACACCACAGAGATAATTTTGAAATTCAGGTCTGTCCACATTGCACTGGATTTCTAGGTTTGTCTTTCAAGCTCTTCTCTACTGCCATCCCTGCATTTTAAAGCCAAAATATCTGTAAAACTTCTTCCATCTTTTCTAATGGATCAGCCCATTTTTTTTAATTCAGTCTTTGAAAGTCTTTACCATTATTTCATGCACTCTTTAATTACAAACAGCACAAGTAGAACACACAGGCCTGTTGCCAAAGAGGTTCCCAAATGCTCCAGCTCACGATATCAGTGAAACCAAATCCAACCATTCCAGCTCAAGACCTTTTAGCACAGACCCCACTGGGTCACTGAGCTGAGTCCTCCTCGAGCTTTGTACAAACAAATCAGTTTTTTACTCCAAGACACATTTTTGCAGCAGCCTCAAAGCTCGGTTGGAGCCAGGAATGTTTCTCCCAGACCTGGAGGTGAAGATCTGGGTGAAAAACCCTCCTTGCACAGAAGGGGCTGCCCAAGCTCTGCCCCACACAGGACACACAAAGGGCTCTCAAACACTCACTGCAGCCTTGGTATTTTGTTCTGGGCTGGTTTCCTCCCAGAGAAAGCTCCTCAGACTAAACATGGGCTGGGAGCAGAGGATTGTGCCCAAAAATCAGATGGAAATGGCTTTTCCCACTCCTTATGGATTGTCTTCCAAAGCCCATGGAATGCTGTGGGGTTTTACAGACAGCCCCTGAGTCGGTTTGGGTTTCATTTTATGCTCCCACACATCCCACCCTGCCCAGAGCCCACCAAGCCACAAAATATTTGTGTTTCCTCAGTGTCTTGGGCATCTTCTGGGCACCTCACTGACCACATTGTCAGCCCTTCCTTCACAACCACCCCCAGCAGGAATTCCCAGCTGCTTTTTCCTACCAGGAATGGCCCAGAAACTGAGGATGCAGCTTTGGGAAGGGACAAACATCCCTCAGGAACCCAAATGTGCCTCTGAACTTGGTGGCTGGGGCACACCTCTGACTGCACCCATCCAGCCATGTCCATCCAGCCAACTCACATTTCACCTGCCACATTTTGAACGTGTAAATAAGGAAAATTCAGAGGGCTACCAAGTACTCCCCACCACTGGGATGAGGAGTCAGGTTCCTGATATTTTGGGACCAGAAATGAAACCCTTTCCCAGACAAAGCACCTTTCCTCTGGCTGCTGTGTCCTGGTGATTGCAGAAAGGTTTTAGTTACTATGAAAAATGGAATTTTAACAGGGCAAGTGATGACAGTATGAAACAGCAGGGGTTTCAGTGCAGTTCTCTGTCCATCTCTCCATTCCTCCTATCCTCATGCCACTTTCAATAAATGTTTGCATTGGGAGCACCTCCACAGAGCTGCTCTTTGGGGCACTTTTCTCCTGGCCACTCAAGTGCTCTCTTCTCTCTAACAACGAGAACCTGACAAAGAACTGAGGGTGTGTTTAATCCTCCTGCTTCTCCCCACTGAGGACATTTACAAGTCTCTTCTGACAGAGAAAATGCCCCAGAGTTTGTCTGCAAAGTGTAGGACAGGAGAGACGAGAGGTTCAAGGAATGGCAGTGGGATGTGGGGCCCCATGAAACCCTTCCCCAGCACTGCATGAACAAACACCATTGCTTGTGGGATCCCTGGGAGAATCTCAGCCTCTCCAAAGGAACTTTGCCCAATTCCCGAGAGCTCCACAGTTGTTTTTAGACCCACCCAGTTCATAGCCACACCACAATATCCTCCTGGCTTAGCCTGGCAGATCCAGTCACCTTAATTTTCATCGAATTCCTCCAGATCCTGGTTCAGTCAGAAGCTGTGGAGGCACAAAGATTTGGGGCTTTCCCAGGCAGAGCTTCTCTACCCCTCTTCCCTCTCCTCCTTCCAAAGCAATCCTGGGTGTTGCCCCCACCCCCAGGCCCTATTTAAAGCCACTACATTATTCTAAAAAGGATTATTTATACTAAAAACACTCCCGGGACTACTGTATTTGTATTTCAGGGCTGCTGCATCCCCTATTTCCTCACTGCTCTAATATGGCCCGAGGCAGAGCGGCTGAAATGACTTGCGATGCCACTGTAATTTTTATCAAGGCTTGTTCCTGGTAAAAAGCCTCTTTGTTTCAAAGAAATGTGATTTGGCCTTTTTCCTCCTCTGCTCTATTCCTTGGTTAATATACCACTTCCACTCGCCCCGGGGCTAAGAAAGGTATTCCATGGAATTGGTCAAATCTCACTGTTTTTCTTCTAAATCACAACTGGCTTTTTTTCCTCGACCCTTGCTAAGCACTATCTAAGCTGACAGTCTGAACTTGGGGTTTTATTTGTGCCTTAACTCTTCAGCTCCTGGATTTGGAGCAGTCACATGGCCACGTTTAAGAGATGCACCAGGGCTGCTCCAGCTGCTCAGGCAAAGAGGGATTGAGGGCAAGGCAGGAGGAGCAGCTCTGGCTCGTGTTATTGATTATATTGGCCACCTCTGAAAAGGTATTTTCATCCAGGTATTCATTTATTATAAATTTCAACACACCAGGGACTTATGTGAAAGTCTACCAAGTTGAAATTTAGGGTTTTCAAACTCTTTTCCAAAGAAAAAAATAAAGGCTCTTCATTTCTTATCTCCCACAAAGAATTTAGTTTTAAACACAGTAACACTTAACCCAGATTTGGGATTGCCTAATCAAGTTTTAATTTAGTCTGTCTCATTGACAAATAGGGTGGATTTTCCTATGAAATATATGCCAAGTGTTCAAGCACACTCATAAAACATCCCTCGAAAGCAGAAGCTGCTGCAGGATCTGTTTGTTGACCTGCATTTATACAACGCCCACAGCCTCTAATACAGGGAATAATTACAGATAAAGACATCCAGTGTTTCCTCAGACATCTCTAAACTGGTCCTGTTGGGAATCCAGTCCTCGTTTGCCATCACTACCACACAGAGCTGAGAGCAGCAGGGAAGAACAATTCACTTCAAAGGAAAAAATACATCAATATCCAAAATACTGTTAATTTTCTGCACAGGAAACAGAAGGTAACACCCTAATGGGATCTTCAACAATTAATACTAAACAACACCTTGCCTCAGTGTTTAGTCAGAGATCATTGCCCTCCCAATTAGCTGAAAATTAATAGTCCTTTATGCAGGAAGTTCTCACTGTTGTACAGAGATTTAAACATATTTCTAAACTTTGTTACCCATAAAATCATACACACAAAAAGTGGATTAAAATCACCAAAATGACATCCTGCTTTATGGCTCACCAGCAAATATATTTATATTCAAATTAAACACAGACAGGAAAACGAGTTCATTAAAGGAAAGGATTATCAAAGTCTTTATCTCCCAGCACCTACACCCAGCTGGGAAAAGGGAGGCATTTTTAAGTAGCACAGATATTTCTCCTCGTGTTCACCAGGACAGGCTCTGTCAGAGCAGCTCTGCAGAACTCCAGCATTCCAGGCAGCCCTTCCCAAAAAATAAAGCTGCAGGATGTGTCTGTGCCCGGGCTGCCACAGGAACCTGGGCACTTCAGCATCCCCTCCAGGAGCTCACTGAGGGCTTTTGTTTGTTTGTTTGTCCAAAGTTTCCCCCTGTTTTCCTTCTCTAATCCCTCTGTTTTTCTGCTCCCTCCAAAGCCAAATACATGGAAACTCAGAAAACCTTAAAGGTCCCTTGCAGGTCAAATGTTATTTTTCTTCATCTACCTGACTTTAACTGGTGAAATTGCTTGAAGATTTCCCTCACGAATTTGATGAAAAAACCAAGGCCTCGCAGCAGGGTTGTTTAACTCTTGTTTTCTACTCAACATCAGAATTTTCATCTGTCAGCCTGGCAAGAGTAGAACAATTCCAGCTAAGGCAAGCCAGGAGCTGATCCAAGCCCCCTGATAGGAGTGCATCCAACTGCAGTGGTGCTAAAACCCAGCCCCAAAGGCCTCGAGCAGTGTTCCCACCATTCTCCCTGGAATTCTGGGGTGCTGGAGGGCTGCACCCCAATCCTGTGAGCAAGTCACCTGCTCCAGGCATTGCACCTCAAAAACCAGCTCATTGACAGGATCCAGTGCTTCTCACAGCACAGCCAGAGCCAAAAATCCTCACAAAGCACCCCAATCCTGTGAGCGAGTCACCTGCTCCAGGCATTGCACCTCAAAAATCAGCTCACTGACAGGACCCAGTGCTTCTCACAGCACAGCCAGAGCCAAAAATCCTCACAAAGCACCCCAATCCTGTGAGCGAGTCACCTGCTCCAGGGATTGCACCTCAAAAACCAGCTCACTGACAGGACCCAGTGCTTCTCACAGCACAGCCAGAGCCAAAAATCCTCACAAAACCATCCCAAACTCCTCTGTGAGCCAGAGCTCACTGATAAATAGGCAATCAAGTACCAGTTTGGGATAGAGAATCCCAAAATTCTGCTGAGTTCTTCAGGGATGCTGCTTTTGCCATGACAGTTGTTCCTCTCACACACATTCTCCCACCTGGTGTTGAAACCCTCCAGGCACCAGAGCAACCCTGACTGGGTTTGGTGCCAACAATTCCCTGAACCCTGGTGGAACTGGAGGCTGGACTGGGCAGGGAGTCGATAGAAAGGCAGAACCAGCCAGCACTGGGCAAGCTCAGAGGTGGCTTTGCCAAAGTTCTGTGCCCAAGAGCAGCCAAGGCACTCCTTGAAAGAATGAAGGCAGAAATCCACCACCTCCTAATATTAAATATTCTTTATTTCTCCACCAGACTAAACCTCTTTGTTTCCTGTCTCCTCTCCATCCTGATGCAAACAGAGCCAAACTTTCAGACAGCCTCGGTGCATCCGAGCAAGCCCCTCCAGAGCACAAACAAAAGCCCCACCACCCCTTGCCACATCCCATCACCACCCTAATAAAGATGTTTATACTTTTAACCACCGAATAAAGCGCTCTAATTCCACCGAGCTTGTCCCCTCCACTCCACTCCCTTCACTCCACGGCTTCATTTAGCAGGCCGGCGGTAAAAAAAATTCATTAATTTTTATTAACAGGGAGAGCCATTTGTTCCCTGTGACAATATTTGACTTGTCGAAATGATTTTCACCTCTGCCATGAGGTGCGCGCTCCCCACATACATCACCCGATTACTCCGGGAGCGGCCAGAGTTGCAGTCATTAGCGAGTGAATTAACGACAATCCACAGCGCTATTAATCACGCTGACAAAAGCGTGAGCTCGCTGCTGACCCGAGCACGGCTCTGGGACACGAGCACAGGCAAGGAGAGCACAGCCACAGGGCTGGGGAAGAAAGGGATTTTTTGTTGTGTTGTGTTTTTTTGGGGTTTTTTTTTATTATTTTTGTCTTGCGTCGAGCTGCTGAGGCAGGGAAAAATGGAGGGGGAGAGAAATGAGGGAGGGATGGTGGAGTGGAAGGGAAAGGCAGCTGTGGTCTGCAAGGTGAGGGCATCTATTGCTGATCCTGACATCCCTCCTGCAACTTCTGAGCAGGAGAGACCGCGGGAATTCCATCTTAAGTCTGGAACGCTTTGCCAGGGACAATTCGGGAAATTCTTGGAAGCACAATTGGATCAAATCTCATTCCCCAAGGTCTTTCCTCTCTATCCCTGAAAATTTCAAGTATGGCAGAATCAGAGGTTGGAAAAGACCTCTCAGGCCATCGAGACCAAGCTGTGCCCAATCCCCACCTTGTCCCCAGCCCAGAGCCCTGAGTGCCACCTCCAGCCCTTCCTTGGGCACCTCCAGGGATGGGCACTCCAAACCTCCCTGGGCAGCCCCTGCCAAGGCCTGAGCACCCTTTCCATGGAGAAATTCCTGCTGCTGTCCAACCTCAGCCTCCCCTGAGGCCATTTCCACTCATCTTGAGTGCAACCACATTTCACAGGGAGCTGAGTGGATCCTCCCATCCTACCTCCAAAATATTGATCCCTGAGAGCTGCTGGCTTCCAAATCCCAAAATTCTGGCCACTTGTGCCTGGGAACATCTGGAAAGAAGCTGCCAGAGAACATGGCATGGAGCCCTCATTGTTTTCCTGGAACGTGGCTTCTAATTTCAAAGTTTCTGAACACTGCACAACATTAGAGAAGAAACACCCCAAACCTAAGCACTACAACCCTTAGAAAACAGAATTTTTTCCCAGTGGCACAGCCTTTGTGGTCTTCAGGACAGTGCTGCAGCAATGCAGGACAATGCATGGATACAACTGCAAGTTTTAAATTCAGAAGTCACCAGAAACAGCTGAAAAGGGGAATGAGGAGGAATGTGGCCCCGTACGAATGCACGAGGAAGGGGCACTCACACAAGCTCTGGAAGAACAGGGCAAAGAAGGAATCTTTGCAATGGTTTGAATGTTCCTGCTGTACTGGACAATCCGTGGCAAGGAAAGCACATTCCTGCAGCCTTGCCCTGTCCCATCAGTGCCCAACTCCCACCACAGCAGCTCCAACAGTGAGACCATTCAGCGTTGGGAAGATGACAAAACCATGGTGAGAATTCCAAAAATCTCCTTCGAAACTTTTTAGTGCTGTTTCTTTTTTTGTTTTTTCTTCCATTCATGACCTAATAAGGGATTTAAGGGCAAATTTTCAGAAGTGCTCAGTGGATTCTTCCCCCCAGTTCTGCAAACACACACAGCCAAGTGCTGCTAGAGATGGTCATTCTCTCCTCAAAGCCAGATATGTTTTCTCCAAGAAAAATCTCATAAAAATCAAAGCAGAGATAAAGAATCCATCACAGATTTAACAAAATTAATTTCCAAAAAGATAAATTCCTGGAATAATCTCCAATAACCCAAGACTGTGATCACACAGCCCCAGTTTTTGGGATGTTTGTGGTGCATTCCCACCTCTAACAGCTTTTATACCTCCGCTGCAACCCAACATCTCCCAATCAATTCTCTGCACTCTCCATCCCCTCAGTCCCTTTCTCTTCTCCAAATCCCTTTCTTAAAAGAGCTCCTGCTACCCAGCTCGATGCTGCTTCGCCCTTACCACACAGAATAATTCTAGAACCTGTTTCTTGTTACTCACTTTCACCGGTTTAATTCTCCTTCTGCAGCGAGGAATGTCGTAAGGAAAGCCGGGCTCGGAAATCCATGATTTCCTGCCAGTTAATTCATTTCAGCAAAACAGGAGGCAAGGTGATATTGCTGGTTAATGTTGCAGCCCCTCTGCAGCCCTCCCGGGGGCTCTAAGGGATCCCATGTGCGCCCCCGTCCCTGCCCCGCTGCCAGCACCGAGCACAGCCTTGGGCCCGGCCAGGCTCCTCCACCCCGAAGCCATTTTGTCTCATTTACAACTTTTGTGAATTTAGACATCAAAGCAGGAGCAAGAAGCAGTGGAGGGGCAATCCACGGGTCCTGCAGCCCTGGCAGAGGTGCCTGGGACCTCACGTGTGACACAAGGGACTCCCTTTCATTTGAGAGCTCGGGTTGGGTGCAGAAGCAGCTTCAATGTTCAAAAGCAGAGCTGTGCTTGAAATTTGTGCCTGTCTGGAGTCACAGAATGGGTTGGGTTGGGGGATCCTCATCCCACCCCCTGCCATGGGCAGGGACATCTTCTACCATCCCAAGTTGCTCCAAGCCCCATCCAAGCTGGCCTTGGACATTTCCAGGGATGGGGCAGCTCTTTGGAGGAGCTGTGCCCGTGTGTGGCAGCCAACCCAGCCAGCTTTGGGGATACCTGCAGGGCACCCCAGGGTAGCCTCAGCAGCCCTGTGGCTCCCACAGGAGGTGTTGCCCTCTCCCAGCTCCATTCCCTGACCCACAGAGAGCAGAGCTGCTCCAGGAGAAGGGGGGTTTTGCCCTCTCCCAGCTCCATTCCCTGACCCACAGAGAGCTCAGCTGCTCCAGGAGAAGGGGAAAGTCTCATTCAGGGAAGAGATTGGGGAAGAGCTCCTTACTACAGACCTGCCCCATGAGTATCCCCACCTTCCTCAGGGATTCCACACATCCTCATCCCCTCACTCATGGGAAGGAATTGCTCTGAATAATGACATGAAGTGAATTTTCCCATTTAACAGTCGGGGGTTCCCACTCCATTCCACCCACGGCTTTACTCTCCACTGAACATTTTCCTTGCAACCTGAGAGGTAAATCCAGAAGGATCCCATATAAAAATCTCTGAAACTGCATAATTCCTGGTGAGATCTCCACACACAGCCCTACAACCTCTCCTGCTCCTGGGTTACTCCTTCTAGAAATTCTTCTGCTGGGTCGTACACCAGGGCAAAATAATCCACATTCCAGCCTGGCCAGTAACACCAAAATCTGAGGTTTTTCTCTTCCCCTCAGCCAGGCTTTGCCAGGCCACAGCACGCAGCAGTCAGCTGCAGTCCAACCAGCCATTTCTCTGCCTTTGAAGCTATTATTAAGAAAAATATTTAAGATAAAAATATTTTTACATTTTGCTTCTGCTGGCCAGCGATTGTCCCGCAGTCTGAAATATTAACTGCTGCCGAGTGGAACTTGGGGCTTTCTCTGAAAAAAGGAAAATTCTTCTGCTGTCAATCAGGTGTCTGAAGGGCTGCTGCTTTTCACTGTGGGTTTTTCAGGAAGTAATGCAGATGCACTGAAAGGACAGCCCTCAAAATTAACATTTCATTTTGATTTAGAGTTAAATTCTGCTCCTGTCAAGCGCTACCCAGAGAAAATGTGGATGCCCCATCCCTGGAAGTGTCCAGAGCCAGGTTGGAGTAACTTGGTTTATTCTCTTTTTGAGGTAATGCTTTAAAAATTATTTTCCTTAAATCAGGGATTGGCTTTTTATGTCTGTTTTGATTTTTAGGAGATTTTACTTTGAGAAAATAAATATCTGCCTTTGAAAAGGAGAATGAGCATCTTTTACTTGCCTGGGGCAAGGGCCAGATCCAAAATCTGAAGCTTCACTGCTCCTTATATCCAGCAGGAAAATAAAAAGCTGAATTTCTTAAAAAAAAAAAACAAAAACAAGACAACAACCCCTCCAAAAAAAAACCAAAAACCAAAACTAAAACCTCATCACAACTTTTCTAACCAATTCCTGGATATGATCCTTGTTATTGTAGAATACGATTTTTTAAAGTTCATTTTTAAAGCAAAAAAAAAAAATTGAAGAGTTCAGTGCATGTTAAATGACAGATTTTTTCACCATTTTCAATTAACTGAAAATAATAATAATATTTTTAAAAATTAGATCATTCAATTCACAGTGGAATCTGTTTTGCTACATCTGGGACATCTTAGTCCTTTTGTGCTTCCTCTTTGCAGCTATTGAAATCAGGTCAGTTCAGGTCAGAGCTCAAATTTTCAGCTTTTCTGAAATAAAACACTACAAAAAATATTCAAGTCTGGCCATTTTCACAATTTTCCATTTTCTGATGGAAGCTGCTTTCCAAATCCGGTATTTTTTATTTCTTTTAGAAAACAATTATCTGTTTAAAAAACACCCAACTCTAGTTCAGCCTGGACAGAGCTGCCAATTCATCACTAATATTGTCTTTTTTTGAATTTTAAGATCCATAAAAGCATTTATAAAAACACGAGCAATCAAGAGGAGGAATCTGAGCGTGCACATCTCAATTTTCCACACCAGCATGGGCTGCCCTGCCTTGGTGGACACGAACTGGGGACCCAGAGCTGACAAAAAAAAAGGGAAAACCTGGCACTCAGGGGTTTTTCCGTGCCACTTTCTGGCTGCTTTATTTCTTCTTGTGAAATGCCTGCTGAACGAAAACATCCCATGGCTCACAGACTTTTCAACTTAGGGTCCTCAGCCCCACATATTTTTCATATTACTCATATTCCCCTGCTTGAGTTAAACTCAAACAGGCCTGGAACAACTTCATTAACATAAAACCACATGATAATGGGAAACAGAGCCTTTTAATGGTTTATTTTCTTATTATCTTGTGATATATTTCATCTTCTCCCCCTTCTCGGAGTGCTACTACATTCTGGTTTCACTCTGTTGCCTGGGCCTGGCAGGGATTGAGCATCCAACACTGGATTCTGTGAATTCAGGAATTTTTAAGCTCACGGGATCAGTTTGGTACCAGGGTGATCATAAAAGCTCCAGTAAAAATAAAAAAAAAACCCCTTATTTATTTTAAGTTAATATATTTGATACCTGAATGCCCCTGAAGAGTGTCACACTTCATCAGGGGGAAAAAAAAACTTGGTTTTATCCTTGAAATTTGGTAAAAATTCCTAAGCTGGGATGGTCAGGGAATATGGCAAGGGAAGATCTTTTGCAATACCACATTTTCTTCTTGTCACAAGACAACAATTTCAAAATTCAGGAGTTGCAACATTTTTTAGGAAGGTTAAAGAAATCAGGAATTGCATCTGGTTCAGGGTGACTCTTGCAGCCTATTTCAGCCACTCTTGTAATAATGAATAAATAAATTTTTACAGGATTTCTACTTTAAAATTATTGCTTTATTTCCTTGCCTTTTTAAATATGTCTTAAAATGACAGTTGAAATGCTAAAGAATTGCCACAACTTCCTCACTATTTTCTCCACATTAGGTTAAACCCTAATTAATCAAAAAGCCTCCAGGTAAGTGCGTTATGTTTGACTATAAAGTCCATTAAATGGGTATTTACTCTGTATTTACTCTGTTGCTTGAGAGGCTCAGGAGCAGCTTTAGACTCATCTCTAAAAAAAAAGGCACTGCAATTCCTGGGATTCCCATTCTATCATAGCTCAAAGTGGGCTCTTGGAATAAAAGGGAGCTGGAAATCAGTGAGATATATTAGCAGCACTCCTTATTTTTCATTTCCCTCTGTCTCTGCCTCCCGAAGAATATTGGTGATGAATTTGCAAATGGCTCTGGCTGATGACAGAGG
>JACBWW010000064.1:818825-848937 GCA_020086605.1 Lanius collurio | reverse complement strand
CTGGCTGGAGAAGGTTTTTCTCTCTTGTGGGCCACTAATTCACCATGACCTGGACAAGGGCCCAAACTTGTGTCGTGTGGGCCACCCACGAGCTCTTAGGTAGCAAAACTCCTGATGCTGCTCTGCCCAGGCTCTGAGCCTTCCATGCACCCCTTCTCCAAATAAAGGAACAAAAAATTCCTCCTTCTGCCCTCTTTCCCTCTTCTCCTTGCCCAAAGCCAAGGATTAAACCCTGGGCAGCCTCCTCCAGCACGGAGCTAAGGCAGGCTTTGCACAGCTCCCTCTGCTCCCCTCCAGCAGCCTCAGGAGGGGAGGAAATGCTGCTCCTATCGAGAGGAAGGAAAGAGGAAAACAGATGGAAAGTCCTCAGAATTGGAACAAGTGCCTTTCAAACAATACAACAGGTCCCTTTTGCTCCAAAATAACAGAGCCCTTCTGTGGAAATCTAAATACAATCAGGGCATCGACAACAAAGATAACGGGGAAATAATTCTGTGAACCTGGAGCCGAGGCCCGTTTGGTGAGAGCCGCCAAGTGCAGGCCTTGGCCCCCTCCAGCCAAAGCCAGGCTTTGATTTCACTTGATTTATTTATTTTTTAAACCTTGCAACAAAAGGCTCGGGACTAAAATACCCACAGCTTGCACCCACAGGCTGGGATTTATCACCAGCTCGGGCCTTGTGCTGAATCCCTGGATGGTTTCATCTGCTTGGAAAATCTACTCTGGTTTTGTGCTTTTTCACTGTCGGTTTTCTGAGGGAATTGATGGTGCTCTGATTAAGCTCAATCCTAAGATTTCACTGGGGTTCTGTCTCCATGTGCTTAAAGGACAATGTGAGACTAAGGATGGTCAGCACACTATATATTTATATATATATAAATAAAAACATCTCATCTGAATATACAACAGTTCTGCCTCTGCTCATGATGATGCAGCTCAAATAAATCCAAATAAACACATAAAAGCAGGAAAAAGATCAAATATGAAGTTTCCCAAAAGCCTAATTATGGTTAAATTCTGATTTGATCCCCTTGTACACTCAGGACTGTTGGTAACTTCCCCCAGTCACCAATGTTTGAAAAGAACTTTTAGGAAAATAGTTAATTTAGATTGTTTTTTTACATTCTGAAGTAAATCAAATTCCATCCCTGGAAATAAATTATTATCAAAGACACTGTTTTAAGCTTTCAATTCTAATTTAGGTGTCCCAGCATTTGCTTCCCACTGAAAGCACCAGAAAGGAAATGTCTGCATGGAATGTGGGCACTTGCAGCTTTCTGAAAAATTGGGTTTCTTTGAGATGTCCAATATTGGAAACTTAAGCTCTCCAGTTCTCTTTCAAAATGTAGACTATGGTTCATTGATTTCTTCCCTTCTGAACTGAGGGACTCAGTCAAGGGGCTTGAAAATAAGATACTTAATAGTAATTTTAAACCCCCGAATTTGTTTGCCCTCCCCCAAGCTCCCTATACCTTCACAATAAATCCTTTGAAAAACTGGAAATGCTTTAGTGAAAAGACTGATGGGAAACGTTAAAAAATATCAGGCAAGCAACATCAAGTTATCTCTGTTGTTTTAGGCCAAACGTGTTTCCTGCTTTTTTTCCCCTTCAGGGGAGCCTGGGCCGTGTCCCATCCACAGCAGGTCCCTCGTGCTGGGGTTCCCTGGGGGACAAATCTCCTCCTGCAGCAGCACCTCCACCTGGGCAGAGCCCAGGAACCACCTGGGCAGGTCCCAGCCCTGGCTTGGGATGAGTTTATCCCAGAAAAATCCCCACCCAGGTGCCCATTCCATGGCTGCTGCCACGGCCAGGGGTCCCTCCAGGAAGGAACCCGGTGATTTCTCAGCACTGGGATGGGGGACACCTCATAGGAAGGCTTTTCCTCCATAGGGACTTCAGGTTTTAAACATTGATCTTTCACAAAATGCCACACCTGGAAGCCCACAGGGTCCATGCCACCCTGTGTCTAAAAAAACTGCCACAGGAACTACTGCCAGATATGAAAATTTATGGGAAAAGCACAAAGATATTTCCACAACCCCTCACTGCAGTCAAGGCAAAGGGTCATTATTGCACCTCAGTGCTCCTGCCCTAATAAAACAGAAATTAGTGTGTTTAATAACAGTGCAGAAGGATGGCTGGGGAGTACAGCAGTGGATAATTTGTCAGTGATTAGAAGGTCAATGGGTCAACTCAGGAACAACCCAGTGGCCTCACCTGGGGGGAGCCACATCTGTAACAAGAGAAAGCCCCTCCTTTGTCCCAGCTATGTCACCATGGAGCCTTATCAAAATAGAGCTGGGACTTATCAGTCACGAGGGAGGCAGAGCCAGGTGACTGCAGAGTCCCTCGGCAGGGCCTGCAATTCCCACACTTCGCTTGAAATCCTTACAAAGAACGAGTTATTTTTCCCCCCAATGTAAATATTTCCCCCCTTTTTCTTTAAAAAGGCCGATTGCACTTTCAGCACAAACATTTATGGGATTACATCACTTATGTGGGGATGGTTTTTTTATCACAGTCATCTCAAATGGGAAATTCTGCAGGAATAACAACGTTTTTGCTCAATCCCATTTGTAATCCCTGCACCACTCACTGCTGACCCAATCCTGGATGGCTCCAGGTCTGTTAAACACAATGCTGGTCTCATCACTGAATAAAACCCTGCAAAAAGAACATTTCTTGAGAGCCCAGAAAGGTGAATTGGTACCTGCCAGCCCAGAAAGGTGAATTGGTACCTGCCACCCCTCAAACTCAAAGTTCTCTATTTTTCTGCACACATTTGGTGGTGTCCCTGACAAGGGGCAGCCAAGCTCCCCACACTGCTGGGTTTTGGTGACAGCAGCAGTAACCAGGGAGGAAAACCCAGAGCTGTGAACTGCAGGCTCGTGAAATTCCTGGGCATTTTCACCTATTTGCATATCCATGGTAGGAGTCAGGATTTGTGTGCACCCAGCCCACTCCCAACCACCCCTCTGTGAGTGCTGTAATGTCATTTATAGGGGCCACAACTCAGAGCAAGCCCCTCTTGTACCAGGGACCAGAGAGACAAAAACTGCACAAAATCCATGCCCAGGAAACTTCAGACCTGAACAGAAAAACACAGATGGGAAACTAAACCCTGATAAACCAAACTCTAGAGGTGTGGTTTGGCCAAGGTGATGGAGTGAGGGCCATGGATCTTTTACTCAATCCTATTTTAAAGCTTTTCATGCAAAACCCTCTTTGCTTTTCGCTGCTGGGGCTCCCAGGAGCTGAGCCCAGTGCCAGGGATGCTGGGGTGGGCACTCAGGCCTACATGGGCACACAGCAGTCCTTGTCCTGATCCTTCCCAGGAATTCCAGAGGGCAGGAATGAGCCTGCAAAGTGCTGAGCACATTTCCTGGGAGCATCCCACCTGGGCAGAGAATCCCACAGAACTTCCCCTGCCCTGAGCATCGACCTTAGAGTGCCACAAAGATCCCAGGTGTCACCTTGGCAGAGGTTTTCCTAACAATGTGTTTAAAGTATCCTGTGACCTGATATTCCTGTGGCCCTTTCAAAAATTAATTCACCAGTAGGCAGCAAAGACCAGTTCTGGTCTTTGAAAAGGCTGAAAGTTCAGTTATGCAAATAATATTTATTATTTAAATGTAAAATTAAAATTTTAAAAATCTAAGTTTATCCCAATAATTTTTAGCATAGATTAAAGAAAGTTGGCCATATTAACAACAATTTTCAGAGCACGTGAGCACACACAGCAGCAGGGAGAGCAGCTCTGTTTCATGAGATCAGGTTCCATCCTGAGTGAAGGGACAGAAAAGCTGAATTTGAATTGATAATAACATTGTGACTTGAGCTCCAAGGAATTCCCTCCCCCTCACACCCCCACCTTTTTTTTTTTTTTCCTTTTTTTGCTTAAAATAATTAAATTGGATGAGGCAAGATACCTGAGCAGTGAACTTTTCCATTCCTCCATTACCAAGGAAATAAAATCTAGCAACAACTTTATGCAAAAGCTTGTGTTCTATGCCAGTGGGTCAGTGGCCAATTTAACCATAACAAATAATAGTCTAGTCTTTCGAAGTTTCAACTATTTTTTTTCTTCTGTTTTTTTTTAATTTTTTTTTTTAAGGGAAAAAAGCATCGAGTGCTGGAAGACAGTTCGGATTTCCTAGGCATCCTCCCCCTGCCAAGTCACATTTTCCCTCTGGCTGGCGACCACATCTCCCTGTGAACATCTGCAAATGCAGCTCCAGCCTGCAGCAGGCCCTGACAGCAACTGGGGGCAGCTCTGCTCTGCAGTGAGGTCATTCCCTGTCAGCTCTAAATCCAGGGAATGTCCTCAGTCGGTGCCACTTCCCTGGCTTTGCTCTCTTTCTACAGCTCTGGTTGTGGAGGAGTTAAAATATTTCAGTTCTGAGTTAAGGAACAGTAAAAGTTCTAGTCCAGAGACACTTTTTTCCTCCTTTCCAATAGTGATTGGCTTCCCCTGCACCTCTTTTGTTTTGAGAATTCTGGACTATGCAGACTTGTGTAATGCAGAGATTGCTTCCAATTTAATTTAGTTGTTTTGTCTTTTATCATAATGGAAAAGAGCACAGGATCCTTCCCAGGCTTTCTGCCATGAAAGAGGAGGCAGATTTCACCCCTGTGGTTCCCCAGAACGACAGGGGAGGGAGAGCAGGGGGAGAAGGATTAAATAAGATGCTCATGGAGGGTCAGACAGCAACTCCTGCACGGCCAGCAAGCCCCAAACCCTGCTCCTGGACTCTGCAAATTCACATTCACACAGAATCTGCTGGGTGTCCTCCCCTAAGAGCCTGAAAGAACCCTTGAGCCCTTTCTAAGTTTTGGGGTGGTTTTTGGGGGTTGGGTGGGGTTTTTAGGAAGAAATTCTTATCTTTGGGAAGGGAGGTGGGGCCCTGGCTCAGGGTGCCCAGAGAAGCTGGGGCTGCCCCATCCCTGGCAGTGCCCAAGGCCAGGCTGGGGCTGGGAGCACCCTGGGACAGTGGGAGGTGTCCCTGCCATGGCAGGGGGTGGCACTGGATGAGCTCCAAGGTTCCTTCCCACCCAACCCATTCTGTGTTTCCCTTACTCCTGGAGGAGAATGTGATGATGAAAGACACAATGAGTGGAACCTCTGCCTTTGGATCCAAAATCCAGTGTGGAGTCAGATAAAGACACCACACACTTTGCCCCCATTGCCAACAGATTTTCCCTGACTGTATTTCATATTTTAAGCCTGTGCTGGATGTTTGGGTCAGTCCCACTCAGTGCTTTGGGTTCTCAAACCCAAAAAGTTCATTTCAGCTTTTTGCTGTTGAGCTTCCTTCCTGCACATCCACAGCAAAAATGCTGCCAAAATCCAGGGCTACACCTCCCAGAATTCCCTGCCAGGACCTGGGCTGGGTCACTGCAGACACCACCACAAAACAGGGCCTGGGCTGGACCATTTGAAACCAGGGAATAACAAACAGTGGCTGATGGCTTCTCATGGAATCAATATTTGATCTAAAAATCATCATTCAGGAGAAACACACAAATATTTCAGGGTTTAAAATATTTTCCCCAATTAACAGATTATGCCACAAAGCACAAAATCAAACTACAGGTGCAAAGACAACCCTTGGGGGCTTCACTTCAGGTACACCCCAAACAGAACAATTTTCTGGACAGCCTGGATTGCAGGACAGCTGGATGTCACCAATCTCTGTGGAATGGCACATCACACATTAAAGCACCTGATTTTGGTGGCAGAAGTAATTTCATCACATTCCCAGCATCCATCCATATGAAAACGTCCAAGAAATATCACCCTGAAAGGATGAAGCAAATCTTGAGGACCAGAAGATCTTTGATTATTTCTGACCCTGCTTCTACTCTTACACCAGGAAAATTCAGGATTTCTGCCACCAACTGCAAGGGATTATGAACCCAGCAGGAAGGTTTTATCCCACTGGACAAAATGTGGGTCAGGAACAAATCACCTAAACCTGCTCTTCATATGGGAATGAACATGTCAGTCATTGTTGGTGGGGTGATTTCCACTGCACTTTGTCTTGCTTTTAGTTCTTTACATTCTACAGTAAAATAGCTGAAATTCCTCTTGGAAAAGAGGGATAGGTACAGGAACTTCAAGGCACACAGATCCATGGTGGAATAAAACTGAATTGTTGACAGGACCATTATTCCAACAACAATCAGAGAAAATCAGGGGAATTGATCCCCTGGGAATTCTGGTCCCGGTGCTGACAGGACACCCCATCCAGCCTGCAATCCCAAGGCATTCCCTGGGTGTGAATGAGCCCGAGGTGTGCTCAGCCCCAGGGCAGAGCAGCCCTGCCTCAGCCAGGAGCCCCCGGGGGCTCACAGGGATGGATGCTCGGGGTTAGCAGTGCCTTAGAGCCATTCCTTACCAAAATGCCCAAGGATTTGAGGCTACACAGCACAAAATCAGCACATTCAGAAACTTCTCCAGAGGCATTTCCCAACAGGCTGCCTCAGCCACGGGATCTGATAATCCCTGTCCAAAGCAGAGCACAGACTACACGGAATCCCAGAGTTACACTGAATTATGACACGCTACAAACATGGCAGGAGAGCCTCACTGCTCGATGTGTGGGACAAATTCAAATACCTGCTCCTGGTTCCCTGGGCCAGCTCGTGAGCCAGAGCTCTCAGTGGTTTGTTGGAAACCCCTGCAGAGTGCCAAGTTTCGGATTGCACTGCTAAACTCTCCTCTAAACATGATTCAGCAAGACCCAGCCTGCACCCCTGCAAGTGCAGGAGCTCCTCTGCTCCAGGGCTAAAGGGGTGGAGAGGAGAGAGCAGGAAACCCACACACAACACAACACAAACAGAGCCAAGCCCTGCTGAGGTATTTGTCCACCTGCTTGGACTGCACAGGACTGGAGCAAAGCAAACACAATCCCTGAGCTATCAGCAGATAGCACAGTTCATGGTTAACTTCAAGTAGCACAGAACACACCTCTTGAGAAACAGCAGCAGCTCAAACAACTCCAGAACAAAACTGAAAACACACACACGCCCAGCACCTTCGGAAGGGTGGATGGCCCTGCCTTCCAAAAACCAGAACTGAAAGTACACGAGGTCACTGCTGCTGGACTTACACAGCAACATGAGGACAGGGAAAAAATGAAATGTTCTCTAATCCCTACCCAGCAGCATTTTTCAGGTGCCTCATTTTCACTACATTAAGCCCCAAAAGATGCTTTCTGGCCTCTAGATCTCCACCCAGGACAAAAATCTCTGAGCTGGTTCTATCTCTGATAAGGGTTTGCAGCGTGTTTGTGGGTGGACCTTGCAGAGAATGGGCCTCTGAAATTCTCCAGGATGAACAATCCCAACTCTCCCAGCAGAGCTGCTCCATCCCTCTGATCCTCTTGGTCTCCTCTGGATCCATTCCAGCAGCTTCCTGTGCTGGACCCCATGGCTGGAGGCAGCTCTGCAAGTGGGGTCTCACCTGAGCAGAGGGGCAGAACCTCCCCTTTCCTGCTGCCCAGGCTGTGGGATCCAGGGTGTGGAATCAGCCTTGGACTCAGGGAGGTTCTGGGCTGGGGCATTTCCAGCCTGTGACCCATCAGCACCCCCAAGTCCTTGGTCTGGACTGATCCCAGGGGCTGCCCTGATCCAGAGGGAACCCGGCAGCAGAGCAAATCTCAGGGAAGATTTCCCACACACAGCATCCATTAGAGCCTGTTAATATCAGGATTACAGGTATTAATAACTCCTCCAGTGGATATTAATATTGTGCTGTGAAACACCCACCCTGACAAATCCCTCTCCTCACACACCAACCTTTTTTTTTTCCAAGCCATCCTAAATGGAAGCCTATAAAATATCTTTATTAAAGTTTGGTCTGGGATTAGCAGGAGGGCAATAGCACCGTGCCTCTCCATCCAGCACACACATTTCTCCCCCCTGATGATAAAGGAAGGCAGAGGGAGGTGATGGCTCTTTCCACCCCCCTGATTTATAGCTGGCCCTGGCTATAGGTCAAAGGAATGAGCAGCACCTGGGGAGCAGGGCCGAGGCCTGAGAGCAGCCCCAGAGTGCAGGGGAGATAACTACCCCGGCTGGGCAGACAAATTAGATAATTAAATGGAAACAGGCGAGATAAATTGCACTTTCTTAATTGGGTTATCAAGAAACAATGGTGACTATGAATGACCTCACTGTCTGTGTAGTCTAACACTTTGCTCTGTAGGAACTAGGAGGGAGTTATTCGTCTAGGCCAGGGTTATTGTTGGCCTAGAAAATGAATGTTTAAGAACAACTGGGTTTTTTCCTCTCACCAGAAGCCATGGCAGATAAACATCTTAGGTCTGCTGATTTGGAAGGGGGAGTGTGCATGGGATGGAAGGCAGAGGATTGCAGGAACCTGGGAGCAGGTATCTCACTGAAGTGATCTGAAGTGCAGGTCCCCAGTGATAAATCTGGGCTTGCTCACACCCACCTGAATCCTGCAGGGAAAATGGTTGTGTGCTCTGTGTGTGTGCAGAGAGACACAAAACACTGCAGGGCTCCTGAGGTGCTCCAGAGAGCACAACGGGCAGGGGGCTGGGAATGAGGCAGGCCTCAGCCAGACCAAAAAAGGACCCATAACTGGGATTTGATGGCTCAAACCTTCCCTCCACCACCAAGTCACACGTGTGGATCTTTGGGGCAGTGGGAGATGGGAGGACAGGGAAGAATGGCCAAGCTCTCAGCTTCTCCTTGACCACGAGTGGTGGAGGTGAAGGGAATGAACAGACTCATGACCACAGAATCCAAACCAACCTGTGCTGGAAAATCAGGATATTCTGACCCAGATTCCTGCTGCAAGACCAGGATCAGACACTTCATCACACTCACCTTGGCCCTCCTCACTCCCTGGTTGCCCTAAAGGACAGAAAGGAACTTGGCTCCTGGCTGAGCCTGGCTAAAAAACTGTCAAAAGCTGTAATGCCAAATAAAATCTCCTTTCTTCTTTCTTTACAAGGGCCTGCACTACACGAGTTTGGTGTTTAGCAAAATTTTCAGGGAAATGAATAATTCACAAAAAAAAAGCTTCACATTCACCTGCATTGCCAGACAAGGCAAGGTGGCCACTAATTTCTTATTTTTACAGCCCTGGTGAAAACAGACACTAGGAAAACACTGCTCCAAAAGTGAGCCTGTGTAGACTGAGCCTGGCAAATACTGAGCCGTGTCACCTCTTCAGCAAAAATTGAATTACACCCACTTCTTACTGTGCTGCTACACAACAGAGCCTAAAGCCATCCAAATCCACTATTTTAAAGCATTTTGAATAATGTCAGGATCTCGATACTATCTGTGGAGCTATCACTCCATCAAGCTCAGATCCTGTTTGGAAAAAAAACTTAAAAAAAACCCAACAAAAATCATATCCAGAAGTCCTTTGGAGCAAACCATACCAAACAACTCCCATGCTCACAGGACACGGGGAGCAGGGGTGGAGAGCTGAACGTGGACTTTCAAAGAGCATTTGGAAGAAAGAACAAGCATATGGCTTATGTTTAAAAACCTCTCTTGATTCAGCGACCCCGAGGCTATGGGGCTGCCTTGAAGCCCCTCGGTCTGGTTTGTCTGTGTGCTGTATTTTGTTAAAACAGCCCCTTTTACCCTTCCCTGAGTTAATGAACATTGTGATCTTACTCGTGCTCCGTTATTAACATGCTGGAATGGACTCTAATTCCACACACGCTGCCTTGTACCTCTGGTCCCCATTTAGGACGCCGAAAGTTGCCGCACCCGACCGACTCCCGAGCAGAAAATGCACTGCAGGATGTTTGCAGCTTGTTAGCAGAAAATGCACTGCAGGATGTTTGTTTGCAGCTTGTTAGCAGAAAATGCACTGCAGGATGTTTGCAGCTTGTTAGCTTGAACTTGAAGCCATTCCTCAAAGGCACTGCTACCTAAAGCTACTTTTACTCAAGGTTCCTATTAAGATACCACGTTCTCCCCCCTTGTTTTTATTCAAAATGACAGGAAACCAAAAACACCGAGTGTGGACCTTCTCTTTGAGCCTCCAAGAGATGTAATGAGAAACATAACTAAGGGCTGCATCCAAGAGTATGTTTAAATATTCTGCAAAGGCCACTGCCATCCTTCAGCTGGCTTCCCAGAATGGGACATATTTGGGCATTTTGAGACCCAAACCATAGCAAGGGAAAGAAAGGAAGACTCTTCCATTTCTTCTGCACTTCGACTTCAAAGCTCTTGAGCACCTGGGCAATGTCCACACCCTCACTGCAGCAGGGAAGGAGGGACATCTTCATGTTTAGCAATAAACAGCCTGAGGCACAGAGAAAAACTGATCCTCTGGCTCCTAGACCAGGCATAATTGGGGGGAAAAATTAATATGAACAAAAAAAGCCATGGAGTGGCTGACCAGTCACACGCTCTGTGCACAGCCAGGGTCCCTTCCTTGTCCCAAACCATTAAATATTAACAGGCTGGCTGCAAACTGAGTGCTGTCTGAAAGAAAAGGTGACAGGGCTTTCCACCTTGAGAAATATCAGGAATTTACTCCATCAAACTCCTGTTCCCTCCAAGCCCCTCAGGCTGCCTGGTAGGATCTGCTGCAGAGAACAGGGACTGAGAATATTCCAGTTCTTCTCTCCCTCTTTACTTTTCAGGGAACTCTTAAATGAGAAATTGTCCCCAGCATTTTTTATGTAAATGGGTTTTCCTCTATTAGTGGATGTGACTCCTTCCCCTCTAGAATTCCCAAAACATCTGAAAACAGCTCTGTTAAATCAAGCATTTCTATAGGCTGAGGCTCAACAAGGCAACTGTACAAGAACGAATATTAACGTGGCAAAGTCTTCTACTTTTATCTTGTTAACATCAGACATGCAGATAAATCTTTCATTATTTACAACTGTGGATTTCCTGTGGCTGACCATTTGCAAGCAGACTAATAATTACATTTTATTTTACCTAAAGTCAGGTAATTTTAGTCCTAAATTTTTTTAAATAAATTAATTAAATCACCCCCCTAGCTGCTGCCAGACAACTAAAATTCGCTTTTGAATCCATTCAGCCTCTTCTTAAAGGAACAAAGCCATGAATGTTCCCCCAAAAGCAGTATCTGTGATGGATAATTTCCCTTTATGTATGAGATCAATGGATATGGGTTCAACATAAAAATCCCAGTTCCCATTTGGGAGATTTACATGAACCCTCTGCAGTCCTACTTTATAGTCAAGCAGAGGAGAGTTAATTATTTCTCCAGAATTTATCTTCTAAATGGATATTCAGTGGCTCTGTTATTCCCCCTACTTTGCAATGAACTCTGCACTTCCCTACTTTCCTCCCAGGAAGAGGCAATCGAAGACAAAAGCCTGCAAATGATAGACAAGGGCAGAGGCCATGTCCAACTTTGATATCTTGTTGATAACGTATTGTACAATTAGATCAATTTGACAATTTCCATTATGGCTGATAAAATATTTATCGAGCCTTGGAGATGATGTCTGATCCCTGTGCCATTTGTTTCACTAATGGGGGAGATATTTACCAAATCAGGGGAAAGCATTCAAATTTCACATCCTCATAGCCTCCCCAACATTAGATTTGCAAATTACTGGCTGAAGCCATAAATTACAGCAGAGCACAGCCAGGCTGATGCCAGGCTGACAGGGTAGGTGGATGGCTGGCGATGACATTGTTTCACAGGAGCATTAATCATAGCAGGAAAGAAAATACTCTCAAATTGGTCCATAAGTCTAAATATTAAGGAATGAGAAGCGGGCTGCCGGGAGATAGCTTTAGCTGCAGCTGGAAAATTAGGAAATGAAAAACCCTTTCTATTATTTAACAAATCATCTTAATAATGTTTTATGCCGTAGTGCCAGCAAGCAAAGGAAATTCCTATTCTTGCCCATTTGCTCTTTATCCTCATTGTTCTCTAATAGGAATATTAATAATCTGGGGATTGGTGCACAAGTAGCCCAAGCTGTATTTTTCTTCTGCTGTAGCTTAACTAAAACCAGGAGAAATACTGAAGGGAAATAGAAATTTGATTTCCATGTTTAAACTGTTTGCTTTGTCAGCAACACCAATGGGGGCTTTGGCTCCTCCTCTGTTCTGCTCAAGGTCAAGCACATGTCTACTTTCATGCAGGCCAAACTTGGTAAAACCCCACAAATCAGATAAACAGCAGAATCCAGCTTACCATGGATGAAAGAGAAGTCTGCAACCTCCAGGGGGAAAAAAAAAATACAGGTATCATTGTGGCTTAAATAGGAGTCCTGCTGATTAATTTAAGGGCAAAGCCCCACCTTTAGAGGGGTGATTAGACAAGGAGCAGCTGTAAATGCTCTGTGCTCAGGGCATTGGCAGCCCTGAGCCCCCCAGCACCCCGGGCCAGGGAGGCTCAGACACCACCACAGTGAGGTGAAGGTGGCACATTTGTCTGGCAGATGGAATTAAAGGTCTGGTGCTGCTGCTGGAGGTCAGAGTTGGGAGTCCTAAGGCAAAAGCACTGGGAAGGAAAGAGCTCCGAAAGAAGGGAATGAAGGATGAGGTTGCTCAAGCACCTGACACCTCTCAGGGAGTCCTGGGAGGGGATTCTCTCTCCTCTGCTCTTGTGAGATCCCACCTGGAATACCCCAAAGAGTTCTGGTGTCCCCAGGAAAAGGACATGGAACAGCTGGAGCAAGCCCAGAGGAGACCACAAAGTTGCCAAGGGCACTGAAGCACCTCCCCTATGAAGCCAGGCTGGGAGGGCTGGGAATTCTCATCCTGGAGAAGAAAAGGTTGTGTGGAGACCTCACAGCACCCCCAGGGTCTGAAGGGGCTACAGGGAACTGGAGAAGGACTCTGGACCAGGAGCTGGAGTGCCAGGACAAGGGGGAATGGGTTCAAACTGAAAGAGGGAAGGTTTAGGTGGGATATTGGGAAGAAATTCTTCCCTGTGAGGGTGGGCAGGCCCTGGCACAGGGTGCCCAGAGCAGCTGTGGCTGCCCCTGGATCCCAGGCAGTGCCCAAGGCCAGGTTGGACAGGGCTTGGAGCAGCCTGGGACAGTGGGAGGTGTCCCTGCCATGGCAGGGTGTTGGAAAGACGTGATCCTTCAGGTCCTTCTAACCCAAACTTTCTCTGATTCAAACTAAACTTGCAAAGTTTTGTCTCTCAAGCCTGATGTTTAGTTTTTCCTACTTTTTACCAGTAAAAAACAGGCCACAGAGTTCAGCATTCCCAACAGGATCCCAGCTGCCCAAGGGCTGTGCCTCAGTGGTCCCCACGGTGGGATTTCCAGCAGAACTCCTCACCCAGGGCATACCCACATCTTCAGGAAACTCCAGCTGTTATCCAGTGCCTAAATGGCATTTGGGCATCACATTTTGAGGTTTTGGACACAACTCTGGTGTTAGACATCTATTCTCCCTTTAAAAATCCACGGGAAATTTAGAGGAGGGTTCATAAAGGACCTTGAGACTGAGCAGGGAAGTGCTTGCATCATCACAGGTCAAATAAAACACTACAGAATGGGTTTGCCTCAAGCTTTGCCTCTGTCAAAGCCTTCAGCACTATCTCTGTCTGCTGGATTTGTGGGTTCCATCAAAAGGAGCAGCACAAGGTGACCATAATGGTCTTCTGTTGTGTAGTTCCTCCTCCCCTTCCCAAGGGAAGATGTAATTTCCTTTTTTCACTGGGGAAAAATGTCTTAATCACCAGGGCCTGCAGACTGTCAACCTTTCCTGCTGAAGCAGCTCCTCCTGCACAGAGTGAGACAGCAGGAAATTGTCCCCATCAGCTGAACTGCTGCCTAAAGGTTTAAAGATGTTCTTCCTGTTAATAGACTGGGAATGAGTAAAATAATAAATAATAGCTGTATTTCCTCAGCAGGTTTTCTGAAATCTGAAGAATCTTTACTCCAAAACAAACGAGAGGATGACAAATGAACAAGAGCTGCCTGATCCCTCAGCTGAGCTCCTTAAAAAGAGAGGGTTTTGTGTGGAGGAGTTACACAGGCAGCACACCCCAAAACAGGGCCAGGTTTTGGGGACATTCTGAGGACCTACATCTCTCCCTGCACGCCTGGAGCACTGAACTGGAGGGTGCTTTGAACCTCAGCAGCTCCCACTCTGCCTCCTCTGCTCCACAGCACACCTGAGCAGCTGTCACTGGTTTATGCTTCCCTAGGACTGCAAAATGTACTTCAAATGTATTTTCAGAGATGTATTTCTCTTAGGCCTGGGAGATGTGTTTTCCTTAGGCCTTAAGAGGTTTCTCTTAGGCCTGAGGGATGTGTTTCTCTTAGGCCCATAAGATGAGTTTCTTTTAGACCTGTAAAATGTGTTTTGTTTAGGCCCATAAGATGTGTTTCTCCTAGGCCTGTGAGATGTGTTTGTCTTAGACCCCTAAGTTGTATTTCTTTTTGGGCAGTAAGAAGTGCTGCTCTTTGGCCCATAAGATGTGTTTCCCTCAGGCCCATAAGATGTGTTTCCCTCAGGCCCATAAGATGTGTTTCCCTCAAGCCCATTAGATGTGTTTCCTTTGGGCCTTTAAGATGCATTTCTCAGCACAGGACACCTCTCACACAACCTCTCCTTTCTGAGAGGCCACAATTCAGCACAGGAGAAAATTCATCTCCAAGCTCTCTGCCAAACCCTTGTCACTCTTGGGGATTTGTTGTATACAACAAAAGCTGGTGGAAGCCTCTTTTAGGATGCTCTGGGATTCAGAATAAAGTTGAACTTCTTGCTTCCAACCTCTTTAAAGCTGGCACAGCTTCCCAGAGGCACCTTCCTGCTCACCATTATACATTTTGCCAGACCACCACAGACCCAAACCAGCAACAAATCCCTGTTCCTTCCCTGCCCTACACCCTCACCCAGCAACTCCCAGTGGCAGGGGAGAAGCTGCTACACCTTTAAGAGGGAAATCTGCGGGCAGTGCTGCCTGTTTGGTTTGAGATAGCAAAGTTATTGTCCTTTGGGCTGTCTGGCAGCCCCTGGTGTCCCTTGGATTTATCTCACACACATGATGCAGCTTTGTGGAAGGGATCTGGAGGGACTTTGCATTCCTCTGGTGGGATGATATGAGTTTGTATCTAAAGCTGTTCCATATGACCCACCTCACATGGTCCGTGTCTCGCCGATTCACTTGGAAAGGTCAAGGAGTGTTTGAGCTGAGGCTTCGAACTCCAGGGGTTTGTTAATAAAAAGGAAAACCCTGCTGATAGAATTAGGACTTTGTAAAGGTGCTGTGAACACTCCTTGTGCTTTTGCACTGATAGATTTTGGGGACGGAGCAGGCACAGGTGAGAATTCCCCTGTGGGACTGTGGGTGCAGTGCTCAGGGTCTCACAGCCTTCCCACCATGGAAGACAGAGCCTTAAAACAATCTGGGATAAGCGAAATCCTTCCAGGTCCCACAAAATCTGCTACATCAAGAGGGCTTCTCACCAGGTTTTTAACAACTAACAACATTTTCTGAACTAACTGAGACGCTCTTGCTTTGTTCGTGGCCCAACAGAGCCTGGAAGCTCAAAGCTGGGCAGGAAAATGAACCAAAACCTACAAAATTTAGAGATTAAACATGTTCAAAACCATTCCTAGAAGCCTCCCTGGTCACTTGCCTCAATAATGAGCTCCTGGGAAGCAGTGAGAGCAGCGGGGGCCAGCCCTGAGCCCAGGTTTGCTGAGCAGGGTGCCCTCCCCATGCCAGAACCTTGACGTTCACATCAACACCTCCCAACCACAAACATCTCACAGGGAATTTATCTCTGGCAGAGCAGCTCTCCTTTCTCTGGACAGCACAGCCTCACACCGAGTGCCTCCTCTCCACCCCACTGCCATCTGTATTTTTGGGCTATGATGGCAGACATCACACCCCAGACTAGCACGATCAGTAAAGAAGAACACAGCCAATATTTTTGCAAGGAGAGAATTTGAGGGAGGGGTATGAAGTACACCTGAGATTTTTTTGTTGTATGCAATGATTTCTAGAATTTAAATCTCTGCAAAGAGTTGAAATTTCAAATCATGAAAAACAAAGCAGAGAAAGGAATGAGCAGAGAACTAAGTTTGCAGCCAGGGCTGCTGCATTTTCTGATTGCCAGGGCTTGAAGATCATCAACAGGGACAGAGCAGGGAGAGGTAAAATGCTTTGAGATATTTCTCTGAGGTTCTGATTTCAGGGAAAAGGAAATCAGGCTTATTTTTAACCAGCAGGCAAAAGGAAGGTTCAGGTTGCCCATTTCTGCCTCATTGTTTCTGCTGAAATTTGAAAAAGAGCTGTGCTGCATTTCTGTGCTTCACCTCTTTGGGGGATTGAGGGAACATGGAAATACCTGGCTCTTATTAGTACAACCCCTCTAATTACCAGTGATCCTCAGATGCTGATATGGTTTAATGTCAGCCCCCAAAACCCAAATCAACCAAAATAAATCTATGAAAATCACCATACTTAAAAAAAAAAACATAAATCCATGTTGGCTGGGATGATTTGAGGTTGTAATGCCTGACCACAGACAGGCAATAGGAGAATTCATTCAGGAGCACAATTAGAAAATCTGGTTATTTCTGCCAGTTGGGACAGTAAAATCCATCCAACCTCTCTGAGTCAGGTTTGACCTGTCCTGCTTCATCCTTGGTGCCCAGGACTCACACAGGCCCCAGCCAGGAACAAGAGGAACATTTTTAGGACAAACCATGGACTGAGAATTACAATCATCATTTGAACTCCCCACAGTGTTGCATATTCATGAGTAGCTCTTGTCCCCTCCAACTGACCATTAATAGATTAACAACTGACCATCTCCAAAATCAGCACCTTCACCTCTTTCCTGATGCACTTTCAACATTTCTCATTTCCATGTGCCTGTCTTGAAGAATCACAGCAGGTTTGGGCTGGGAGGGACCTGAAAGCTCATCCAGTGCCACCCCTGCCATGGCAGGGACACCTCCCACTGTCCCAGGCTGCTCCCAGCCCTGTCCAACCCGGCCTTGGGCACTGCCAGGGATCCAGGGGCAGCCACAGCTGCTCTGGGCACCCCGTGCCAATGGCTCACCACCTTCACAGGGGAGAATTCCTTCCCAATATCCACCCTGAACTCCCCCTGTTTCAGTTTGAACCCATTGCCCCTAATCCTGTCACTGTCTGCCCATATAAAAATCCCCTCTCCTTCATTTTTAAGCCATTGCAGGTACTGGAAGGCTGCACCAAGTTCTCCCTGGAGCCTTTTCTCCTCCATGCTGAAGATCCCCAGGGCTCTCAGCCTGCCTGAAGCTCTCAGAACCCCCAAAGGGCAGATTTAGGGACCTGAATTCATTTCAGAGGCCACATGAAGAGGCAGAAGCCAAAGTGGCCTCTGTCCCACACCTTTAGGGCAGCTCAGTGCTTACCCAGCCAACCCAAATCAACCTCCAGGGCTCCTTCACACCAGCCCTGGGGCTCTGGCCCTGGTTTTTCCTGTTGTTTAGAGAAAGCTTTCACAAACCCCTCTCTCCAGCAGGCCTGGTGGGTGGCCAGTGTTTTCCCTGCTGCACTGTCAGCTCGCACTCCTAATCTCCCTGCTAATTCCCGGGGCTGATTCGCTTTGCTGGCCATGGATAAGTCGTGTCCCTGGGTCCCACACACGGTGACCGGACACCACCTCTCCCCGCTCGCGAGCCAGCTCCAGGCCCAGACAAAAGGCAGCCTGTTTGGTCACCCTTCCTTCAGAGAGGCTTAAGGACATTTTTGTCATTTTTGAACAGCTAATATCTTGCAGAGGGGGGCAAAAAAAAAAAAAAAATAAAAAAAAGGTTGCCTAATCTCTTTAAATTTAATCTTTACTTCTTGAAAAATCTGAGTGCAGATGCTTAGTGCTGGACTATGTTCCATTAGACTAATTAGGTCAAGATTACCTACAACGGTATGAGTCCACCAACTCAATTTAAATTCCCTCCCTCCTCTCCCTCAACCTGCACTGTTTGGAATTTTGCTCCCATTTTTCTCTCTGCTCCCCCAGAGAGCACAAAGTGTGTGGGCAACTATTAATAAAAAGAGCCAATAATGAAAAAAAAAACACCTGAGTGAATGAATACCACAGGGAATCACAGAGACCTGGGATGGTTTGGGTTGGAAGGGACATTAAAGCCCATCCAGTGCCACCCCTGCCATGGGCAGGGACACCTCCCACTGTCCCAGGCTGCTCCAAGCCCTGTCCAACCTGGCCTTGGACACTGCCAGGGATCCAGGGGCAGCCACAGCTGCTCTGGGCACCCTGTGCCAGGGCCTGCCCACCCTCACAGGGAGGAATTCCTTCCCAATATCCCATCTAACCCTCTCCTCTGGCAGTTTGAAGCCATTCCCTCTTTTCCTGTCCTTATTACCAGTCTCTTTCCATGTTTCTTGCCTGCCTCAGGCACTGGAAAGCCACAGTGAGGTCATTCCAAAGCCTTCTCTTCCCCAGACAGGACAATTCCAACTGTCCCAGCCTTTCCTCCTGGCAGAGCTGCTCCACCCCTGTGACCACCTTGGTCACCTCTGGACCCTCTCCAGGAGCTCCCCCTCCTGTGTGCCACTGAACCTGAGCTTTAACACCTCTGCCTGCCCAGTCCCTCTCCAGCCAGTCCCAGGAGCTGATTTCAGTGGTTCTGTGAAATGATCCCCACAGAAATCACCAGATCAGTTAAAAGGACTCGCTCTGCTGTGGCCTGGCTGGCCCTGGAGGTGCAGAGATCAGGGGAGCAGCCCAAGGGAGCCTTCAGAGGCTCAGCCCCACCTGGCACAGGTGAGGTCAGGCTGGGCAGGCAGAGCAGCACAGCTGGGACAGTTCTGCTGGCCGGGTGACAGGAGCAGGGGGGTGACAGGAGCAAGGGGGTGACAGGAGCAGGGGGGTGACAGGAGCAGGGGGGTGACAGGAGCAAGGGGGTGACAGGAGCAGGGGGGTGACAAGGACACTGCCCTGAGCCCCTGAGGTGCCGTGTGTCACCTCCTGCCATTCAGTTCAAGGAAAAGCAGAAGCTGCAACGTCTGCTTTAAACATTGCATGACAGAGCTAAGGAATCACACAACATCCTGAGCTGGGACAGACTCCCAGGGATCATCCAGGCCAGCTCCTGGGCCTGCACAGACACCCCAACAGTCCCACCCTGTACCCAGGAGCGTTGTCCAAGCTCTCCTGGAGCTCTGGCAGCTCCTCTTTCCCTCTGTGTGCCCTCAGTGACCTCAGAGAGGCCACACAACACCAAGGCCAGCACTGAGGGTGAAGTTTATTCCTGCTCACTGAACCAACACTGCAAAGGGAGGTAGGACCAGGTGGTTTACTCATCCATTGATATTTTCAAGTTTTCTTTCCTCCAGATACAAATTTGAATGTTTGGAACCTTTTCACGTGGTGTTAAAGTGCCTGAGACAACCCGGAATAATTCCCTGATAAACACCCGTGGGAGGAAAAGGTGTGAGTCAGGTATCACTGGGCTGGGTGTTTGCTTCTCCCTCTCACAACCAACTCCTGGTGACCAGAAACAACCTTCAGGAAAAGCTTTATCAGAAATTCTGGTTATCTTCAGAGTGAAGGCTTTGAGAAAGTCAAAGTTCCCCAGGATTTAAGCAAGAGCAGGCCTGGAGCAGCTCATTTTTCATCCCACAAATGTTTAAACACAAGCATAACTTTACACACTCATTCACCCAGTGATGCGTATCAAATGTGGGCTTGTCATTTCCTTTCCTTAAAAATATGTTTTATCCGACTTAATGTGGAATTTATTTAAGACACAAGATCAGTTATTAATATGTTCTTTCAATTTTGGGGAGATATGAATATCTCCTTTGGCTGCACAGCATAATAGTCCATTTATCAGCGAGGGAAGCCTCTGGAGGGATGAGATTTTTTTATTTCAAATACACTTTAGCAGTTATTGGAAAAGATTCAGTGTTTTTCTAGGAGAAATATGTCATTAAAGTAGAAAGATGAGGGAAATGCTTGTATGCAACAGAGGCTTTTCTCTGATAGCAGCCTGGTGCCCGTCTGGACAGATCCCTGAAGACACAAGAAATCCCAATTAAATCATGAGTGCAGAGCTCTGCCTACATGGAGCTGATGTCTGGATCAAGACCTTGGAATGTCAGCTTCAGAATTTCCCTGGCGATTGCATCACACGGCCTCCTGATATGAAAACTCGAGTGCAGGCAGGCATTTCCCTCCTCTTTCTATTTTAGGGACTTGTACCTCTAAGGGCAAAAAGAAAAAAAAATGAAGGCAAAGATGACAACAACAGAAACCATCCCACTTCAAAAAAAAAAATCCAACAGACCAACAAAAAACTGCTGCATTCAGCAGGAAAAGTGTGAAAGGAGGGAATCTGAAGGGTCAGTGAGCCAAGGAGTAGCTGATGAAGTTGAGTCTGATAATATCCTCCAATATTTCAGTCAAATCTGTGGCATGAAACACAACATGAAATATAACACATATTTGATCTCTCTCACACTAACTCAGAGTGAGGCAATAAATATTTCCCTACAGAATAATTTTCCTGTAAGCAGAGATTTACTGTAACCCAAATCACAATTTACTCAATGCAGAGCATTAAAAGCTCATCAGCCTCTCACTAGAACTTGGATCACTGCTAGAGGATCCCACAGCACAACTCCCAGACAGTATCCATAGGAAAAAAACTGCTTTACATGGTTTACCCACTAAGCTGGGGGCATGGGGCTGATTTTTGTTCTCTTTGTAGCCATCTAGAAGACAGGAAAAAATAAGATTATTAAAAGGAAAACAATAAACAATGGTGGCCTTTTCGTGACTGGGTGGTTATGTTTAGAACTAACATTTCCAAACTAAAATTGACAGGAACTAAACACAATCAGGCTTGGGTCAAACAAAACTTCTGCGAGTAAAACAATGAGAACTCTACTGGCTCCAGCAGAATTCCCTGCCTTGGAAAGGTTAATTCGCTCTCCTCACTCACACAAATCTGTAAAAAATGATGTGTTTGCTGCATTGAGAAGTGGGGAAATAATATCTTCCCAATAAGCCAAAAATGATGTGCAGCAAAGAGAATAGGAAAGTGTGTGAAAAAGAATTTGGGGAAGGTGGACTTCTGGCGAGTTCAAACACAGGTGTTAATGGATTTTTTAATAACTCGGCACCGTGCAGGAATAAGGAAGCACCTGCCAAAAGCACAGCAAGGTCAGGCAGGTGTCACATCCACGCTGCAGCCACAGAAATTCCCTGAGCAGCCGCTCTGACCTTCCCCAGCACTGCCTCTGAAGGGCTCTCAGAGCCGCACGGAGGGTTCAGAACTTGCTTTTTCCTCTGGTCTGTGTTCTTTTCTTTAAGTGTGTTTGTTTTGCTGCACACACCCCCAGAAATAAACCCCAGCCCTTTGGGGTGCCCGTGCTGCTCCCCTTCCCCACCAGCCCTCCCCTGCTGCCGCTCCAGCCACAATCCCACAATTATTTGAGGGGGGAGCATCAGGATGCACTCGGGGCCACCCAAACCCCACGGCAGGCAGAGCAGACAGTGCAGTGGGAGCGTGTTGGTGTAAAAATCCATCTCCTCTGGCTGCCAGCAGCCGAGCAAGGACAGCGGCCGGGCACCCCTGGGGGCTCTGTCCCCACCCACCCCAGCTCAGTCCTGGACAAAAACTCGCTTTAGTTGATCCATTCTCTCTCACCCTCATCCCACACCAGCCCCTTCCCCTGCCAGAGGGGTCCTGCCCGTGCCCAGATCCCTGGAACACCGACACCCATGGGCGAGGGGTGGCCCTGGTGGCAGTGACACGCAGGTGCCACCCGGCTGGCCACGCACCCGGCCTGGCCACTGTCCAGGCATTACAGAACCATGGAGTGGCCTGAGCTGGGAGGGACCCACAGGATCATCCAGCCCAGCCCTGGCTCTGCACAGACCCCCCAACACCCCCACCCTGGGCATCCCTGGCAGCGCTGCCCAAACACTCCTGGAGCAGCCTCGGGGCCGTGCCCGTTCCCTGGGGAGCCTGGGCAGTGCCAGCACCCTCTGGGGAAGAACCTTTCCCAAAATCCAACCTAACCCTGCTCCAGCCGTTCCCTGGGTCCTGTCCCTGTCCAAGGGAGCAGAGATCTGTGCCACCCTTCGTGGCAGCCCCCTGAGCTGTGCCCTCAGCCTCCTCTCCTCCAGCTGAACACACCGAGCGCCCTCAGCCACTCCTCGTGTGGCCTCTCCAGACCCTTCCCCATTTTTGCAGCTCTTTTTTAGACACTTTTTTAGCTCTCCTGGCTGCCAGGACACTCCTGCTGCCACGGCCAAACCTCGGTCCTCACACCCCCATGTGCTGACCCTTCGGCCCCAGCCCCCTGCCCAGCCGGGGACCCCCGGCCGCCCTCCCCAGCCCCCCGAGCGCTGCTCCCCTCCAGCTCCCGGGGCAGGTCAGAATATTTAAACAGTTGTATATTCACAGGCCACAATGGAGGGACGAGAATTACCCAAGGACAGGGTTAGCCGTGCGATCAATGCATAATCAGATAACTGCTCCAGCTTTTTTACAAGTCTTTAAGCAAAGATCAGCCACTCAAATTCTAATTCCTTTTGCTAATTAAGCAGCCTGTTAATTGCTCTCGGGGTCTCTAATGCCATGTCATTATGCTTTTTAACAGCCTGCTTGACATCAATAGGGCTGCGAGCTCCACACAAACAAAGCGGGCACCCAGCACTTACTGAATTAGGCGGCCGCAGGCGCTGGCGCTGCGCCTCCCGCGGGCGGCACTTCGGTACCGCGGGACAGCACCGAGTCAGCCCTGTCCAACCCTCCCGGCAGGGCTGGAGCCGCGGGCAGAGCTCAGCATCCCCCGGTCCCACCGCCCGCGCAGCCCCGGCTCACCTTCCCCTGGACAGCCCCCGCGGGAGCGCACCTGACTCCATCCCCATCCTCAAACCCCATCCCTGCCCCATTCTCATCCCTATCCCCGCACCTGGACCTGGTTTCGGCCCTGTCCCCATCCCTATTCCTGCCTCCATGCCCATCCCACCCCATCCCTATCCCCATCTCCACCCCGGCCCCGGGATGCTCTCAGCACAACGTGTGGCTCCAGCTGAGCCGCTCCGCTTTCCGCAGTCCGTGATCCCGCAGGAATTGCCCCGTGAGCCGCTGAGTGAGGGGCCGTGGCTGCCCCGCACAGGGCAGGGGCCGGGAGGGCGGTGAGGACACCTTTATTGCACCGGGACAAACCCAAACCCACGATTCCCCAGGATTTTTCAATCCCGCTCCCAGGATGGGGAAGCTCCAAGCAGGGTGAAAGGCGCCGGGCCCCTTCCCAGCAGGAGGAAGAGGCGTGGGAGGAATTTCTGTGCCCGGAGAAGCCGTGGCTGCCCCTGGAAGTGTCCAAGGCCAGGCTGGACAGGGCTTGGGGCAACCTGGGCTAGTGGGAGGTGTCCCTGCCCATGGAACTGGATGAGCTTTCAAGTCCCTTCCAACCCAAACCATTCCCTGATTCTGTGAATTGCTCTTGGGGTGCCAGGAGTGCCCTCCAGCCTCCTCACCAGCCCATGCCAAGCTGGGGGGCTGCAGAGCCAGGGTTCCCAAAATGCTGCCTCGGACACAAGGCCACCACCACCGATGGCTCCTGTCCCCTCGGGGTGAAGGCAGAGGGACCCCCGGATTGAGCAAGGAGCACTCGTGGCTGCAGCACCATCAGAGGGCTGTGACAAAGCAAAGCCTGCACTCCCACTCCTGGCACTGGGGACATCTGATCCCAGCCTCAGCCCTCAGGCACTGCCCTGGGGCTTCCATCCCACCTCAGGTCATCTTTTACCCCTGTTTTTGATGTGGACAAACTGAATTCATCCTTTTTTAACGTATCCTGCAGTGGAAGGCCTGAGCTGCCCTGCTGAGGAGCAGGTTCCAGGCAGCAGCATCACGCTGTTCAGCCCTGAGAGCAAAACATGATCTTTAGTTATGAGAGGTCAGGTTAAAACTCTGCCCTACGAGCACTCCCAGAGCCTGAGAACTGCCCTTAGGAATCTCAGATTGATGTGAGATCACCCCAAACCACAGAGATCTTCCCGGGGAGTGAGCAGCCATCGTTTGTGTCACAAACAAGAAAGGAAGGAAAGTAAGAAAGCAGCCTTGACTCCCCTGCCTCTCAGGAATAATGTTACAAAGATTTTGGCATCCTCAACGCGCCGGGCTCTGCATGACCCACACTGCAGCTGAGGAGTCACTGTTATAACGCATGGAAAATATTTTCAGTTCTGCTCAAAATGCATAAATTGTCTTATGTTGCAAACCAGGGCAAGCTTGGGTAAAAAATAAAACCATGAACAAGTTGCCAGAGCAGACAGATCTGCACTGGAGCAGAGTCAAAGCAAAGTAACCAAACCAAGTGTGAGTAGTCCTGGATCTGCCCAAACTCAGCTCTTATTTCAGCCTTTGTTTTTATATCATTTAAAGAAATTGCCAGTGAGCTGAGGGAAGAATCCTGCACACAAAGATGGATCCAAAAAATCCAGGAGCACAAACAAAAAGAAGTCATATCCTAGAAATAAAATGAGTAGAGGTACAAACCATCTCTTACCAACCTTTGTTTCTTCAGAAAACTGAGGTCACAGTCTTGAAAATGCTTATTCATATTCCTCATTTCTCACCAGTGTGTAGCCCAAAACATATTCATGTGATTTAAGGGGATTTAATGGCCTCATATGGACAAAGCTAAGCACAGTCTCAAACCACAGGTACAGCAACTCAAAGTAAAAGGATTAAGAAATAAAAGCTCTTCTAAATAAATTATTAAAGCATATTTTTGTATTGGAGCCGAAAACAAAAATGCTTTAGCACAAGGCAAAATATTCATTTGCAGGTAGCAGGTGTTATAAAAGGCTGAGCATCAATTAATAGAAGCAGAAATAATTATTATTAGAAGCTAATTTAAGGATAACTCCTCTTTTCTCTTAAGGACCAGATGTTTGCTCTCCACTATCACGTCGTTACTGGCCCTCGATGCAGAAATTTGGTGTTTGGGCAAAACAAATTCTAGCTGGGAGCTGACAAAGCTGCTCTTGGGATCTCGGGGCCCAGGGCTGTGACAGAAGGGATCTCTCAGCACACAGAAAGCAGCACTTGGGGAGCTCTCACAGGTGATGAGAGGGTGAATGACTCAGGCTTGGGGTTCTGAGTCTGGGGTTGCGGAGGGAGTGACCCCTCAAGCTGCCCCTCTCCTCCTTCTCCTCCTCCTCCTCTTCCTCCTCCCCACCCAGGATCCATAACAGACACAAACTGAGGGCACCCAGTGGGTGCTGTCTGTGGCCACTCATCATTTTTAAGCCCCAAGCAGACAGAGAAAGTCTCAGGTACACCCAGCAGGAACTTTTGGCCAAGTTTTCTCAGTTTTCATCCAAAAAGCTTCACCTTAAAGCAGCTAAAAATGCCGTGGCAAGGGAACCTGGGCTGGTGAGAAAGAGAATTTTAACCAAGGTCCCTCTCATTGCAGGTAAATCCTGTCAGGAGGGGAAATCTCCTCCCCAGTGCTCTCCCTCCAGCAGGGAACTGGGGTTTGTTGCCCTGGGGCCACTGCTCCTGCCTGGGTGGGGTTTTATTCAGGTGGGTCACAGGCTGAGGGAGACTCAGGTTTAAACGGGGTATTTGCCCTGTTTATTAAGCATTTTAGAGACCAAAGCTGTCTGGATTTTGGTGTTAATGCTGAAAGTTGTCCCCTTTGCCCACGGGCAAATTTAAACCAAATTCCGCTCTTTTTTCAGGCTCGGTTGTTTGATCCCCACAGTGCAGCCAGCTCAGCTGCACTCACACCCCCCTTCCCCACTCGTTTTTCATCCTCTCCCCTTCTCTCCAGTGCAATCCATCTCTCAGTCGCCTCTTCCCCCTCTCTTTTCCCCCATTCCTGCCCCTGCCCCTTTTCCAGCGGCAGCAGCAGCAGTGCCCTCACTCGCACTGACAGTTTCCATCTGGCTGCTCCCTCCCTGGGCTGCCTGGCCTCTGGGAAACTCTCCGGGCTCTCCCCTTCCCCTCAGCATTTCCTCTGGATTCTGGGATGCTTCGTGCTCCTCCAAAATCCGGGATGAGCCCAGAGCTCTGCCCCCACAGCCTGGTTCTGTCTCACTGCCCCCAGCACAGTTCCAGGTTGCTTCCCTTCACCCTCTGCCTTTCCCTGCTCAAACCAACCTCTGCAGCTCGTACCAAACATGCTCAGTTATTAGTAAAAATTTAAAGGATCATTTCAGTTTCATTTCCATTTGGGGTTTTTTTTGAGGAAATTTTGGTGCAACAGAAAGAGACACAGAAATATTTAATGTGTGACCTTCTGCACCGTGGGGTTGTCTAAGGAACAGCAACTCCTGGAATCACCCAGAATTAACCCTTTGCTGCTGACTAAATATCTCACTTAAAAACGAGAAAAATCAGCTGAAAAACCACACATCTGCCATCTCGAATACGCTGCTGTCCCTAAGTGGAATTAATCTGAGGTGCCTGTGAATGCCCATTAGTGCACAGATATTTATGTGACAGGTAAAAATGCACACACACACACACAGAGAATAATTTTCTGCATCTCCCATGTCTGCTGCAGGATGGCAGCACAATTAAGTCACCGTGACGGAGACAATTATCCCCAGAGCCAGTAAAATGAGATGTCCACAGTGAGCTGCAGAGTTCTGAAACATGTGGGAATAGAGTACAGAAACTCTGTAGAGTCATGCAGCTAATGAGCAATAAATACACACTGGCACACCCTCATCAATTTTAAAGTCTCGGTATGAAAAGAATGTAATTAATTAAGATATGTTGATTTATAAGAGGTGACATAACAAGATGGATAGAGAAATCTTTTCCCTCCAATCTGTCATGGTTTCTTTCTAGAAGACGGCCCAGCACGTGATGGCCTCTCCTTGGGCAGTCACAGAAATCCTGAGTTGGGGTTTCATTCCCCCCACCATCCTAAAGAACTCAAGCTTCCTTTTCAACACTCATTTGCATTTGGCACAACTGTATTTAAAGTGAAACCATTTTAAAGACACAAAAGGGAGAAAAAAAAAAAAAAAAAGAGCTGAAAAAAAATTATATTTAGAAAAATCCTTTCCACTTTCCCCTGTCTTGCATTTCTGCACATGGAAACACAACCCCATTTCCCTTTCTCCCTCCCAAGTCAGATGACTTTTTTGTAACTTGGCACACAGACAGTCTGGTATAAGACAGGGCTGGAGCATTTGTTGAGTCAAGATGTTTAATTTTTTTTTCCCCTCACATAATGATCCTTTTTTCCCTCCAGCCACTTGAGTTTTGTTTATGTTGCTTGAGCCCTAAACTAATACATGAATTCTCCTCCCTGCCAAGATGACAGCAACGGCACCGGGCGGGATGAGCCAGAGGAATACACTCGTTTTTAGGGAGAGAAAGTATTTTAAAAGACTTTTTCTCCAGTTGTGACAAATTAAATGCATTAAAGGAAACAACTGCTGCTGCTACCAGGCTCTGAGGAGGAACTCTATTTTCTTTGCAAGCACTTGACTTTTGCAAGGGGGCACTTTGCTCCCGTGCCAACTCTGGCTTATATTTTATTATTCTTAGAACAAAAGGTTGCAGTAATTAGAATTGGGGAAGTTGTGCTCAAAGAGATGGAGCCATCAGATAAATTTGATACCATGGAGTGGTTATAAAAGGTGGGATTTTTAAAAGCAGGAAGAACTGCTCCAGTATATTGGGTTTATCCTGTCAGGAGAAGATGGATGAGAAGTCCAGCTACTTTCACTCAGGCCAGACATGTAAACCTTGTACTTAATGACCGATGAGCAAAATTTTTTCTCTTCCAAGTGCAGATGGGCAATTACAAAACACAAGAAAATCTAATTTTACCAGGAGAAAGCAGCGCACTGTCCGAATGTTTCCCAAGCAAGAGCTTTAGGTGCTTGTTGAAGGCAAAAAAAAAAAAACCAACCAAAAAACCAAACAACATTTCTTCTAATGTGATCCATATTCTACCACATGCACATTTAATATAAAAGTTATGTTTGATATATGCCGCCGGAGCATTTTTCTATTTTAACTGAAAGCCTTTTGTTCTGTCAAGATTATGGGAGGATTTGCTTTCATTTTTCCTGATGTTTCACTCAATACATCACCAACATTAGCAGGGCTTAATAAGCACCCACCTTCTCCATCCCCCCGCCCTGCCCTGGCCCTTTTGATGCCCATTCCTCAGGAACCCTCAGCTGTTCCCCACACTTTGGGACGTGGCCTCTCCATCCCCTCGCCGGGAGGAGGATGAGGAGGACGAGCCCTCCAAGTCCCGTGTGGTGGCAGAAGCAGAGCGAGCAAAAGGCTTTGCAGCTTTAAACCGTGCCCGTGCTCTGGTGGCTGTGCAGGGCTCCCCTGCCTCCTTCTCCCCGCTGCACATTCACATCTGTTTCTCTGCAGTTTGAAACTGTGTTCATTTTTCACTGCTGCCCTTTGTCCCACACTCACTCGCTCCCGCCAAGGGCTTCATTTCACTTATTCAATAAGCGAGAGGCACTGCAGGCTGGGGAGAGCTTTAGGACAAAGCTCAAACTTCTATTAGGCCTCAACAAAAATGTTTTTGTTCCCTATCAAGGCACTTTTTCCCCCATTGCTCGTCGTTGGCTTGGTTTGTTTNGAATTCCCAGCTGCCAATCCATGCCAGGCTGCTGCTGTTGTTCCCTCCAGCCCATCCCACCCTCTCAGCACTGATCCCTGCTCTTTGCCACACACCAAACTGGAGGGAAGAGACCTCGTAGCTCTTTTCCCAGTGCAAGATTTTTGACATGTTAACAAGTTTATTATTTCCTGTTGCTGATCTAAATAGCAAAGAGCTGCTCTGTGGAGAGGGAACAGCAAGGATGACACTTCCAACACTCACAGCTTAATGTCTGCACATGAAATGATCAAACTCTTGTGGCTGAGCTCATTTTGCCACAAGCCCATGAGCCAAACTCAGGGTTTTTTGTACCAAATCACCCTCCCACTGTGGTGTGAGGGTTATGAACCCTCTTGTAAAACTATGAGGCTCAAGAAGTATTTCCAAGCGTGTGTTGCTCAGCCTCAGGTTCCTGACAGTCCCATCTTTCCCCTTGTTGTATTTCTTTAAAAGAACTCAACCTCCACCTGGCTGATGCTCATCTGATGCTACAACCCAGTTACCTGCATGTCTCTCCTTAGGAATCACATCCTATTTTACAGCTTGAGGCTTCAGAAAGCGCAAAACATGAAAATAAACAACAAATGGATTTTTATAACTACATTATTGAAGGAGAAAACAACAAATTACACCAAGTTGTTCATGTTTTTTTGTTTCAGTGCCTTTCCCCAGCTTTCACCTGAATATTCTTTGGGCCAAGAAGATGAATCTTGAGTGAAAGCAGCAATGCTGCTCTCTGAGCCTGGGGTGGGCTCTGACAGTGCTTTCTCTGCTGGGGAAACACCCTCAGAAACTCGGAGAGAGGGGTGTCCCACATCCCTCCCCATTCCCTTGGTGTTCCCCACCACCACCTCGTGCCCCACATCCTCCTGCCCCACTCACTCGTTCCCCGGGGGCTTTGGGCAGTTGGGAGCAGGCACAGGGTTCCTCAGCAGCAGCCACAGCCCCAGGGCTGCAAACACGAGTGGGGACTGAGCCCTGCTCCCACCTGCCCTGCTTCTCCTGGGAATTCCCACTGCATTCCTCCTATTCCTGCCCCATTTACTGCAGCTCTCTGCTCTCACTGCTCTGCCCCTGACAGGGAGGTTTGGAGGGAGTTATCTCAATATCCAACCCCATTTGTAGCCTCCTGACTGTCTCAGCTCTTGTTTACCACCGAAGTTTGGGGTGTGGATGGGCTTGCTGGCCATATTTACATCTGTTCCAGGCTCTGGGAATTCCATAAGTCAAAGGGAGCAACTGGTGAGAGTAATGAGGCTTCAGAAGAATTAAATTGGTGGCAACTTTCATCCCGTGGGAGGGGTGCTGATGATGGAAAAGGGAAACTTAATATTTGTGAAATTAAATAATGCTGAATAAACAAAAGGTCCAAACCAGACTGCATCCATCTTTTTAATTATTTTGGGTTTGGTGTGTTGGCTTTTTTTTTTAACTAAAACCTGACTCTTAAAAGTATTTCTATTTTCCCCAGGCTCCTCTGGGACACAGAAGCCTGATATTAAAAGCCTGAACATTGCTCTTAG
>JACBWW010000064.1:792324-818536 GCA_020086605.1 Lanius collurio | reverse complement strand
AGGAAGGAAGGAAGGAAGGAAGGAAGGAAGGAAGGAAGGAAGGAAGGAAGGAAGGAAGGAAGGAAGGAAGGGAAGGAAGGAAAGGAAGGGAAGGAAAGGTGCAGCCAGGCTGGAAAGCAGCAGGACTCTGAACTGGGCAATCGTTGGGAGGAGTCCCCAGAACCTCCCTGGACAGCGAAGGGGATGAACCAAACCTGCCCTGGAGTATCTGTGTCAGCTGGGGCTGACTTGGAGGGTCGTGCCCCAACACAAATCCAGCTTTGTGCTCCTGGGAAAGCAATCTGGGTTTTTCCCTGGGCTCTGGGCAGATGGAGACCTGCACACCCTGCTGGGGCAGAGCGTGGCTCGCACGTCCCTCGCTGCCCTCCGGCCATGGCAGTGACATTGCAGTGTGGCACACACTCTGCCACCTCTCCTCCTCCTCCTCTGCCATCAAGGAAAGCCCTGAACTGCTTCTCACCTCCTCCCCTGGGAGTTCCCTCCCCATCTGTGAGGGTCATTCCCATTCAGAGAGCCCATGGGCCATGTCCCCCCTGTCACCTGCCCTCGCTGCTCACACTTCAGAGATATTTTAGGACCCCACTGCAAGCAGCAGCTGAAAAGAACAAGTTGGGGAACCCAAATCCTTATTCCTACACCTCTGGTGGCTCCTGATTGTGGAAATGGGGCCTGAGGTGGAATGGGAGCCAGTCCAGGTAATGGGAATCCTGCCAGCCAAGGAGACAGTGCTTGTGGGGGAGTCTGAAGGTTCCAGAACATCCCCCTTGCCTGTGCTCAGCCTTGCCCCCACAGTCTGGAATCCAACATCCAGGCAGGAGCTGCCTATCCCAGACCACTGCTAGCTATTTTTTTTTCCATATGTATGAAAACACCTGTTTTTGTTGAAGAAGTGCCACATTTGTGCACCACCACGGTGCAGAAACTCCCATTCCATCAGATTTTTGGAGCCCCAGAAGGTGAGAGCTCACACAGACTGAAGCCAGGTAATACCAACTGGAAGTGTGGGGAACAGAAGTGAACAAAGATAGGACAAAAAGTCTTTTTATGTGCACAGCCTCTCTCAAGGTTCTAGAAATAAACCCCTCTTTTCTGTCTCATAACTTCTCCATTCCCCCAGAGAAGACCTTGAGGAGTCACGTATCAGCTTCCTCAACATATAATAATTCCTTAACATATAGTTAATAATGCCTTAATATAATTAATAATTCCTTAATAATAAATCCTTAGTATAAAATATTAGGATTTAGATTGGAAACCAGGGAGAAAAAAGAAGCAGGCAGGGGCAAAAAGGGGGGGAAAAAGCCGAGCAGGGGGAAAAAAAATGAAGCAAAAGAAAAAGAGAAGACATTTGGAGGAGAGAAACATCAGGAGCCCAGTGCTTGGCAGTGCCCAAACTCCACAGAGACCCCAACTCTGCCCCGTGGCCGATTCCAGCAGCAAGGGAAGGGTGAAAAATGGAAATCCCAGTGCCTAGAATTGCCCTTGCAGGCTCAGCCCGGGGCTTTGGAGCAGCGCTATCAGCACATCTCCCGGCCAGCCCTGCCACTCACGGGAGCTCTCTGGCCTGATGGAGTATCGATCCCCCGGAGTGCAAAGTCCAGCATGCCATTAGTCCCATCTGTTTTCAAGCTGACACAATCCCGTCATTTGTCATCTTCTCCTGTCCTGCTGTGTTTGTTTAGGAGCAGGATATTTGCTTTATCTGTCACTTCCCAATCCTCACTGTATTCTTTGCCTGACACGGAGTCTGCTGGGCCCACGGTTTTCTCAGAGTCATTAACGAGGGAGATTTGGACACGCTGATGAAATCACTGGAAAATTAAGATGCTGACAGCTTGGAAAGCATTTGTGAATTAAAATATGTTTGGAGTTTATATTTGAAAGCAATTTTCAGGGGAGAAATCCCTGAAAACATTTCACTTTCTACAGCAAACACATGGAAAAGGTCGACAGAAGCCTGGCAGGTGACTTTATCAATGGGAACACCTGAGAGAAACAGGTGTTCAGCTCAGAAATTTCCTAAAAGCAAGAATAGAAATCCCTGAAATGGTCAGTCATGACAGCAGAGCTTTCAGGAAATGCTCAGAGACACAAACCCCACGTCAGGAGTTTATTGCATGGCAAACTTGTAGTTTTCTCCTTTACCTTTCCTATGGAAGAGCTGTTTGCATCTCATAGAAAAAATCTACTGAAAGTTCTATTTCATCATTTTAATCTATTTTACCACTCACTGTTAACCCCAGAAACGGGAGTTAGCACAGAAAATTTTATCATAACCATTGGTATTTTTACACTTCCAGACATAAAAAGCACCATGAGAGCAGCATCTGTTTATTGCCAGCATTTATAGCCATTTCATGATCATTTAGGTGCCCTTTTGCTGCAGCAGCAGAGCCTCTCATGGTCAGGTGCCCACGACACAGAGGCAGGAATAGTGCCTGACCAATTCCCCAGGGCAGATATTCCTCTCATTAAAGCTCTAAACCCCAAACTTTGCCTCAATTTGGTGAATGACAAATAGAAACCTGCATCACCTCCACAAACAGAAAGTGCAGAATTTCATTTTCTCCCTCCAAAAGACTTTTTTTTTTTTTAATGGAGTGGAATATGCACTTTCTAAGCTTGCAGATTCCATTGGTGCTTCCCAAGTTTTGTTCTTGCAGAGGGTTTTTTTAAATGGCTGCAAGCAGGGCAGGAGTGTTTAATTACAAAGTGAGAGGCAGCCCTGGGAGCTGGGGCTGCCAGCAAGGCACCTTCAAGCCAGCATTCCCAGGAAAACCAGGCCAGCCCTTGAAAAAGCCTCCCAATACTGGTTATCCTGTTCCTTTCCCAAATTTTAGGGTGTGGAGGGGGATGGGGTCCTGTGCATCCCACACTGCAGCTGGAGAGCTTTGAGGCTGTGTTTAGGGGGCTGAGCTCCACACTGCACACTCAGAATATTTATCTGCATTGAAGAGCAGCTTCAGCCGAGGCTGGAAATGTCCCATTTTCAGCAGGACTCTCCCCAAACCTCCCTCCACACCACAGCTGTGACAGCAGCACTTTGCAACTGCAGGTTCTGCTTTTGTCCTTGAGCACTGTGTAATAATTTACTCAATATCAGAGCCCTTCTGAAAGGGCTGAAACTGCTCACGCTTCTTGCCTTCTCCACTTTGTTGTTTAGAGCCACAAAAGCTCTAGGATATAAAGGGGTTAAAGTCACACTGATCTCCTTTTCTGTCTCCCAAATTCTCCAAACTCCGTTTGCCCCACTCTGGGTAAGAGCACAGCACCCCTGGCTCTGCACATCCCCTCTCGGGTGCCCTTAGCTGGGCCTTTTTTCTTTTTGTTTTCTAAAGCAAATTACCCAGTTTTCATATTGAAATATGTTCAGGGAGATGGGCAGAGCAGTAAAAGGACAGGGGGGAGTGAATGAGAAGCCTGGGTAATTTAGGAGGTGGCATTTCCAGGGTTCTGGAAACCTCTCTGAGCCCAGCATCCCTCTGAGATTGGGATTAGGGAGGTTACAGATCACAGGATACACTCTTCAATAAAACTTTAACCATTCTCATTAGCCAGCAGAAGTCCCCACACATCTGCCCAGCTGTTGGGCTTGTCTGTTCTCCCTCCTCTCCGGGACAGGCAGTTCCCACCAGGCTCTGGATCCCTGTCCCTCAGATCCACAGATGTTCACTGAATTTACAGCTCCTCACTTGCAGGTTGCTGCAGTAATTGGTTGAAAAGGGAAAAAAAACACCCCAGCAAACTACTGTTAATAATATAATAAAAGCAAATTCTGGCCAGCACTATAAAAATGGGAGGCAGTTTATGCTTTCTGGGTGAGCAGTTTGTGGGTTTATGGACAAACAGGCCTCTGCCTTCTCTCCCTTACACATATTGGGGGTAAGGTTACATTTTATTTGTAGGGGATTTTTATGGCAGCAAAGGCCATTCATTAAAGGAAGCAAAAAAAGTAGAGAAAAAACAGATGATTGTTACCCAGAAATCCTCATCAGCTCTCCCCCAGTTGTTTATGCTTCTACTTTTTACAGGAATTTTTAGACAAAGATGCTTTCTTTCCCCTTTGGAGAAGAAAAAGGAGTGGGGAGAAGACGCCACAGTTTCACTCAGGCGCCTTTCAGAGCTCTCTGGGCAGCGCCCTGAAAACAACTTTCCCTTTAATGAAGACCTTTCTGGAGCTCTGTTCAATATTCACCAAAAAAAAAAAAAAATAAAATTAAAACTTCACAAGTTCATAAGGACGGATCCCTGGGTAGGACTTTTATTAAGTCTTTTCTATTTACTTCCTACCTAGATAAGATCTTAATCACAGCCCCCAAATTATCCGCAATGACATTTATCAACTCCAGTCATCTTTTCTTTAGCATGCTCCGCCTGACCAGTCGGCTTTTCTTCCACCCCTTCTTTTCAATGGAAGTTAATTTCGAGTACATGATTTATCTTGCTGGGCTAACAGCACTGAGGCAGCCCACCTTTTCAAAGGGCTGGCCAGGGAGTGAATTATAGCCGAGTTGTCCGGTGATTGCGTTCCGTGGGGAAGGAGAATAGGCAGCCAGTGTGTTGCCCCGATGTGGCGCTGGGACCTTTTCAACGAGGGAAGAAAAAAAGATTGGGCCTCTGACCGTGGGGCTGACAGGCAGGCGTTATATCAGCAGACAAAGGCTCGAATACCTGAAAGGATCAGAACTCCATGTACTCCGAGATGTGATGTTGTTTACAACACCATAGGCTGACCCTCTCCCGAATTTACATGATATCGGTGCAGCAGTCCTTTAACCTCTCCTCATTCTTCTTCCTGCATCCTCACACGGCCATTAGCATAGGGAGAATTAGCCAGGGCCACATTCAATCCTGCAGCACTTTGAAATCCTTCGCACGCACTGTGCGGCGAGCGCTGCCGCGCTGTGTCATTTCCCTGCACGCCCTGGGTATATCCAGGGGCTCTGTTTGGTTTGGCAGTGGGTTTCATTCAGTATCTATTAACATTCAACTTCTATTTGTAAAGGGCATGTACAACCCACTCAAGTACATATTTGGCACAAGCCACAGTCATTTAGTGTTGGTCCAGGAGTACAGCTGGTGCCATCTGGGGCGGGATAATGGGAATCTTTCACAGAGCTGTGTTTTCATACTCCTTGTTCCTTCTCTGCCTCGCACAAATGGGGGCGGTTATGAATATGTTGCATTTCAGAGTTAGGGGCTTGTCTGTCGCGGTAGGACACGGAAAGCACACGCGTGTTCACACAGCTGAAGGTGAGGGCGAAAAGAGGAAGTTTATTATCTGACTCCACTACTTATAGTTTTACAAAAGAGACAGGGCATTGGAGGGAGAAAGGGCCACCTCTCCCATGGCACTGGACAGGTTACCAGTCCATCATGCCTTCTCCACCTCTATGAAGGAATGCAAACAACTAGGTGTTTACAGNAGATGCTCCAACCCCAAAGTTCTCTCCCACCCACCCAATCCTTCCCAAAAACCCCAAGGAGTGCCGAGCCTGCTCAGCGCCAATCCTGGTGGGTGAGGATCAGCCAAGGGGTGGGAACGAGCTCCCTTTTGTCCTGCAGGAAACCCAGGAGCGTTCGTCCTTTGTTCCCCTGCCCCCGAAAGTCGCAGCCGGAGCTCGCAGTTCCCCGGGAGCCGCTCTAAAGAGCCCTGGATGTTCATTAAATCGCCTCTGCATATTTTGCTCCTTTTTTTTTTTTTTTTTTTTTTTTTTTTTATCCCCCCTCCAGGCTGCCTACCAAAATCTCCCCATGGTGTTCCTTAGCTCTTATCCTAAAAGTGCTGCAGAATGAAGTGGTGAATGCCCCAATCTGAGAGCATTCTGTGGCCAGCCCCACGCTGTTCACAGCTCGCTGCCGAGGCCCGAGGCTCGGTGGGAATTTACAATTCATCGGCGACCAAACTCTTTGAATGTTATCAACACATCTTTCCCCTGGCACACGAGAGTGTGACTTATGAGGAGAGGAGCAATTTGTTTCATGAATTTCATCCTTTGTTATTGAAAGCTGCTGGATTTGGATGTATAAAGACCTGTGCCATTAAGCCCGCGGGGCAGAAGCATCCCATGGGCTGACAAGTTTGTTTGCTTGTTATTATTATTTTTAAATACAAATTACTTTGAAAGTAGCATTATGGAGGGCTCGGAAGGTGCTTTAAGGAAAGCTTGTGCCGTTTTCCAAAAGATTGGGGAATATGGAGGAAAATGCATGGAGCAGCCCTGACCTCAGTTCAATAGGGAAAGATCAGCTGATTTTTAACCAAATTAATGAATATTATCCAGTGGCTTTACATTGCCCAATGCAGTGTGCCTCTAGACAAATCTATTTAATAGAAAATATGGATGTGCTAAACCAGGAATCTGTCTGGTGTCTTTAAAATTTAAAAAGGTAGAGGAGCATCATTGTGAAAAGCCAGTTTGGCATTGACTAAACAGCTCCTGTTTTTGCTGCAAAAAGCTGTCTGCTCAAAGCAGAGCCTTGATTTGTGAATAAAAGTCTTCAGAGTAAGGGGGAAATTGAAATAAATATTTAAAGTTACTGAAATGATGAAATAATTCATGCCCAAACCCAATCCAGAGTGTTTGAACAGGGGGATTTTGAGGGGGCCAGTGCAGGGTTGGGCTCCGAGTTCTGCCCCAATGCCCTTGGCTGGCATTGGCCAGCCCTGCACGAGTGACCAGCAGGTAAAAACCACACCAAGGCACCGAGTCCAGCTCTAGGAACATCATCCCAAATCTTTTTTGCATTCATTAACTAACATGAATTTCGTAGGAGAACAACTCTGGGTTTTCCTTGAGCAGAACCTTGAGAACCGAGACAATTTTAGGCAGCAAATAAACTGTATTACCTGAGACAGCAAGGGGCTAGATCGGTTCTTTCATGGGAAGGCTGGAAAAAGTTTTCTTTTTTATTATTCCAAACAGAAAAAGAAAACCCTCAAAACGTTATTCTGAACATTTATCTTCTCGAGGTTGAGTACTGGAACAAGAAGCCTGGAAACTCAGAGGAATAATATCTCAACCCAGCTTCTCCAGATTATCAGAACCAACAGGAAATAAAAAAAAAAAATTTAAAAAAAAGTGTTCTTTGGGAACTATTGTTCTCCAGGCCGTTCTTTCACTCCATTTTTGGCTAATTAAATTAATCTGGTAAGCAGGTGTAAACCCACTTGTTTGGGTGGCTAAAAGGAGAGATTGGAGGTATTTGCACAGTGAGAGATTTGTACAGGGGAGCATTAAACCCTATCAACAAGAGGAAACTCCACTCAGGATGCAGAAAATCCTGTTTAGCACTTCCCAAATCTCACCAAGGCTGCCTCTAATCCACCAGCCCAGCATCGAGGTGAGGTTTAATCGCCTGCTTGGGAAGCTGCAAAGCTGTGCTGGGCATGTTTTACCTGGTTAATATTTTACGTGGTAAATAGAAACATAAATCCTGCTGTCCCCTGGCATTTGCATTGGAAATACCCAGCCAGCAGCACCCTCAGCTTCCACTCAAAACCAGTTCAAGACCAACTTTTTGTTGCCATCAGGAACTTCTTCCACGTGCATTTATTTTGCAGAAATAGAAGCCAACCAGGCTACCAGTGAACACAGCATCACACAGCCCAGTCATCACCACAGGCACGGTAATAGTTAATAAAAAAGGATAAATTCCAATCAGAGACTGGAAAAGAAATAGAAATACTACCAGCAAAGAGACAGAATTCAGTGTCACCTCGGTGGTTATGATGGTGTCACCCTCAATCTGCAGATATTAAAGATTGCTTTGGTGCAATTGTTCTGATTTGGCACTAAGGAATAGCAGCTCACATGAAAAACTCGGGGTTTTGCCCTTTTCCTGGGTTAAAACCGTGCTGGAGAAGAACGAGACCGTCACCAGAGTGCAAAGGGAGCTGGACCCGACCTCCAGCCCTTGGGACCCCACAGACAGCAGAACGTCCAGCATCCCAAGCTCATTGTGTGCCACCAGCCTGCCACACGTGTCCCTCTTGGCTGCAGCTCAGAAGTGCTGCTTGGAACCCCCCAAAAGAGTGGGACAACATTCAATCCCTCAAGGTGGGATGGCAGATCCGGCTGGGAACGCTGTGAGGGTGAGCTCGAGGGGAGGAGGAGGAGGAGGAGGAGGAGGGGATCCCAGTGACACAAGTGTGACCGTGTGTCCCCTGTCCCTGCAGGGCTGGGACCCTGCCAAGCACCAGAGGAAGCGTTTGGGGCAGCAGCAGAGGAGACTTTCCACCTGCTCAGAACATCCCTGCTCCCCCAGCTCCCACCGCAGCCCCCCGAGCCCTGAGGGACAGCCAAGTCCAGCAGCTGAGCCAAAACGTCACCAAACCCTCACAAAACCCCCTCCCCAGACCACCTGCGTGGCACAGGGTGCTGCCAGCACCCCCGAGCATCACCCAAAGGCTGGTTCCGCCCTTGGGCACCCTAATGAATGTCGCTGTCACGCTGAGACTCCCTGGGCTGTGCAAGGACATCCCTTTGCCAGCACCACCCTGGCACCGAGCGATGCTCAGCGCTGCTCCTCGCTTTTCACCTCCCGCTGGGAGGAAGCCGGACCGTCCCCGGGAGCAGCCGCTCCATCCGCCCCCTCCTTCAGCAATAACGACCTGCGACAACAATTAACATCCCTCCTCTCCTCCCCAGGCCCAAAGCTCTCCTGCTCGTCCCCCCTGCCGCCCGCCCCTTCCAGATTTGCTCCTGTTTTTCGTCTATTTGTGAAGGTGCCCAAGACAGGAGCTCGCTTAATACGTTCCCTTACGCTTGTGGCGCAACAGCCTATTCAGGACAGATAAGCCCCTTTAGAAATGAAGGGGAATTTAATTCAGTGCTTGAGTGACAGCAGGAAGATTTATCCCCTCAGTAGACAATACGGCTTTTGGGGCTTTAATCTTGCCCAGACAATGGGCTGTTTCTCGGCCCTCATCTTGTGCTTTTCCCACGATGTTCGGTGATTAACCGGGGCTCCATTGGATGGAAGCCACTATCTCTCATTTAAGAGTGTTTGCGCCTCTGTCAAGGACCAGGAGAGGGAGGGAGGGAGGTGGGAAGAAGAGAAAGGAAGGGGAGGGGGAGCAAAGTTGAACTCATCTGGGAGAAATGCCGGGAGGCTGCGGGCCGGGCGCGGGCGGATGCCAGCGCTATCTGCGGTGGGCAGGGCACGGCGACAAAGCGGAGGGACATTGGCACTGCCACCTCCGGCGGAGAGCTGGGCAGGGCATTCCCCGCTTGTTCCAGCCGGCAGAAGCTCCTCCGTTATTCCGTTGTGGTTGTTATTGAGAGCAGCCCTGGTCACGCACAAATCCACCCGTCCTTAGGCGTGCGCTGCCTAAATTTAAGTGGTTTTATGAAAATGAAGGAATCGAAGCAGCTCAAAGCCTGAAGTCACGGCTTGGGGTGAAAAGCTGGTGTTCTGTGCCCGCCTAGCAGAGATGAGTGAGGTCCCACGGCAGAGACAATGAGAGCTGGCACAGCACAGACACCTGCCAACGCTGCAGGTGCCCCAACACCGCCCAGAGAGGCATTTACTGCCACACCTGCCCTGCACACAGCGCTGCCCAGCGATTGCTCCGCTTTATTGAGGAAGATCGTTTCTTCCTGAGATGTGAAATCTGTCTTAAGTGGTGCAGTCCTTCCCTGGGAGGGTGGGCAGGCCCTGGCACAGGGTGCCCAGAGAAGCTGTGGCTTCCCTGGAAGTGTCCCAGGACGGGCTGGAGGGGGCTGGGAGCAGCCTGGCACAGGGGGAGGTGTCCCTGCCATGGCAGGGGTGGGATGGGATGAGCTTTAAGGTCCCTTCCAACCCAAATAATTAGGTTTGGTCCAAATAATTAGGTCCAAATAAAAGGATTTCGAGATTATCAGAAAGTTCACCACCAGTAAGTTTGTCATCCCCAGGGAAAGGCAACCGTGACCTCCACTCTCATCTACAAATTAGTCTTTGTGACCAAACAAAACAACAAAAAAAAAGTGGTTTATGTCCTTCTGCCTGAAAGAAAACCCTGTGGACAGCAATGCTGCAATTTTGGTAAAGAGAGGAAACCCAGATTTAGCCTCAAAGTGATGTCCCACTGTTCTGAGGGGACTTTTGTTGCAGTAACTCTGTCAGGACATCCTAACGGTCCCTTCCAAGTCAGGATATTCCATGGTTTTATATTCATGTGCTGCAGGATCCTGATTTGGGGTCCATCCTCAGCCACCAAACACAGCAGCAAGAGGAACAGATCCCCTGCACCCAAACAGCTGGGAAATGGAGAAAAAATGCCCCACATAAATAACGAGCTTAGTTTTGAAATCTCTGAATTTATAAATTTTCAGCTTTCTGTTCCCAACACCAAAAAATTAAGAGGTTCACAAGATTTTTTTAGGCAGGAATTGAACAGTGTGAGAGGTGTGAGAGCACCACAAGTGACAGCAGAGTGCACATGAATTACCCTCGATGGCACCTTTCATAATTAAATGCACCCTCATGGCAGATTTGTTTCCTTCCTTTGTTTTTGCTCCTGAAATTTAAGAAAATTAACCTGGAAAACAACCTGAGCTTTTAAACCTCCACACACATCAGCATGAGGACGTGAAAGGGAATAGTTTAACATTTGGGACTTTAGGTCCCAAATAGTTTAAGATATTTGGGACTTTTCAGCTCCTTCAACTACAAGTTCAAGTCCCTGAGGAGTCACTTAAGTTCTTCAGTCTCTTTAATGAGATCAGCTGGGTGAATGGGGGGTTTCTGAGAGGCCTTTAAATGTAAATGGCTTGAAAAGGAATGAAAAGAAAAGGTTTTATGGAGCATTTTAAGGTTTTCAGTTGGGCTTTTGAGTTGGTTGGGGGTTTTGTGTTTTTTGGGTTTTTTTGCTGTTGTTTTGCTGTGGGTTTTTTTGGGGGAGGGGAGGGGGGAGAGTTGTTTGGGGTTTGTTTAATTATTTATTTTAATTTGACCCCAATCAGACCACATTTTGGAAGAGATTGGGAACTCCCAGGCCAGCACTGCTCACCTTTCTGTGAGCACCCTTCCAGGAACCCTCGGGACAAGGAATCACCAGTTTGGGGAACAAAAAGGTCTCTAAAGCAAATGACCTCGAGGGGCAGATCCAGCTTAGCCCAGGAACTCCCTGTCTGCACTCTCTGCCCTCTTGGGGTTGCCCTTGACTCTTCTGAGCCCATCTCAGCCTCCTCTGAGCCCATCCCAGCCTCCTCTGAGCCCATCCCAGCCTCCTCTGAGCCCATCTCAGCCTCCTCTCAGCCCATCTCAGCCTCCTCTGAGCCCACCTCAGCCTCCTCTGAGCCCATCTCAGCCTCCTCTGAGCCCATCTCAGCCTCCTCTGAGCCCATCTCAGCCTCCTCTGAGCCCATCCCAGCCTCCTCTGAGCCCACCTCAGCCTCCTCTGAGCCCATCTCAGCCTCCTCTGAGCCCACCTCAGCCTCCTCTGAGCCCATCCCAGCCTCCTCTGAGCCCACCTCAGCCTCCTCTGAGCCCATCTCAGCCTCCTCTGAGCCCACCTCAGCCTCCTCTGAGCCCATCTCAGCCTCCTCTGAGCCCATCCCAGCCTCCTCTGAGCCCATCCCAGCCTCCTCTGAGCCCACCTCAGCCTCCTCTGAGCCCACCTCAGCCTCCTCTGAGCCCATCCCAGCCTCCTCTGAGCCCATCTCAGCCTCCTCTGAGCCAACCTCAGCCTCCTCTGAGCCCAACCCAGCCTCCTCTGAGCCCATCTCAGCCTCCTCTGAGGTTCCTGGGACCATTTTCAACACCTCCACCCTGAGCTGAAGCAGGTTTGACGTTCCCAGCCCAGCAGCTCCTCTGGGCATCCCCTCAAGGGCTTGGCTTTGCTTTTCTGCCCCTCTGCTTTCAGGATAAAATCCCTGCCTTCCCCATAACTCGATGGAACTCAAACCAGTGCCACCCAGTAAGGAACTGGAGCTGCCCAGAGCTGGGCAAGGGCGGCCCCTTCCCTTCCCCACAAGGCACCAGCAGCCCCCAGACCCCTCCAAAGGGACAACTCCCTGGAATATTTTCTCCATCTCGCCTTCCCAGCTGCTTCAAAGAGCCTTTTTCTGTTCTAACTGGTGGTGCAGGGAGGGGGGAGGGAAGAACAGCAGAGGAACGAAAATAAGATTAAAATAAAAGGCCATCCAGGGAGCCCACAGAAAAACAAATGTCCCAACCCCAATCCCACACTGGCCCAACCACCGTGAGCCCAGAGCTGCCCCATTTCACTCGGGGAGATCAAACTGTGGCTTATAATTCTTACAGCACCTTTGTCTGGCTCAGCATTTGCAGGAAGTGGGGAAAGTAGAAGGAAAATTATTCAGTACAGGCTTCCTGAAAACTGGGAGGGACTTCTGTGGCAGGAGCAGCAGGGCAGGACAGCTCTGAGTTATAGAAATGCACGGTAAAAATCAAATTTATGAAATGAAATTTGTTTTGTCACCCCTCTGACCATGCTGGTGCTCACAGCCCTGAAAGGGACACGAGATCTGAAGGGGAAAATACACCTTGCACTGGGATTTGGGGCTTGGATTGCTGGTCAGGGGGAACATTACAGGTTAAAACAGGCTCAGGTTGCCTTAAGGATGATTATTTGTGCTGCAGGGATTCCCAGAGACCTCTAATGGACACTGGGAATGACAGAATTTGTTAATAAGAACCATCAATTCCTTTATTTGCTGGCAAACTTCACACTGCAGAGCAGAGAGAAGACATGGCCACACCTGGGGCATCCTGCAGGGTGTTGGCAGAGGCAGAAATCCAACTTTCTGAACCCAAACCCAGCCTTCCTGACTCCAAATCCTCCTTTCCTGAATCCAAATCTTGGACTTCTGCCTTGCCAAATCCAAGCCCTGCCTCCCCAAGCCAGCCCAGCTAAGAACAGCTCAGCACAAACCACATCCACCTGCCCTGAGCAAGAAAAAAAAGGTGTTAAATCACCCCCAAACACAACCCCAGCCCACCCTTCCCCACGGGGCACGTTTAACACCGAGCTGGTTCAGTGCTTTGCTGGCTGCCCTGGAGCTGAGCAGCACAAACCCCTCTGCCCAGAGCCACGGGGTGGCACAGACTGATGGGGCACTGAGGCTCAGCTGGTTTCTCTAACGGGTTTTTGTTCCAAGAACCCAGAACTGCCCAAGCTCGAGGTCAGGTGAACAAAAAAACCCAAGAATCCAGGAAGCTCCTTTGCTTTCAGAGCTCTGCACGTTGGCAGCAGCACCAGCTCTTCACGGAATTGCTCCTTTTCCTCTAATAATCCACTTAAATATATATAGAGGGAAGTTTGTTTAAGCTGCAGCCCCTGCAAGGAAACAGCTACGGAGAGCAGAGGCAAAAATTCTCTTTATAGGCCTTGCAGCCGTAGCTGCAGGTGTGTGTTTGCTCCCAAATTCCTGCACAGGCTCTGTAAATTGTGTTTATTTCCCACCAGCAGCTGCTGGACAACCCCGATGAACCTGGTTGGGGTTACATGTCAGGAATCCCTTCTTCCCCAGAGGTTTTTCCCCCAAAATAAATCCCTCCAGGCACAACCAGGCTGTTCCAGATGCAAAACTTCAGGGCCAGCAGAATCCCTTTGTTGAGGGAAATAGGCTGGGACTTTTGTCCTGGCCCAGCACATGAGGCACAACTGACAGGCCAGGGGATCAAAGTCTCCCCTTTATCAGCATGCACTTGGCAGAAATGTAAACTTCCCCATATATGGCTCAGAAATGTGTTTGAACTCGCCCAGACAGAGCCCAAAGGAGTCTCAAGGAGTGAAAACTCCCCAACCCCTCCTGAGAGAGAAAGGCAGCCCAGGTACCTCGTGCTGGGGAAGGGAATTTGTTCTTCCATCTGCTCTTTTTAGGTTTTCAGGGGAGAACTTTGTTAAATTGGCATGTGGGGTATCTTTCAGTAACGACAGAGAGGCAAAAATAAAAGTGTCAAAGGATTTTCCTTCTCATAAACATGAATGGCTTGATGGTGAAATGATTATTTACAGAAATAAGTGACTGGTGTGCAATTCCAAAGGGGAAGATTGGGCAGCACCAAATCCTCAGCCCAGCCCAGCTGCAAAGAGTGAGCGAGGGAAGAGCAGAGAAGCCAGGCAAGAGAGAAATAACTGGAGAATAACCTTATCAGGGGAATAATTAACAGCAAGACCCAGAACCAACAGCACTGAACGGTCCCAAGGGGAGATCACCAAGAGCTAACGAGGCTCTGGAGAGGAAAATTCCTGGGCTCACACAGCTCTGCCATCCCTGCAGCCCTGCAGGAGGAGAATTATTCCAAAAGTTTGATTTCAAAATTCCCTTGTACGATAAAAAAACCCCAAACAACAAGCCAAAAACTGGGTTCTGCTGAAAGAAAAAGTCAGTTTTCTGTAGCTATTCTATATTTTGAATGTCTCTTCCTGACTTCTGTAGCTTTCAGGGGGAGAATTTTTCCAAAAGTTTGATTTCAAAATTCCCTTGTACCATCCAAAAAACCCAAACCCAAATGACAAACTAAAAACTGGGTTCTGCTGAAAGAAAAAGTCAGTTTTCTGAAGCTATTCTGTATTTTGAATGTCTCTCCCTGATTTCTGCAGCTGTCCTTGCCCCCTGCAGCACAGGGTGACACTGCAGCACAGAAAAAGTGCTGGGGGAGCTGGCAAGTGTTGGGTGCCAGTGGTCCCTTGGCAAGGGGTGACCACAGCTCCTGGGCTGGGCTGCAGCCAAAAAAGCCCGGCCAGACCCCGAGGATCCCATCCAAAAGCCCCGTGGGTGTCCCAGGCTCTGACAGAGCCTAAAGACAAAGTGAGGGGCTGCCAGTGGCTGTAAAACCTCGGAGCCAACAACAACAGTTTAGGTGTGTGCTTGGATTTCATACCTGAGGGAAGTGGGTTTTGTTTGGCAGCAGAAGGAGCTTTTCATATCCTCCTGCTCCGGGCCTGGGGCAGACACACTCAGGGACAGCCACCCCAGCACAGCCCTGGGAAGGGAAGGGAAGGGGAGAAATCCTAAAGATGGGGCTGGGAACATCACAGTGATACAGCTGGGGGAAAGTTTAGGATGAATTCAAGCAGAGTTGGGTAAAAATGATGCTTTTTTTTAAAAAAAAAAAGGGATTTTTAAAGCAAAGTCATCAGTAAATAGAAGCACCTACCCGAAATCTGCCAGCAGCCTGCCTGCTCCAGTGCTCCCCACGTTCTACTGGCCTGGGATGGGAATCTGGTGGGAATGACTCTGCTGAGAGCCCTGGGCTGCTCCTCAGAACTCAGATCCACAGCCCTCAGGTAAAGGAAACACCCGAGGCTTTTCCTTTCCTGAGGGACTGGTGAAATGGCTTTACCTGAGCAGCTTCAAAGGGAGGAATTTGAGATGTGGGTTTTGTCTGTGAAAAAAAGGCAAGACAGCAGCCAGAGACAGAAAGGGGAAGGAAAGAGGGGAAGAAGCAAGAAGGAAGTGCCAGTTCTTTGACACCTTTGTGATGGAGTTTGATTTGTAAAGCAGAACACAGCCCCTTCCCTTTCCCCAGCCTGCCCTCTCTAATCTGATTTTAGGAGAACTCTCTGAAATGAATCATCCCTGCCCACCCCAGAAGTTCTGCCTCGGAGAGCTTCTGCAGGTCACCTCTGCCCTGCCCTCTCCATGCACCCCCTCAGCACCCACAGGAGCTGCTGTGACCCCAAACCTTGGCCAAACCCAGGCTGGGGGTGCCCAAAGTGCCCCCACAGGGATGGGCACCCAGGGTGGCTGCTGGGATGGTCCTTGGAGAGCAGTGATTCCAGAGCCCAGGGCTGAAACCCCCTCTAGCAGGGATGGAAACACCTCAGGTTTGGCTTTTCCCACTCCTTGCAGTTTGCCAGCGAGCTCCTCTGATGTGCTGAGCCCGGATTCTCTCCTTGATGCCCCCAAAACAGGCAAGGGTTTGGGTTGTATGAGGTGCTGAGCAGCCACAGCTCCTCTTTCTGTGCTGAGGCTGCAGGAGGAGGAGGAGGGAGGGATGCTCAGCCCAGCACCCTCTGAGGGTGCAGGAGGAGGAGGGAGGGATGCTCAGCCCAGCACCCTCTGAGGCTGCAGGAGGAGGAGGAGGGAGGGATGCTCAGCCCAGCACCCCTGAGGATGGAGGAGGAGGAGGGAGGGATGCTCAGCCCAGCACCCCTGAGGGTGGAGGAAGAGGAGGGAGGGACGCTCAGCCCAGCACCCCTGAGGCTGCAGGAAGAGGAGGGAGGGATGCTCAGCCCAGCACCCTCTGAGGGAGGAGGAGGAGGGAGGGATGCTCAGCCCAGCACCCCCTGAGGGAGGAGGAGGAGGAGGAGGGAGGGATGCTCAGCCCAGCACTCCCTGAGGGTGGAGGAGGAGGAGGGAGGGACACTCAGCCCAGCACCCTCTGAGGGTGGAGGAGGAGGAAGGAGGGACGCTCAGCCCAGCACCCCTGAGGGTGGAGGAGGAGGGAGGGATGCTCAGCCCAGCACCCCTGAGGGAGGAGGAGGAGGAGGGAGGGATGCTCAGCCCAGCACCCCTGAGAGCAGAGCTGGGGAAGGACATCCCTAAGGAGTGCTCAGCCTGGGCACCCTCAGCTGGGAGCCCCAGCCCCACACAGAGCCCCTGGATCTGGGCCTTGGGGCTGGCACCTGGCTCTGCAGCTGCAGGAGGGAGGGGACAAGCCCTGGACAGAGGTTTCTCGTGGCATGGAGCTCTCCCCAGCTTTTGTGAGCACAGGAGTTGCCTGCTCTGAACTCCTCGTGGCCACCGGATTTCATTCTGGGGCTAAAGGCAATTCCAGCAGAGAGCAAAACCTCTCCTAACTGCTCTGGCATCACAGAATATCTCCAATTCCTGCATTTCCCTGCGTTTGAAATCCCAAATCTCCCCTTTTTCCTTGGATTCTGCCCTCTCTATTCTCTGCAGGACCCTGCAGAGCAGGAGTCAGTGCCCAGCACACTCAGGCCTTGCAAGGGCCCAGAATCCAAGGGAAATGCTTTTAGGGGCACCTCAGGGAAATTAAATCATCTCAAAGCAGCACCAATCTATTTTTGATGCCTGGAAGTTTGTGAGACCCTGCTACAAGTGAGACAGCAGCTGTGCCCGTGCCACATCACAGAGCCTGGGCACGAGAGAGGGACCAGGAGAAGAGCCCAAAGGCACACAGGGGCTTCAGAACAAGACCAGGAGCAGATCCCAGCTGTCCCAAATCCCAGCCCTCCTGGGCAGATGTGATAGCCTTTAAAAACCTTCCTTTCCTTCCTCAGCACCTCCCGAATGAGATGGATTTCACAGGGGCACAGCAGTGGCACTGCCCCGTGCCAGGTGCCAGGCTGAGGTTGGTGAGGAGGGGATGGGAGCAGGACACATTTCTGTGCCCCAGAGAGCAGGAAAGGATTCCACAGCTAAATCTGACAAGTCCCTGCTGGCTGGGCTGCCTTCCCTGCAGGGATGGAGGAGTCACAAGTCCATGGACAGCACGGAGCAAGGGGTTGGAACAGCATCATCTCTGGTCCCTTCCTACCCAAACCAAACCAGGCTGTGATTCTATAATCCAAATTTTTCTAACACTGTCCCAAGCTTAATTAAATAGAATTAATTAAATAAATAAGATTAATTAAATAAAAATTAAGCAAATGAAATAAGCCACTCACATTATATTTGAGCAGTGTCCTGAGGTGAAATTGGTAAACATTAAATAAATTAAATAAGCTACATGTATGTGACCTTTATATTCAATATTGCTGAATAAAGGCTGCAAGCTGATCTCCCCTGCCATGAGATGTTCTCTGTGCTGGTATTTGGTCACTTCTCTTCACTTTTAGTTTGTTCTGTCCCCTGAGCAGGTCCTGGACCGAGGCAGGAGTGAGATTTAGTGAGCAGGGCCGAGTCCTGGGAGCCACAGACCTGGGTGTGACCACAGCCAAGTTCCTTCTCTCTCCCCCACTGTTCCTTTTTTTCACCTCTTTCTCCTCAGGTTCAGCTCCTGACAGGATTTATGGCCTCCTGGGTTGACAGATCTCTCCCACCTCAGGTCTTTTCAAAGCAGTGCTCATTTCCCTGAGCATCTCCACAGCACCTGCCTGTCAGGGCAGTGATTTCAGCTGGCACAAACCCCACAATACACATTTTTAATTCATATAGTTCAGAAATCTCCTTCAAGTAATTATTTCCCTTCATTTCTGCATCATCACTAGAAAAGCAACACAATAAACTGATTTGAAATGTCCATTGCAAGGCCAAACCAGAAGCGTGCAGCAACCTCAGGAATAAAAAGTTCCTCTGGCCAAAATTTGCATTAAAAAAAAAAAAAAAAGGTGCTTGCCCTGGCAAGGCCACAACTTTTCCCTCTGAACTTTGTAAAACTTCATCCCCAAAGGGATTGACTTCTACATTATCTGACATTTCCTCATTAGCTTCTTTCCTTTCTCCCTTCTCCCAGCAAAAAGGCCCTTGAGTCTAACGATGTCAGAAGTCTCTGAAATTTGACAGATCTTACATTTCCAGCTCATTTTCTAATGAGTTTGTACATCAGGACTGATTAGTGTAATAAAGAATTCATGAAGCAAATAAATGTAACACGAAGACACCTTGAAGAGAGGGAAGAAAGAGCGAGTCAAATACGTTGAGAAAAGGTCCAGCCTTTTTAACCTTCATTTAATCTTTCTGACAAAGACACTTCATCAAAGAGCCTTGGCAGGTATTTGGACTTTGTGCCCAGAAAAACCAGGCTTTGAACTTTTCCTGCCCTGCATTACCCAGGAGAACCCATCATTAGCCTAATTTAGGCAACTCCTTATCAAGCCAGGCTTTGCCGAGCATCCCCTGAGCTGCCACACATGAGCTGGGTGTGGGAGGGGGAGAGGCAGCCCCGGGCACCCCCCGACCCCTCTGCACCCTCCAGGATCGCATTTTCCAGCCAGAGCCTGGGGCAGCTTCTGGCTGTTTGTAAATCCACGGGAAATCTTCCTCCTCCCTTCCTGTGGCAGCCCCGTCCCCACCCGGAGCCGCGCCTGGAGCGGGGTGGTCTCGCTCAGGGACAGCTCGAGAGCTGCTGCAGAGTTTTCTACCCCTTCCCCACGCTAAAATAAATTCAAATTAATTTTAAAAAGAAGAGCAGAGCTGCTGCAGAGTTTTCTACCCCTTCCCCACGCTAAAATAAATTCAAATTAATTTTAAAAAGAAGAAGCCCAGCGTGCTCGCTGCTAGGATCCCACCCTGCATTCACCCACGGTTTGTTTGTGCATTGTATTTATTTTTTTTTGAGTGTTCACTGTCACTCCTCTGTCACCTTGTCCTCAGCTTCCCACAGAGCTTCACCCCCTCCCCACAGCTAAATCAGTTTTGTGTTCCTCCCCAAATGTTTCAGGGGAGAACTGGCAAAGAACAACCACCCAGATGTCCACATCCTATGGGAAGGAATTGCCAGCATGTTGTATTTTCACTTATTTTTATCTCCACCATTAAAAATAGGCTTTGCTTAAAATAGGAGCAGACTTAATATCTTCGCTGAGGAAACTATACATTTGAGATGTTCATGTGGAAAACGTGCCAGAGGGCTTTGGACCAGCTTTAACTTGGGCTCCTTCCCACTCTGGACATGACTTTTGGCATCAGAGGCCTCGAGCTGAGCAGGAATTGCATATGCTCTGACGACAGAAAGCACAACACAACCAATATCAAGGCAGAAGAATTTTGTTACACAGGTCCAGCTGACTGAACCCAGTGAGAATTCGGGCATTCAGATCTGTTTCACCTCTGGACAGGGAGCAGAGCAGGGCAATCCTGCCCCTTTCCCTCAGGAATGCCTCAGCGGGCACTGCCCCGTTGTAATCCTGTTCTCCCCATGTCCTTCCCCAAATGGAACATTGTCAGAGCTCCTCGGGAAGCTGCAGGAAGATTCTTTTGAATAGGGACAGTATGGAAAATAGTTCAAAAGAGTCCTTGTCCCACACAGGCCAGATCTGCATGGGAAGTTACTTTTTTGTTCTTCAGAAGAAAGCAAAAACCCACAAGGAGAAAAAAAAAAAAAAAAAAGAGAAAAAGAAAGGAACCAAAGAAACCTCAAAGAGTTCAAAGAGTGTTTCAGCAGCAGCTCAGGCCTCGAGAGCAAGGCCCCCTTTGTCATCTTTGGGTGACTTCTCCCCTGGACTGCATGTGCAGGGAGCATCTGGTGGGTGCTTCCAGCCCAATCCTCGTCCCTGAGCCACGCTGAGGGTCCCTGCCCTTGGCACACCCCCCTGGCCCCCTCCTGCCCCCTGAGCTGTGGGTGCAGGGTTGGTGCCCAGAACCCCTGTGACAGAGCATCCTCTGCTTCTGCAACCATGAAACCCTCCTATGAAAGGGGGGAAAGTTCCACTGGAAATCAAATATTCAACTGAAATCTCTGAAATTGTCCTTGGAATTATAAAGTTTTATCACTTCTAGGTTGGTCCCTCTAATGTTTTTAACTGATGTCTGTCTTAAAAACTCCTCACACAAACTGCAGCATGGAAACTCTCCCCCCTCTGCTCCACTTCTTATTTCCGTGCCCTTTTGACCCCTTTTGTCCCAGCTACCTTTTTGCCCTTATTCTCCTTTTGCATCTCATCACACCCTGCATCCTCTTTATTCTTATCTCCCATCGCTCCCACTCTTCTCCCTCCCAGTTCTGCAAACCCCAAACCCCCTCCTCTGCCTCCATCCACCTCTCCACCCAGCACCACAGCAGAAAATCCCTTTCCTTTGGGGTGCAGCTGCTCTCTGCAGGATTTCCAGGCACAGAAAACCTCGTGTGACTTCCAAAAGGGAGAGGTCCATGCTCCTGCAGGGCCATCCCAGCACAGAGGGATGCACTGCAGAGTGTGTTGGCATCATGACACACTCTAATCATCTTTTTTACCCCTTTCTTACCCATTTTTAGGGAATTTGCCCAAGTGGCATCGCTGTGGCACAAGGTCACAACCAAGATTTTTTTTTCCAGGAACGGGAAAACTCAAGGAAAAATGAGAAGCTGGTCAGAAACCTAAACTGGGAGCAGGATACTGGGAGAGAAGCACCCAGACGTTTTGGCACAAGCAATGGTTTGGAACATGGATGATAAAAACAAGATACAATATAATTAGCACAGGCTTGGCAAAGCTCCAGAGTGCTGAGCTAAAGAAATGATTCTGTATTTGTTTTAAAGCATCCAGAGCTATTTATACTGTCAGCCCAGTGCCTGAGGGACCTCTCTTTCCTGGAGTCCCTCTCCACACCACACTGGTGGAATATTGGCCCTCTATTTCTCCCTCAGCCTTCCAAACTGAGCCTTGAATCCCTCCCAGGCTCCTTCCCTGCTTTTGCACCTCTCACTTGTGCAAAATCACAGAAATCCTCCCCAAAAAACGCCTGGGTGAGCNATTATTCATAAGGGTGCCAAAACCCATTTTGGGTCGTTCTACTTTTAAAATCCCATTTCACAGTGAAATCCAAGGGAGAATCACAAACCAAAATGGATTATAATCCTCTTTTTAAAAATGTTCTAATGAAATTAAATTTGGAGGTACTACAGTAGGGCCTTACCCAGCGCTCCCAGCTGAAAGAGGGAAGGAATTAAGTGACTTTAAAATGAAACAGGTTTCTCCTGTGTCTGACTGGAAGTTACAGGATGTTGGTAGTGAACCAATTAAAACACATCTTAAAACGATAAATACAAACCAAATGTACATTATCAGCATGTTCAGCCTTTTGTTTCTCGGTTCTATTTTGTATCAGCTTATTGCAATCAGATGTGTCGGGAAAGAGGGGGAAAATCAAATCATTTTAGGAAATAATAAATAAAGAATTCAGCCGAGGAAACAAAGGAGGGCTGCGTTTGTTCAAACATAAAATAAACCATGTTTCAGAGAGAATGCTGAAGGAGAAGCCACAACATTCATGGATCAGTGGAGCTCAGAAATATCCAGAAAATACGAAAAAATATTAAAAAGTCTGTCCCAGCTGAGGACAAGGACGTGCCTGTGCAGGATTGGGATGCTCCCATTTTGCTTCTTCCCAAAACATCCATTTCCTCAGGTACCTCCTGTCCATCTCTACTTTTGTGTCTCCTGAAATCCCTTGTGGCCCTCACCATGGCCCTGTTCAAGCCAGAATTCAGCCTCTACCTCATCCAGAATCCTGGAACCACCGAGGCTGGAAAAGCCCTCCCAGCCCATGGAGCCCAAGCTGTGCCCGATCCCCACCTCGTCCCCAGCCCTGGGCACTGAGTGCCACCTCCAGCCCTTCCTTGGGCACCTCCAAAGCTCCCTGTCCAACTCCTGACAACCCTTTCCATCAGGAAATTCTTCCTCAATTTATTTTATCATTTAATTCACTCACAAACAGCCACAGATCAACGCTGATGAAATTTGCCATTTCCCTCAAGCAGCAGTTTTCTGCAGTTGCAATGATTGGAATTAAGTCTCTGTGAGTATAAACACATTTAAAAAATTACACCAACTACAGTCATTCACTCTTTTCACAGTAAAACAAACACAAACTTTAAAAGTGAAAACATTACATTTTTACAAGCCCCAGAAAAACTGATTTTTTTTTCCCCCCTACATTTTTCCCCCACCAGCTTTTCCTTTCCCAAGACAGGATTTTTTCCCTCCTATTGATCTGTTCCCAACCTCACACATTGAGTGGATTCTCCTTAACGAGAGACTGCAGCAAATTTGCACAATTTTGCCATTCTTTGGGGCTGCAGGTAAGTAGCTGCTCAGTTCTGTGCTTAGGGGAAGGAAGTATTGAAAATCTCCTTTGCTATTCCTCATTTCACGCTTTATAACGTGATACTCACAAATACTTTGGTAGCAGATTAAGCTCCAGAGAAATGAAAACATTTCAGAAGGAGCACAAAGCCTGTGAGTGTCCAAATGAGGGAGCAGAGACTCGGCTTTAAGCTGCAGGAGGGGGTTTATGGGATGTAGTGCCATGTGCCATACAATACAAGATAAACATCTGTTGTTATTTCAGCAAACCTAAGTCAGATGTTCAGCTTTTTCTTCAGGGGGAGAGTGGCACAAAGAGAGAATTTAGGATTTCTTTTTTTTTTATTTTTTTCCCCCCTCTCTCTTTATCAAGGTGGCTGTTCCTGGGCCAGCAAGAGCAGGAGAAGATTCTGGAGGGGACTTAAACACCCTGAAAGTCATGCAGTGGTGATAAGGGGACCTTCTGTCACCTCCATTGTACCAGAGACCTTCAACCTTGGATCTCTGCCCAGGAAGATATTTATTAATAAGGCCAATGGTGCCAGGGAGGAGCTGTTCCATTCACCCACTGAGGAACCAAGGCAGAACTGGGTGAATCAAAGTTCTCAGGCTGAGAATGGGGGGATTGTTCAGCCTGGAGAAGAGCAGGTGGTGTGGAGACCTCCCAGCACCTTCCAGGGTCTGAAAGGGCCACAGGGAAGTCAGACAGGGGCTCTGCATTTGGGACTTGAGGGGCAGGACAAGGGGGAATGGGCTCAAACTGAAAGAGGGGAGGTTTAGAGGGATATTGGGAAAGAATTCTTCCCTGTGGGGGTGGGCAGGCCCTGGCACAGGGTGCCCAGAGAAGCTGTGGCTGCCCCTGGATCCCTGGCAGTGCCCAAGGCCAGGCTGGAAGGGGCTTGGAGCAGCCTGGGATAGTGGGAGGTGTCCCTGCCATGTCATGGGAGTTGGAATGAGATGAGCTTTAACATCCCTTCCAGCCCAAACCATCCAGTGATTCCACAATTCCACAAATCCAATGGAAAGATTTCCATGGCTCCTGAAGGGTTTTGGATTAATCTTTCCAAATCTTGCACAGTGACCAAGCACCCTGTGCTGGAGGTCTGCTCTGGGACCCTGAGGGGATGACAGGAAGCCCTCAGAGCCCCGGGGCCACCTGAAGGCACCACAAATTTGCTGCTCAAGGAGCAGCTTCTGCTTTGCTCCCAACCCCAGCCTGTTTCCATCCTGATTCTCCATGAGAAATCAGCCTTCCATTTCCAAGTGGGAGCTGCCCAGTGCCTGAACTGGGTGGCACCAGGGTGTGCCCTGTGCAGGGCCCTGCTCTGCCCGAGGTTTCCAAGTTCAGTGCTGGGAACTGCTGGAGGAATTCCAGGCGTGTGCTCCATCCCCTCCAGATGTGGGGCACCTCCTGGAGGGGACAGTCCCACTGTCCCACGGCCACCTGGAGGGCTCCAAAAGCCTCAGGGAGGTCACACACTCAATTCCAACCCCTCCAGGGTGGATTTGCCTCGGTGGCTCCCTGTCAGCCCCACCCTGGGATGAAACAACACCAAATAATGCAGGTTTAGATGTGATATCCCACATTTTAAACTGCACAGGGTCACTCTTAATTGCTTGACAGCTTCTCTCAGGACACACAGAGGCACAGCCCAGTTAATATTCCAGGCTGGCTCTGGTTTGGAGTGGCTAAAAGGGCCTGGATACCCAGGCAGCAGCATCTGGAGCTCGGCTCCAGCCTTGGGCTGAAGCTGCCTGGGCTGGTGCTGGCCACAGGAAGGGCTGGGAAGGGGGAGGTTGTGAGGTGGGGTTCCAGGAGCCTTCCCCACACAGCAATTCCTGGCATATAAAGCACGGAGCCAACGCAGACCTCGGAGTTTGTGCCCCACTCCAGATGTGTTTCTGTTCAGCTTTTAATTGGGAAATTTTGGGGCACACAGCAGTTTAACAACGTGCTTTTAATGACCTACCATGCATATATATATTTATATATATATATACACCTTTTGTTTCATTTTTATTCACCTTTGCAGCACACCCAGACCTGCTGCAGGTTTTTACATTATCCTTTAAAAAGTGTTTTTATAGATGAAAGACAAGGACAGCACTCAGCACAAACACACACATCTACTGTGCTGCGTTTCCCAAGGCACACCCTTTCACACCCAGAGCACCAAGGCTCTCTCCATCCAAATTAACATTCCCTAGCTGGGTTCTGGGTCCATCTGGTAGCTGGGTTTGGGAGCTGTGTGAGGAGGGAACAACGTTTGCTGTTTTTGTCACAGTAGTTAATGTTTTATAAACTCGTGAAACTCCACAGAATTGGGATCACCACCACAGGAACCCAAAGCAAGCAGATGTGCCCCTCATTTAATTCATTTTAGGTGGGTTGGGGTTTTCATGTTGTTGTTTTCTTTTCCTTTTAATGGTCTCTTGTTCAACAGGGAAATGGGGGAGAAAAGGCCAGGATTTCCCCGGAATGAGCAGGAGTCCAGCCCTCCTCAGCACCCTGTGCTGCTCATTCATCTCCACCTGTGAATTTGCCCATGGATTTCCTGGATGGGAACCTTTCCATCACCAGAGGGACCATCCCTGAGCCAGAGGGAGGGTGACCAAGGTGCCACATCCCAAATCCTGGCACAGAAGGTGTTCAGAACCATTTTGGGGCTGTAACACCTGGCAAAGCTGCAGGAGACAGGGGGGGTTCGACGTGGAAACAACCCAGACAAAACCCCCACATCCACCCAAAATACCCCATCAGTGCCTCACTGCCCAGCACCCTCGAGGGGTCTTTGCTTCCCCATCCTCCCTCAGCTCTGACAGCACCATCCCAAACCCCATTTTGGGCTGGGAAAGCCTGGGAGAAGGAAGAAGGAGGGAGAAGGAGGGAGAAGGAAAGAGAAGGAGAAGGAAGGAGGAGAAAGAAGGAGAAAGAAGGAAGAAGGAAGGAGAAGGAAGGAAAAGGAGAAAGAGAAAGAAGGAAGGAGAAGGAAGGAGAAGGAGAAGGAGAAGGAGAAGGAGAAGGAGAAGGAGAAGGAGAAGGAGGGAGAAGGAGGGAGAAGGAGGGAGAAGGAAGGAGAAGGAAGGAGAAGGAAGCAGAAGGAAGGAGAAGGAAGCAGAAGGAAGGAGAAGGAAGGAGAAGGAAGCAGAAGGAAGCAGAAGGAAGAAGGAAGCAGAAGGAAGCAGAAGGAAGGAGAAGGAAGAAGGAAGCACACACGCCTCTCAAAGGCAAACTGTGGTTGGTTCTCCCTCCAGACTTCAGTCTCAGGCTCTGAGTCTCCATCCTTTAATCCTGTGCAACATTTATGGAACATTCCCTCCCTCCTTTTGGAGCAAGTGCAAATACAAGCTTGGCAAAGAGGAGCAGCCCATGAGGAAGGAGCTCCTCGGAGCTGCTGCACCAGGGCTGGAGCTAAACCATAACATCACATCTGAATAACACCGTGAAAAAATATATAAAATCTGTTATGGCATTGAAAGCTTCAGCCCCATAAATCTACAGGCGTGCTCTTTACTGGGCTGAGAAGGTGGCAGGAACAACATTCTGAAGTGGAATAGGAGAAG
>JACBWW010000064.1:765458-780974 GCA_020086605.1 Lanius collurio | reverse complement strand
CGGGGCTGCGGCGGCCGCGGGGAGGGCGAGAGGGGCTCAGCCCCGCGCAGCCCCCGGCCCGGCTCCGTGCCCCCGGGCCCGCCGCCGGTACGCGGAAGAAGGGAGAGAAAGGACCTACTTTTGGGCAGTTTTCTCGCCCTCGCCTTGGATCTCATCGTGTCGGCGTGTGGATTCCTCTCCTCCTCCTTGAGCCCAGAAGCAGCTACACACTATCTTCATCTCCCCAGCATTGTCAGTTTGGACACCTTCGCACATGCGCACAGAGCATTCAATCTGACACCCTCACCAGGGCCAAAAAAACTTTCCAATGTATTCATCATCATCGGGCTGGTTTGGTCTATTTTTTTTTCCCTTTCTTTTTTTTTTTTTTTTTTTTTTTTTGTCCTATCCTCTTCCTCAGACCACTTATCTCTGCCCCCTCCTCTCTGCCGGCACCATCACAGCCTTCCCCTGATCTGCCCCTTTAAGAAAAATCAGCCCTCTCCGCTCCTAACCCTCCGCACACTGACCTTACACACTGGACAATATTTAAGGATCAAGGTGCCATCCTATAAAGAGGTGATTATTATTATATTATTATTGTTACTACTAAATAGCAATGCTCTAGAGAAAGTTTGTTAGCAGTTGTCATCTTGTAAACGTTCCTAGTTTAGACATGCTTTTGTTTTTAATCTGAATAATATTTATTTACGTAACTTTTTAACCAGCGTCTGTCTTTATTTTCTTTCTCTTTTTTTTCACCTTTTTTTTTTTTTCCCTTCCCCCCCCCCTTCGGCCCGGGTTTGGGGGGGGGGGGGCGGTTTGCCTAACTTTAAAAAATAATAACTTTTAAAATAACAGAACTTGCGCTGTTGTGTTTTGTCGGTATTTCTCGGGTTTCTACTAGAATTTTTTCCGGCGTTCGGCAGCTTCGCTCCTCGTTCCCGGCTCGGCTTGTCGGTGTTTGCGGGGGTTTTACCCTCGGTTCGTGGCGGCGGCCCCGCCGGGAGGGCCCCGGGCCCCGCACCCCGCGGGCAGCGGCCGTCGGGAGGGGTCGGGGAGGGAGGGCGGCCGCTCTGCTCTGCCTTTCAGGTGGAAGGCAGCGCGCTGGGGCAGCGCTCCCCAGGGACGGGGGAAGCCGCCAGATACCTGAGAGAAGGGGGGAGAGGAAGGACAGACACCCCCGGAGCTCCAGGGAGCCCCCAGGACCTGGCCGCACCCCCCGAGCGGAGGTAGCGAGAGCTCGGGCAGAGCTGCTTTGAAGAGGGGAGCGAAGTGTAAATAGCCGGTGATTGATGTGCTGGCTTTGACTGCGGAGAAAGCACTATTTTAATTCAAGTGGCCAGGTCAGATGGTCACGGAAGAAGGTTGAAAGGTAGGATTTAATGAGATTAATATGGAGTGAGGGAGAAACGCGCGTCGTCTTAAACATTCCATAAAATAATGGGGTGAGGGCAGCGCGGCGCTCCGCGCTGGAGGTGCGGACCCATCCCGGGGAGCCCTCGAACCGAAGGGCACCGCAAAAACAAAGCAAAACTTGTGTGGGTGCGTCAGGTCCCTGCTGGAAGCCATTCCGCCAGCTGCACTCCTGCCCTGCAGGTGGAACTGGGGAGGGGGGGAATATTCCTGCTAATTACCGGTTTTCCCCTCCTCAATAAACTCTTTAATTGCAAATGGGAGCAGGGGCCTTTCAGATGCTACCGAGGAGCCGGCGTTCGAAGGAAGGGTGGGGGAGCAGGAGGCCAAATAAAATAAATCCATTTGAAGGGAACTCGTGGCCACGTGTCGCCTAAAATGCCGAAGCGGTGCCTGTGAATTCCTGCCTCGAGGACGCCGTTCCACGGCGCGCCGGGCACCCCGAGGTTGGAAAAACAAGCTCTTCCCAGCCTCACCGGGGAAACAGGAGCTCGAGTGTTTCCAACTCATTGAAATATTTCTTCCAGCCATCCTGGACGCTCGCTGTCCCCACGTCCCCCACCGAGCTGCTCCGGGGACGGGCGGATTTCAGTTTGAAAGCGTCGTCCTGGGTTATTTCTCGCTGTTATTGCAGCGGTCTTCTGGCAGAAGACCGGATAGAGCCGAGAGAGCCGCGGCTGGCCAGGGGAGGATGCCCCGGTGGCCGCGGCCCCGTCCCCGTGTCGGGGAACGAAGGTCACGGAGGGCCCGGAGCACCGGGCCGGCACCGCGGCCGTGCCGCCCCCGCAGCCCGAGCCCCGCACAGCCCCGGCTTTTGTTTTCTTGCCAAAACCCCCGGCATCCCCATCATCCAGATTCCCCCAGGAATCAGCTCCTGCGGGAAACAGCCGCGCTCCAGCGGACCCGCTCGGGGATATCTGGGGAGAGACAAAACGCTTTTGGGGTTGCACGGTTGGGGGGGATTGGAGAGGTATCGACCACGGTTTAGGTGATGCTTCTGCAAACGAAGCCCCCGAGAAGCGATCGAAAGGCGCCGTGCTGGGGCTGCCCCGGTTGTCCCCGGCACCTCGGGGCTGCCCGTGCCGCCTCCCCGGCTCCGGCCGCGCTCCTGCCGGGTCGGGCTGGAGCAGCCACCGGCGGGCACGGAGCGGGGCGGTAAGGCCGGGCTGCTGCGCTTTGCCAGCCCAGGAAAAGGGGGGAAAGGAGAGGAAAAAAATCCCCTAAAATTAAAAAAAAAAAAAAGGATGGAAAGAAGGTGGGGAAAAAAAGAGAGAGAGAACGAATTTTGAAGGGCCGGTGCCGGGGTGTGCTGGCCGCGGGCTGCGATGCGTGTGGGAACGGACACGCTGCCGTCCCCGACACGAGTGGGATCCCTTCCAGCAGCGGGCAGGGGTGGGGGGTTGCGATTCCGCCCCCGGGAACGGGCCCCGTTTCCCCAGCTCGCTTTAAGCCCAACCAGCCCGGGGAGCGGCAGGGCTGGCGGCGAGGGCAGGGGCCCGGCAGCTCCGGGGACGGAATGTGCCCGGGACACGCTCCTGCTCCCATCGACGCTTCTGCCCTGCCCCACGGGTGCCTCGCTGCATCCCGGCACTGAGGCCCCCGTGGAAGGAAAGGGGCTCCTGGGCTCAGCGAAGCCCCGGAGCGAGGTGTGCGGCCCGGGCAGGGAGAGCCTCGCTGCCCCCTCGGGATGCTCGAAGCCCCCCCGTGTCTCATCGGGCGAGCATCCCGCGGCTTTTGCCGCCTGCACCTGTTTGAGTGAGTGGCACTTCCACGAGGAACGGCAAATTAATGACCGTGGAGGAAGGGAGAAGCGCCAGGAAGCTTCTCGGCGCTCCCGGGTCAAGCCGGGTGGCTGCCAATGAGCCGGCGCAGGGAGCCGGGGCCCTGCCCGGCCTGGAGCCACGCGTGCTCCGCCACTTCCCCAGGAACTCTGCCCACAGCCAGCCTGGGGCAGCCCGGGGACGGCTGAAGGGGAAAACCACTCCACCGGAGGCGGCCGATTTTCCACAGAGACTTAACAACCGTGTCTTGCAGGGAAAGAAGCAGCCAAGTCCCTCTGCACCGCACGCGTGCCAGGGCACAGGGGCCCGCGGGGCTGCCAGGGCGGCAGGGCATGGCCCGGGCGTCTGTGGGGTCTGGGGGCACAGGGAAGCGGGCGGTACCGAAATGAAGCCTGCTCGGGGTTCGTCCCCTCCGCTCTCGCCCCTCTTGGCGCCTCCATCCTCGCCCCTCTAACAGAGATCTCAGCGCGGCGTGGGGGGGTCCCCGCAGCTCTGGGGAGGGGGCGCTGGAGCGGCAGGAATTAACGGGTGGGTTCCTTGGCATCTCCAGCACAACCCGTGTGTTCCCTGGTGTTTTACAAGGCGGGCTTGGAACACACGCTCCAGGTGAAGCGCTGCGTGGGAGCTGCCCGGCTTCGGTCCCTGCGTGGCCCTCCCGGGATCCCTGAGCTGGGGTGGGCACCCACGGGGGCACGGCAGAGGGGAAAGGCGCTGGGCGAGCTGTTTCGCACAAGTATTTTTAAGCAGTAAAGAAGATTAAAATGGTTGAGCTGGTCCAGCTCGTCCGGGCGCTGCCGCACGCCCCGAGTCACCCCTTGGCGAGGATTTTCGCATAAATCACTCCTTGTTTCTGCGCGCGGTTGCCCCGGGATTAAACCGGGAATTAATATTTTAAACTACGCAAGAGCCCGGCGGCACAGGACGGGGCTGCGCTCCTCGGGGTCAGCGAGCCCGGCGCGGATCAGGCGCTGAGAATGTCACACGCTTCCCTAGGGATTTTCCCTCCTAATCTGCCGCTAATTAGCGGCGGGAGCGCACCCACGGGGGGATGCGGGGCTGCCTCGCACCCACGCAATGGAGCAGCGCGCCTCGCATCCCCCGCTGCCAAGGAATTCCAACACCTCCGGGACGCGCCCCCGAGCCCCGGTCCCTGCAAGGAGCCGGCGCAAGGGGGCGGTTAAGGACAGCCGGGAGCCCCGGGCCACCCCCGGGGCTGCGGGGACAACGGGGGGCCCGGGGCACCGAGCGTCCTTCGCCCCCGGCCGGCGGCGGGGGCAGCTCGCCTTCCCAGCAGCGGCTCTGCCGGCGGCCGGGGCGAGGCGAAAAATATAAAAATATCGAAAATCAAACTCTCCAAAGGTGGCTGCGGGCCTCCCCCCACCCCGCGCTGTGAGGAGGTGGCGAGACGGCGGCAGGGTCCTCCCCCCGGTGCCGGTGCCACCCGGAGCCGCTCCGGTGGCTCAGAGCAGCTCTGCACGCAGGTAGAGGGGGATGGAGCTCAGTGCGGGTGTCGCATCTTCCACCCCGCCAGACCCTTTCCTGAAGTGACCTATTTACACTCTCATTGGTTTAAATTAATTTTTTTTTACCCGAAAACCTTTGAGAAGCGAGGGAACGAGCACCAGTGAGAAAGGCAGAAATGGCTGCATTTTGTACAGGAAAAAAAAAAAAAAAAGAAATTAAGTCACTCTTGCTGGTCCCCTCAGCGATGAAATACAGGGTGAAAGATTAATATCGCTGCATAACCTGTGCCTGCACGTCACCGTCCTGCACCTCTCTTCCCTGATATTCCAGCTGCACTGTGCATCAAAATGAGGTTATCAGTCTATTTTTTTTTCTTATTTCTAGAAGAAAACACAGGCTCCCCCGGCCATGAAAAAACACCGTGTAAATTGCCATTTCAGATTTTTCAAAAAACATGTTCAGCTCTAAGAATTCCTCCGAATTCGTTACACTCCACCGCGCGAGGCTGCGCCTTGCTGGTCCCGGCGAAGGTAAAAATTCACGTCCTAAAATAAGAAGTGGTAAAAAAAAAAAAAAAAAAAAGAAAAAAAGAAAAAAAGAAAAAGAAAAAGAAAAGCACCATTTACATTTGAATATCTAACTTGAACATGATTATAATTACAATCGTCAGACATCGAGCAGTGTTGTCTCCCATGAACAGACAGTTTTGGGGATGTAAACACAGCAGTTTTAATCTTGACGGTCTCTGGGAATGAAGGGAAATTAAGGAGTTACAGCAATTTTTTTTAGACGTTTGATCAAAATATTTTTGCTCGGAGATTGCTTGCCAAATGAAAGCAAAATGGGAACGATGGGTGCTGTAATTCCGCAGAGTTTTGTCATGGAAAGAGCCCAAGCCCCCGGTCTCTCAGGGCAGTGGGTTCTCCTTCCCCGGAGGCTTTTTGGGGAGGTTCCCTCCCCCGGGAAGGGGCCCTGGGAAACAGATATCGGGGACGCAATTTTCGGTCAAGCATTTTCCAGCCGAAAAGCCGAATTCTGAAGGCACTACAACCATCCGCGCCGCCTTTTCCCTCGGAATTAACACAACTCCCCCCGATTTAAAGCTCGCAGGGAGCTGCAGCACCCGCCGGGGCCGGGGCGCGTTCCCCCTCCCGCAGCTCCGCTCCTGGGGTCCCCTTGGCCTGCGGGACCCCCCCGCTCCTCCCCGGCAGCCCCGAGCCGGGCCCGCAACCCTGAGGCCAGGGATTAATTAATTGCTTTCATTAAATGTTGCGGGGGTGACAAGGGCTGAACCCCAAAACGCCGTTTGCTGCCCTGCCAGAATTGGGCGCTTTCTCCGCTCGCCCCCGCAGAGCTCTGCTGGTCACAGCCCTGCCCTGGGGCTCCCCGAACCCCGACGGGCACCCCGATGGAGCCCTCGGGGGGTGTCCCCTCACTGCCCCCCCCTGCCGCTGCCCCTGGCTGTGTGGGACGGAGGGTCACCCCCAAAAGGAGCTCGGTGAGGGCCCAGGGGGTCACCCAAGGAGGCCTCCGCCACCCCCGGGCACCGCGACAGAGGCGCGGAGTCCCCGCTGTGAAGGAGCCGCGGAGCCCCCGCGGGTTCCGCGCCTGCTTTACTTGCGCTCCCCCCTCTCAGGACGGTTGCGGCGGGGCTGCCTGGATAATTATTAGCTATTAATTGAGTTCAAGACCTTTTATGGCGATGGGAAATGAGGAGCCCGACCACTGATCCCAAGGAGGGGCTGCGCTCAGCCGCGGACGCGCCGTCCAGGGCTGGCGGGGCCCGGCCTGACACCGAGTGCCGGGGGCGGGAGGGAAAGGGGCGACAAAAATTCATTAGGTGAGAATTATAGAAACTTTAGACCGAGGGATTTATTGACGAGACACCTTTGGGAGCTGCCGAGGGGAGTGGGGAGAGAGGGGCGATGCCCGACGGGGCGGGCCGGGGACTGCGCAGGGGTCCCCGGGCAAGGTGAGGAGCGGGGCCCGGCCTCCCCCCCGGACCCCCAGCGAGCAGCGGGGCTGCTCCTGCCGATCCCGTTTCCTTATCTTTCCACGCTTCCACCTTCCAATTAAACTTCCCCAAATTGCCAAAAGGCTGATTTGCATGCAAGGGACCCCGCTCAAAGATGCTAACTTATTGTCTCCTCCCAGAACTTAACATTTCTCTCTTCAGTTCCCACTTGAAAGAAGTTTTAGAACAGTATTCAAAGACTGTCCAAACGAACAAAACCTTCCCCTTCGCTCGGGAGAGAAATCCGGTGTATTCAATACGAGGGCATATTCTCAGAAGTTTGCAGATTTGGGTTTAAAGGCGGTATTGTTCGTGCCTTTTCCCTGAAACTTCTTTATATTTTTTTCCCCCCTCAGACCACGGCTCACATGCCTGCAAAGGATTATTAAAATAAAACATCATAGAGCATTTTTTCTCCTATTTTTTTTCCTTCTTCACTGTTTAGAATTACTCTTCTGGAGGAGCTTTCCAAGCATCCCCCCCACCCCGCAAATTATAATTAAGAACACTTTTTTTTTTCCTTCTAACAAACAGGAAAAAGTAAAAATCAAACCCTTCTCCGAATGCTCCTTTTTCTTTAAACACTCACAGCGTTCTAAAATCGGAAACATTTATCTGTTCCCAGAACACCTGAAAACATTCTCGGGGCTGGACAGACGCTGTTCTTCCGCAGCTGAACAAATTAAAGCGGCGAGATTTTGATACCAGAAGCATCTGTGAGAGCATAAAATAAACGCAAACCTAAATTCTTACTGGGTTAGGGAAAATAAACCCTGTTTATAAGGCGCCGGGATCTCTGCGTTCAAACACCCCCATACACACAGAGTTTTCTTTTTAGGATTAAAAGATGATGATCCAGCGGGCTGAGGATGTAAAACTCCTCTGGGGAATGCGATAAACTGCAAAAAGCCAGTGGCAACTCATTCCTGATTAACTCCTTTTTATAAAGGGGCGGAATGGAAGCGAACAGGGACCCGACGGGACACGCACATATTTTATTCATTTAATACAAAGCAGCTTAAAAAAAAAAAAAAATCTTTAAAAAGGCAGTTCAGAGCATAACTCACGGGCCGGGGGGGCAAGGCAAAAACCTGATGGGGTGTGAGGTGATGTCGCCGTCATCCCTGGCTCCCGAGGGAGCGGGGAACGCACCGGGCAGCGGGAGGGACGCGCTCCCCAGGCTGCGGCAGCGCTGCCCGGGCGGGGGGACCGGGCCGGCCCTCCGGGACCCCCGGTCCACCCCACGGGGGGACAGCCCCGATGCTGGGGACCTCCCCTAACCCCCGGCGGGACTCTCCCCGCTGACCTTAAAGGCGGAATCAATGAAATCGTGTAAGTGCAGAGAGCACAAAGAGCTCCTGTGCTCGGCTCTGCAGATCATAACCAGAGATGGGAAAGTATTTACGGGACTCTCGGAGTGACTGGTCCATCACTACCGAAAAAAATAATATTTTTAACCGCAGGGAACCAAGAGTTCATGTAGATTTACAAACGAGGGCTTGCTGGAGAAAGTAACTGTAAGAACATGTGTTAAAAAGGCAGCAGAAAGAATTCCATCGATTTCCATGAGAGGTGGATCGCATCCAGGAAGAATGAGTCAACTTCATTCCTTGGGCAGAGCTCGCCAAACTGAGGAGAATTCCACCAGGCAAGCCTTTGGATCACCTCGGGTCCCCCCTTTCCGTGTACTGCTGTCCCACTAATAACCTCTCAGGTGTGGTTGTGGGTTAGAACGAGCTGGGAATTCTTTTAAAAACGGCTTTTCATCCCCGGAAAATAATGTTTGGAGAAATAAATTCTCCCTCCGATGTCACATCAGCTGCAGGTAACTGCTGAGCCCAGAAGGCTCTCCCACAGGACACGGCAGGACAGCTCAGAGCTCAAGGACGGGGAAAGACAAAATTTACACCTCACAGGGATCCTTTCCTGTTCTGGCTGCTAAACCCCGTTTCTCCACAATTCCAGTGTTGAACTGGGCAAGGTTTTGGTTTCATTTCCACGGAGGAGATGAAAACTCTTGAAGCCCCTGCAGCGTTTCCTCCCCAGCCCCACTGCCCCGGGGCAGGGGGACCCTGTTCACCCCCCAGCAACGAGCAGAAGCTTTCATTGAGGGAGAAACCTTCCCCTCCTCACAAAAGCACATTTATCGTGGGGTTTTTTACAGGTGGAAGAACAAACTACTCCTTCTTTTCAGAGATTTGGGTTGAAAGAGCAATGGCCAAACACTGCCAGAGTTCTGCTCTTCACATCCAGACACCCCAAGTTTCACACACACCTTCCCAGCCCTCTATTAATTAAAGAACTCATCAAACCTTTAGCAGGGAGCCCATCAGGCTTCTCCACCTTGCTGGTGGCTTTTTAGCCCACAAATTGGCCAAAAGAGAGCTTGTGGCAACCTCCCGGGGACGCCCCGGGTTTGCTGTGAGGTGCAGCCCGTGATAAGCTCATCAATGAATAGTTAAAAACCGAGCTCCAAAAGTGTGGTTAGAAAATGAAATGCAAATATATACAAAATAGCCCGTGGTTCCTGTGAGTGTAAATGCCTGCCTACCTCATGACTGCTATTTTCCAGCCAGCTTTCCAAGCAGAGCAGGCCTTGCACTCCTGTATCTACAATTGTGCCATTTATAAGCCAGGAGCCCACCTCGCCCCAGTGCTGGTTCCTGCAGTGACTCATGTTCCACTGGGCTCATTCCTGGGAAGATTTGTGCTGAAACAGAAGAAAGAGCAGGACCTTTGGGGGAGGAAGGGGTGTGAAAGCATCAGACACTCTCACTATCCCTCCTCAAAAAACCTGCAAGCCGTGGTTTGCATCCTGTGTGAGAGAAAAGCCTTTGCAACTGGCACCAAAAGTAAAATATTACAGAAGTCTGGGTGAATAATTCTGGCTCAGGTTGCCCAGAGAAGCTGTGGATGCCCCATGATCCCTGGAAGTGTCCAAGGCCAGGCTGGATGGAGCTCTGAGCAGCCTGGGGTAGGGGAAGGTGTCCCTGCTCTGCTCATGGAATGAGATGAACTTTAAGAACCCTTCCAACCTAAATCAGCCTGGGATTCCATGATAGCAGACAGAAATAAAAGTTTCTGAATAGAGGATGAGGTGATTTTTAAAAAAGCAGCACAGCAAGCTGCAAACTTGAAGCCATTTGACAGGAAGGGACATTTTGTTTTATCAGGCTTTCCCCAGAACTGTGTTTAACTCATTTACTGTGCCCAAGTTGCCCACTCTGCTGCTGGAAGGGCGACTTCCAGCCTCCCTGGGCAAAGAACACAGCAGTAAAAGACCTTATAGGTGTGAGCAGGTGGCTTTTACCCCCTCTGCAATCACAAAGCTGTGCAGGATGCTGGGGCAGAGCAAACCCCCTTTGAACAGCAGAGAAGGCCCAGGCAGGCACATCCCACCCACCCAAACTCCACAGCCCTGACAGACACCTCCAGACCTCCTTCTGCTCTCATTTTGGATCCTTCCAGTGCCCTGGCACACATCAGGGGTTGCTTCACTGCCACTCAGCTGCAGCTTTGCTCCCTTGGCACGAGTGAGATGGGGAAATGGTTTCATTTCTCTGAATTATAAAGTTAAATAGAGCGAACTGAGAAGCTCCTTGAGAAATAATGGAGGGAGATCACCCATACAATGATTTAAATACGTTAAGGGAACTTGTCTGTCTGACCTGGAGCTGCTCTGGCAGTCAGATCCCCACCACAGAGGCTGCAGCCCTGTCACAGAGGTGGCTCCAGTGACTCAACACACTCCCCACCCCCCCTTCCACAGCCAGGCCAGGTTTCCTCCCCAGCTCCACCCCAGATTTCCTAGAGCAGAGTCTCAGACGTCTCATTCCATAAAGCCACAGATTCCTCCATAAATGGCTCAAAGAAGAGCAGCCCTTGCACTCAGCATCTGCCCATTCACAGCATCCCAGACTGGTTTGGGTTGGAAGGGACCTTAAATCCCATCCCATCCCATCCCATCCATCCCACCCCATCCCATCCCATCCCATCCCATCCCATCCCACCCCATCCCATCCCATCCCATCCCATCCCATCCCATCTCATCCCATCCCATCCCATCCCATCCCATCCCATCCCATCCCATCCCACCTTCCACCATCCCAGGATGCTCCAAGCCCTGCCCAGCCTGGCCTTGGACACTTCCAGCTGCTCGGGGGCTTTATGAGGACAGCATTCCTTCATAAGGGGAACACTTTTTCTATCAAATCCTTACTAAAAGCTTTTTAACTCCTCTCTTAAGCAATCCAGAATGTGACTCCATTACAGGGCTGGACATTTGGAAGGGGAATTGAGTCAGAATCAGTGGTTTTGTCACAAAGTTCAACAGAGGGAACCATCCAGGCTGTGACACATTTGATTCTTAAGTGTGTCAGCCACCAAATATGGGCTGGGAGGGCACAACAAGGGCTGCAGAATGACTGGGAAGAAGTAAAATGGAAAAATTTCAAAATTTCAGCAAGGGACTAAGCAACCATTGTCCCCAACTTATTTTTTAAGCAGTTGAGAGTTGCAGCTCTTTTTGAGCTGTCACTGGGCTCTGCAAAAGCCCTGCCAGCAAAGCAGGTGAGAATTCTGCTCAATAACTACCTTAACCTTTAATTTTTACTGCTGGACCTGGTTATCACCACCCACCTTCACCAGGAAAGGGAAAAACATCACTTTAAACAAAGACACCCAAAATTCTGCATTTAACTGTGAATAAAGAGAAATTAACGTGTTGTCAGTGTTGTCATTCACCACAAAACCAAATTAAACATTTCTCCCTCACATTAAACACAAACTGATATGAAATTGTTCATTTTATCACTGAGATTTTTTGGAAAGCCAAAATTCTGATCATTTCTCCATTTAACCATTTTCTCACTGCTCCTACAAGCAGACATTCCACAAGGAAATTCTGGATGCTTCCAGATTAATAAAACTCCCAAATTTATCACACATCTGGTACAGATCTCTGGGAAATACAACCTTAGGTGTATGAACTGTCCCAAAGTCACAGAAGTAAGAGATGATCTATTAAAGAATAACCAAAACCCAGCTCACGTCACCCAAGAGCAGAATCACAACTCATGAAATTATTCAGTGGGTAAATCCAGGATTTTTTTTATCCCTCATTCAAGTGGCTGCATTTCAGCAAGGGAAAAAAAAATCTCAATAAAAGAATTTTGTTCTGGTAGGATGAGAAAAATGCTAACCATGATTTTATGGGAGAAACAGAGATAGAGCACTGGCTTGAGCACTGAAAATCTCTCATGCCCTGATCTATAAATAAAACTGGTTGGGCTTTTCTTTTGTACTAAATTTAAAGGAAAGTCTTTTCCATGGAGAGTTTTCTTTAAAGCAAACCCTGCCCCAGAAGGACTTTAACGATGGTGTTTCCAACAAGCAGCATGAATGAATTAAACAATAAATGCAGGCAGAGAGCAGCTGTGTGTTTCTTTAACAGAAGCAGATGAATGTGCAGCTCAAACACGGCTGGGTTCTCCAGAAAGGACAATTCCTGATGGTTTTCACCCAGTTTGCAGCCAGTTTTCCTCCTCTCTGTGCTGCAGGACCCTGCCTCAGGCACCATCTGCCCTCCAGCACCATAAAAAGCTTCCAGGTTGGTGCCAGTGGCCATCCAGCAGAAATTCCAAATTTTGTTGCATGCACAACATGAAATTATTCAGCTTTTCTGGGAGTTATCCACAGGGAAAGAGGGAGGGAGGGCACTTGGCTGTCCTTGGCAGCTCCATCAGCACCCCAGAGCACCCTGAGCCTCTCTGCTCGTGTGGGCACAGCTCCTTCCCTTCCCCCCGAGGGGATCCCTGCCATTCCTCAGGCTGGGAATCACCAAGGCCTCCCTCCTCTCCTCACAGAACTCCCCCAGGATCCCACCTGGAGCCACAAGTTCCAAAATGATCCCCTCAGAGGGGCACCAACAGTGTCAGCAGCAGCCCATGGCACAAAACCAGCAGAGGGGACCCTGAGGCCCTACAGGAGAACCCGCTCTGCTTTCCAGTGTTTGCTCGTTAGCCTGGCACTAATTATTGCTGTCTGTTGTAGCATCAGCCATTAATTACTGTCCCCTCACTTTTCAGACAGTGTCACCTCCATTTCCTGACCAAAAGTGCTGCCCAGGCCCCACGTTTGACCCCAAACCCGACGGTGTTCCCGCAGCGACCCAGCTCTCCCAAATCCCTTCCTGCCCCAGTTCTGCAGTTGGATTTGCTGCCACTTTTCCTTCATTTTCCTCCCAGCCTTGATGCTTCCTGCCCCTGACATTTCTAGAAAAAGAAATGGGTTCTCTCCTCCTTTCAAGGGCTGCCCCTGCAGTTCCCTCCTTCCTCTGCAGAGATTTCTCCTGACACGCAGGAATTGGGGACCCACACCAGGCCCCAGCAAACCTGGGGGAGATGAAGGAATTTGAAGCAAACCTCTCCCCCAGCCCCATCCCAGCCTGACCTCTGTGCCAGCTGAGCAGGGACTCTAAAACTCCTAAATTTTGTTTTAAACAAAGTGAAAACCCCACAAACACGGCAAAGGCTCCTGCCAGAACCACCCCAGCCCTCGCTGGGGCTCATCACCCACAAGGGATTTCCTCGGTGTAAACTTTAGTGATGCAGTGCAGGTGCAGAAACCAGGGATTTAAACCAGGATTTGGAGTCCCCATCCCTGGAGGTGCCCAAGGAGGTGGCACTGAGTGCTCTGGGCTGGGGACAAGGTTTGACTTGGGGATCTTGGGGATCTTTTCCAACTTTAAGTGGTTTTGTGACTCTTTGAGTCCATGATCTGTAACCAGAAGTGTGGGGTTAATGCAGGACTTTTATCCCATACACACCAGTGCTCCTCCTTGGACATCCTCTCTTCCCTCTCCCTTTCCCTAATGAGATCTTTCCATATTATTAATGACCAAGGCAGATCTCCAGAGTGTGTTCCTTCCAGGATTTTCTTGTTTGCTGTAGTCTTCGAATTTTTCCAGTTCATTTTCTATTTTCCTGCTCTAAACCCCACAGCCAAAAACAATCCCTGAAGCAGACTCTGGTAGTGGAACAGAAAATCCTGATTTTGGAGGATGGACATTTGATCCAGACTTTTGTTAACCAGCAGCAATTCACCCCTCAAATGGGAGCCACATCCAGCAGTGGCTGGCAGCTCCTCCAGGTGAGCTTTTATCTCGGGCAGAAGCATTTCAGTCACTGAAATGGAGAACACTGAGTCCCATAATTTATGTGGAATTAGTAATCCAAGGGAATTCAGCCAAAATACAAGGACTGGATTTACGATGGGCTGTTCCATCAGCTTCCTTTAGGAATTGAATTATTAGGAATTAATGAAATGGATTTATGCCTAGATAAGTTAAATATCTGTTATAACCAAGGGAGGGACAGACACTCAAGAAGTTCCTCACTCTAGGATGGGAATGTTTGAAACCAGAGTGGCTCTGTAACCCCCTGTGGAAAGAATTATTTGGATTTAATGTAATCCCTCACCAGAAAAATTGGAACCATCACAGACTGCAGTGATATTGGAACTCAAGTGCAGGATGGTGCCAGTTGGAACAGGTCTGGAGTTGGGGAATTCCTCGGGACATGCGAGGAGGAAAAAAAAATCTGAAGTAATTTCATGGATTATTGTTGGGTTTAATCACTTCTGTGGCTTCTGAAGGAACAACCCCACACAGTTGCTCCTGACTCGGACACTTCCTGGTAAACATAAACTGGGATTAAAAGCCTTTGGACATGGGTCAGACTGGTGGAGTTGCTGTTAAATGACTTTGGCAGCCTGGACTGGAGGTTTTGGGGGTCTGGCACAGGGAATTAAAGCTGAGTTAATTCTATTTAATGGGGAGATTGTTGACCACATCTCTTTTCACTTTTAAATACCCTCAGTAACATTTTTGCTTGTTCATCTCTTCCAGCTTTCAGGTACAACCAGGTAACAAAAATAATCTCCCTCTGAAAGTGGATTTCACCTTTTCCACAGCATTTCAGCACCACCAGTTCTACTGACATCCATAAAGAAGACAAATAAATCAGGAACCCAGTCCCAAAAGGTTTTATTTTCAGTAAATTGAGATGATAAAAGCTCAGCAGCTCACGTGCAGGTGAAGTCTCTCTCTCTCCCTTGTCTTAATCAGGGTTTAAAGGTTTTGGGTTTAGTTATAGAGGTCAGATGGGATGAACCCAGATGTTGGTGACTCGCTCTGGAAAGCCTGTGATGGGTCTGGAAGTGGAACTTCCGAGGCTGCAGCTGGAGGTCATCCAGGCATTCTGGATATGCAGGGAGCCATCCCTCCCCTCAGAAAGGAACAATGACCTCAGCAGCAAAAACCCCACAGTTCTGAACCAATCCACTGAAGGCAGAGGCTTTGCAGCAGCAGAGCTGGAAGCAGCATCTGGGCTGTTGTCTTGGATACCTCCAAAATCCATGATTTCTTCCTCTGGGGGGATGTGCTTCCAGGAAATCCATATTATTTTGGCTGCAAGTCCTTTGGAGGGTGTCATCAGACCACCAGCACGGCTCCCCTGCTCTGCTGGGCCGTGCTGAAAACGCTGTTTTCTGTAGGAATCCGGGAATGAAACAGCTTTGGCAGTGCCTGAATTTCCACTTGGATTTGTCAGGGTAGCAAAGGCTCTGAGGGGCTGAATCTTTCCAGATCTCCTCAGCTCCTCTGCATTACAAGGACCAGGGGGCTCCTGGGTCAGCCTGAGGCTCTGACATCAGCAGGGTCACACCTGATCCGAGCTGTCTGGGGAACCTCAGGGGGAGAAATGGTTCTGACACCACCAAGTTCCCCTCTCTGCTCTCAGGGAGAGATTCATGGCAAAACAAGCAGGAAATTCCCAGAGGCTGCAGGAGCTCTGAGGGACAGGG
>JACBWW010000064.1:724302-760476 GCA_020086605.1 Lanius collurio | reverse complement strand
GGCTGGAGCAGGGTTAGGTTGGATTTTGGGAAAGGTTCTTCCCCCAGAGGGTGCTGGCACTGCCCAGGCTCCCCAGGGAATGGGCACGGCCCCGAGGCTGCTCCAGGAGTGTTTGGGCAGCGCTGCCAGGGATGCCCAGGGTGGGGGTGTTGGGGGGTCTGTGCAGAGCCAGGGCTGGGCTGGGTGATCCTGTGGGTCCCTCCCAGCTCAGGCCATTCCATGGTTCTGTAATGCCTTGACTGGGTGGTGCCCACTGCTTGGGGTGCCACCTGAGCCCCAAGCTGAGAGGCACCCTGGCAATGCAGGAATAACACAATTCCCACAACATCCCAGGCATGGATGAGCTCTGTCCCCCAAGCCAGCCCACGGGGACAACCCTCAGGTTGTGCCACAGTCCCCCTGCCCCAGAAACAAATGGAATTTGTGATTCCTGCTGGGACAGAGCTGGGAACCGGTCAGGCTGTCCCTGCCTGCAGAAAGAAACCCTGGGAAGTGAGAGCCAGCAGGTGGGAGAGTCAAAGCAGCAGGTCAGGGTGGGAGGGGAGGGAGACAGAAAGAAATCAGGGGCTGGGAGCTGCTCTGAGTGCAATAATCACCCTCACAGATGCTTGGCTCTAACAGCCTGACAAGATCCCTTCCTTCACAGAGGAGCTGTTTGATTGCTCCCATACTTGTTTCCATCCCGAATCCCCGGGTTGCGATGTCTTCGTGACACTCCAAACATCCACAGAGCTCTTTGAAGTCGAATTTTAATGTGTTTATTGACACCAGTTATGATATTTCAAAACACATGGGCTACAAATTGTTACCATGCACTGCGAGTGTTTACAGTAATCCCTGTATTAAAACAAACTCAGCCTTTCCTGATGATTTTATATCTTCTTACTGACTCACTTGCCTGTGTTTATTTAAACTCCTGTTGAGAGTTTTTATTTTTAATATTCAACACTTTTGAAACATTAAAAAAAAACAACCCCAACCCTATCTGCAGATCTCAGATAGCTTTGAAACATTTTGCCTTGGTTTTTATGGGCTCCACGTGGCCCAAATCTCTCACTCTTGAATTTTGCCTGAATGAAAGAGAAATGGTTTAAAACTCTCTGGTTTTGGTGTCTACTGTTAAAAGTGATGTCTTAGGAGAATCCCTACAGAGCACAAGACTCTTCCAGGATCCTTGGAGCACCAAAGTTCCTTGGAGGGAGCAGGACCCACTCCCACAAGTGCTCCCAGATGTCCCCTCTGCCAAACAACTCCAAAAAACTCCATTAATTGTGGCAGGAACAACAGCACTGGGAAAAAGAGAAAAATCAATGTTAGCTAGATTAAAAAAAAAAAAAAAAAAAAGAAACCAAACTAAATTGGGGGTAAATATGTTTCCTTTAGAACTCCTAAAACCTGGATCCAAGCACTCATCCTCAAATTAACAGATTTCCTGGGAAATGGAAAAGTTGAGGCCTTGGGAAATAACTCTGCAGCTCTGTCGTGCTGCAGGGACCGCCCCAAAACCCCTGGAATCACCTCCCACATCACCTCTTGCATCTCCAAAGAGGAATTCCAGGCTCCCCCTGGTCCCTCCCAGCAAAAGACCTGGCATTTGACAGGAAAACTGAGGGAAAGCAGCACTTTTATCATCCTACACAGAGCACTCTGGGATGAACAAGTGGCACAAAGATGCCCCCAACATCTGCATCCAGCTGTGCCAGCCCGTCCCTGTCTCACACACAGCTCAGGGGCTCTGCAGGTAAAAGAAATCAGAGTTCCTGGGAGTTTTGAGGCTGTGGGATGGTGAAGGTGGGAAAAGCAGGGCTCTGTCCCCCCTAACTCTGCATTGAACAGGCCCTGCTCTGCAATCTCATTGCTCCTTTATTCCAGTGGCTCCCAGCGTGTTCCCAGGGCTGTGGGCTGGGGTTCCTGAGCTCCAAGCTGGGGCTGAGGGGTGGAAGGGACAAGGGGAAAGCATTGCCCCATTCCCAAGGACAGTGCAGGGTCCTCTGGGGCAGGGCCAGGGGCTCAGGTCACAGCACAGGCACACATCCCCCAGACCCAGCTAAGCCAACAGCCCCCAGAGCCAAGGGCCACCTCCAGCTGGCATCCCAGGGCCTTTTCTCCTGCAGTTGTGGCAGTTTGGGGAGGTTATGAGAGGTTTGCTAGTGAGAAACATTTCAGGACACGGTGCCAAGGGGCTCAGTCTGGAGGAAGAGCTGTAAATGACATGAGAATGCAAAACTGGGGGGGAAAGTCTGGAGTGGTGACCCCACACCCTGAGCAGCGCTGGCTGTTTGTACATCCCAACAATTCTGGGCACCAAGGGACTTGTCTGCCTGCTCTGAAGGTGTTTATACTGCACTTTCCAAATATTTAAAGCCACTGATGACATTGAAGACAACTTGTGCTCCTCAGTGATTTCATTCACTTTGGTTTGCAGGAGCAGCTCTTCTTTTGTAAATAGGAATTTACAGCCAAGGGCTAGGAGAGCCCTGAGCAGCCAGGGACCCTCAGCAAATAATTTTGGCAATTCTCTTTAACTCATCTTAGCAAATTTCTGTTGGGAAATAATACCCCATTTTGATTTCTATAAGAAGCACTTGCAAATAACATTTTTTGCCCAGCACAGACTTCCCAGTGATCAGCTCAACTCCAAACACCCACTCTGAGGCAGAAATCAGCACCAACATTGACCTGACAGATGAGAAAGCAGCAAATCCCAACAGAAGCTTCCCTGGTTGGTCTGCTGGGAGCAATTCCAGGCAGCACTGCCAGGGCTGGACTCCCATCCTCACTGGGAGCCAATATTTGGGTGCAGCAGCAGAGCAGGGCAGGGTTTGTCTGTCTCCCAGTGCTATCCATCACTGTGTTTACCATATTTTCCTTTTCTTTCCATAACTCCTGGCTTCACTCACGTCTGGGTGTTTTCTAACCAGCCTTTAGGTAATAAATCAAAGCTGTCAGCATTGGAAGAAAATTAATGTGAGAAGCTGTTCCAAAGGCCACCAGCCTTTTCCCTACTCCATGTGTGCTGTGTTAATCCAGAATTCCTCAACAGCTTTCAAAGTTTTCCTATTTCCACAAAGTTTTGAGGCTCCAGATGCCTTTTTTTTTTTTTTTTTTTTTTTTGAAGGGTGGCTTTGTACCCTTCCAGAGCCCAAATTCCTGGAGTTTCAGAGAGAAATGAGGGGTGCTCAGCACAAAGCTGACCCTGGGCTATCTCCAGCCAAGCCACAAGCAAAACCCAGACCCTGAGCTGGAACACGTCGGGGGCTGAATCTGGGTTGAACTTTTACAGAGGAAAAGGCCAAATAATTAGAAACCAATCCTGCTCCTGTGCCCTGTAGTGATGACGCCAGTTGAATTATTCATCGGGAGTTATTTATCCCAGGAATGTGGCTGGCATTTCTGCTGAATACATTACTTGCAAGTTTTGATTTCTCGTTTCATTACTCACCCTGCTCCAGCTCCAACCTCCTCATTTCTGAAAGTCTCTTTTCCAAGGCTGAGAAAAGGAACACTTGGGACACAACCTTGAGCCGATGGGATCCAGCAAAGCCTCCCTGGGAACGGGCAGCCTGGCAGCTCCAGCCCTTCCCTGGAACTCTGGAAAAAGCAATGTTCTTACCCCATTCAGCTGCAGATGAACTCTGTAACCCCGGGCAAATCGCTGTGTTCCCCTCACCTCTGGCTGCACATTTATAAAATGGACAGGGTATTTCACTGTAAGATACTGTAAGGCCAGATATGTTAAATTGCTGGGTTGCTATGGAAACTGGGAAAGCTCCTAATGCAGATGGATGAGTGCAAGAGCAGGTGCACCTGACTGAAAAATCATGAGCAGTTGGGAACTTCATCAGGTAAAATCATGGTGTAATCAGAAGGATTCTGGGAGTCACTGAAAATTCCTTTCATAGAAAGTACCTGCTTATTAAATTTGGCTCTGAGCTGACACTGAAGGTTTTCCCTTGAACATTTTCAAACTCTCACATTAAATTTTTCTGTTTAAATTTCTTCTGAGGTGTAGAGGTAGCAACTACAATTCTGTCCTAGCAAACAAAGATCATTAAATCCAGAACAGGAATTGCAAAATCAGCCCAGAAGTCTGAAGACTGAGGCATTTTGAGAAAGCAGTTTAATTCCAAAACTAAAAATCTCATTGGCCACTTAAAGAGAAAGTACAGACTGCTGAAGGCAACTGTGGCAGTTTTCCCTCCACTCAGAGACTACTGTTTTAATTAAATATCCACAAAACATTGTTGCTCCTTGCTTTTGGGTCAGAATTCAGCTGTCAGCTGCCCAGCTGGACATCTAAAGGTAGCTCAGAGCTTTTTCCAAGCACAAATGGAGCAAAGACTTCAACACCCAGGCCAGAGTGTGCCTGTTAATCCCTGCAGCAGAACCAGCAGAGAGAACCCACTTGTTTCCTTTGCTGAGGTCCTAAATAAACACGGAATTTGCTTTCTTAGCCCTCAGAATCTGAGTGGTGGATTTGGTTTCCAAAAAGGGTGTTTCAGATATGGAGGTTCTCCCTCTCCTTCAGCACATCCCACTACAGCAATTCTGAGGTGTTTCAAACTTCAGACCTTGAGCTACTTCTCATTGTCCTATGAAATTATCTGGGCTTTTGACATGAGAAATCATGAGAAATCCTGGAAGTCGTGCTTACTGAAGTGAGGCTGCTCAGTTTTGGGGGTTTCAAAATGGGTTTGCCACTGCCAATGGCTCCTGGAGGCACAGCTGGGTCTGGCTGGGGCAGAGCACTCCAGGCTTTCAATCCCTTCAGGGCATGAAAGCCACGGAGCTGCTGCCAAGGGAATGCTCGTGGATGAAGGCAGAGGCTCTGGGGCAAGGAGTGAATCCCACAGGGCGAGGAGAGATTGGGCAAACAAAGCAAATCAAAGCCCCACGCTGTGTGATGCCATGGGTGGGGATTCCAGCTGGCAGCGTCAGCCCGGGACCACTCAGGGACCACTCAGGGACCACTCAGGGACAACTCAGGGACCACTCAGGGACCACTCAGGGACCACTCAGGGAACACTCAGGGACATCTCAGGGACCACTCAGGGACAACTCAGGGACCACTCAGGGATCACTCAGGGACCACTCAGGGACCACTCAGGGACAACTCAGGGAACACTCAGGGAACACTCAGGGAACACTCAGGGACAACTCAGGGAACACTCAGGGACCACTCAGGGACATCTCAGGGACAACTCAGGGACCACTCAGGGACCACTCAGGGACAACTCAGGGAACACTCAGGGAACACTCAGGGACAACTCAGGGACATCTCAGGGACATCTCAGGGACCACTCAGGGACAACTCAGGGACAACTCAGGGAACACTCAGGGACATCTCAGGGACCACTCAGGGAACACTCAGGGACCACTCAGGGAACACTCAGGGACCACTCAGGGAACACTCAGGGACATCTCAGGGACCACTCAGGGAACACTCAGGGACATCTCAGGGACCACTCAGGGAACACTCAGGGACAACTCAGGGACAACTCAGGGACCACTCAGGGACCACTCAGGGACAACTCAGGGACCACTCAGGGACAACTCAGGGACAACTCAGGGACCACTCAGGGACGTCTCAGGGACCACTCAGGGACAACTCAGGGACAACTCAGGGACCACTCAGGGAACACTCAGGGAACACTCAGGGACCACTCAGGGACCACTCAGGGACAACTCAGAGACCACTTGGGTACCACTTGTCAGGATCCAGGAGTCAGAGCCACAGGTACCCCTCAGCAAGGCCTCCCAAAGCCAGGGCTTACCAGAACTCTGCCCCACACTCACCACAGAGGGAGAACCCTCACCAAACCCTGGCAAAACAAGAACTGGTACTGTGCAGCCCAAAGAGTCGACCTCACCCCGGGAGGAAAAGCCCTCCCTTGGGCAATGGGCATGGCAGGTCCTTGCTGATGCTCAAACAAGGCCTCTAAGAGCAGGTGCAGTTTTTTGGCCAGAGAGTCGTGCCATAAATGACTTTGAAGGTGTTATTATTGAAATAGAAATGTGAGAAATGCTGGTGGCAGCAGACCAGTGATGGTAAACTCTGACCTGACCCCACAGGGTGCAACAAAGATCCTCAAAATGAATTCCAAACTGCCTCTGCTGTGAGAGGATTGTCTGCTGCTTAATTATAGTGAAAAGCAAATAAAAATGCAAATAGTTCACTGATAAACACTCTCTGCACAGGTCCCCGTGGCACCTGTGGGTGATACTCTTCAGTGGGATACTGTGGGCAAGGGTGAGAACGTCCAGCCACATCCAGCCTGGGGTGGGGGAGAACTGCCCCTGCTTTTCAGGCCACACCGACACACCTGAGAGCCCCCGGAGCTGTGGGAAGCACCCCGGGACTCCGAGCATCGGTGCCCAGCCGGTGTAACCCAGCGCAGGGGAGGCTCCAGGCTCCTCCAAGGAAGCAGAACTGGGCGGAGAAGGGAGCCAGGCACAAGGACAAAACTCCCCAACTGCAGCCCTGTGTCCCCTGCCCCCTCTGGCAGGCAGGGCACCCACCCGGTGCCATTCAGGTGCCACTTCCAGCTCGCTGTTCGCCCAGGGAAAGGCGATCCCGCCACGCAGGGCACCGAGCGCAGCAATCTGACAGCGAAAACAATGAAAGGAGGCTTTAGGGACATCAAAGGGCAAAGCGTGGCACTGTGGGCAGCAGCACCACCGGGGGATGCCCCAGCAGGGCTGGCACTGCCCCAGCTCCACGGGACAAGCAGCACTTTGCTCCTGCTGCGTGTTGGACTCGCTGGTTCTTAGCCTGGATTTGAAATGCTTAAAATTCACGAGTTGAATCTCCCCAGGCTGGGGATTGTCCTCCCTAAGGAGTGGATTTTACCCCTTACCCTAAGGTTGCAGAAAGGAGGTTAATAAATGGGAAATCCTTGGTGGGTAGGTGCTTAATTTCAGGAATACAGACAAGTGGGGAGGAAATCTGGTCTGGGATTTTTGGAGTGGGAGGTAAAATCTGCTGTTACACCTTTAAGGGGTGGCAAAGTCCAAAAGGACTGGGAGCTCTTCATTCAATGCAAATTCAAACCTCACTTTTAAAAAGTATTATTATTATCATTATTATCATTAGTAGTAGTAGTTGTAGTAATATTAATAACATTATTATGGTTTTTTTCTCTCTCACAAACTGGCCTAATAATGGGACTTAATTACCCTGCAGTGCCCACGCTGTGGTTTGAGCAAGGCAGACCCATCCATGCCCCACTGCCAGCAGCAGCCAGGGAGAAGCCACAACCACGGGGAGGATTTTCCAGCTCACTGTGTGATTTGATCTCTGTGAACCTCCCCTAACACCGCCTGTAAATCATTCCCAGCAGCGTTATCTGCTCGTCTGGGAGCTGAGTGCGACCATTAAGACAACCTGAGGATCCCAGGCTCCTTTCAGCACCCGGGGAATGGAACCTCGTGGGTGGGATTTGAAGAATTCAGCAATTCCACGGCTCCATCCCACTCCTGCAGCAGGGAGAGCACTTCCCACTGGCTGCCTCCTGCACACTTCCCACGGATCAGGCGCTTTTATTCTCTTTATTTTCACTTCTGTCCCCAAACTGGTGATGGCTGGAGTGTGGCTGGGTGGAGGAGGTCCCGTTCCCAGTGGAACAGGGAAGTGGTTTCAGAGGAAAATCCCACGTTTTCCAAGACTTGGTTGTCAGATTGGCTTTGGTGAAAAGCCTCCTGCACCCTCCTCCTGGAAAAGCCCTCCTGGAGCAGGAAAATGTTGGGATAATGGCTCTAAGCTGAGAGAGGGCACATTTAAATTAAATATTAGGATGAAATCCCTCCCTGGAAGTGTCCAAGGTCAGGCTGGATGGGGCTTGGAGCCACTAAAGCCACTGGCCATGGTATGAAGAGCACACAAATGTGGTAAACCAAAATTTCCTGTGTTTTTCAGCATAAAAATCAGTCACGTGAAAGCTCAGGCAGTGACAGTGAACCATCAGCAAGCAGCTTATAATCAAGTTTTCTTTTTCCTTTTATACACACATCTACAACAGTGTTAGAGTTAAATAAAAATAACAGAGCTCACCGACTCTATTCAAAGCATCATTTATTTTAGAGCCTCTGAATAATTCTCTGTAGGCTTCATCAATTCATATACTCAGACATTAATTATCCGAACTGGTTGCCTAAATCCCAGCCAGTTCTTTGGCTCCAAGCCTATAGTTTTTCACATGTTCTTCATGTAAAAAGGAAGAAATGTATGAATGAGAAATTAACTAAGTTTGTACTGCTTCTAATCCAAAAATATATCAAGAAAAAAAGCTGACTTTCAAAGCCTTACCCACTGCCTTTAATTATTTGCTGCAATTAATTTTGTTGGAGCAGCCCTTTGAGAGAAGATTCTTTTTTGATACAAAACTGGGATTTTCTTGGGGTAAACATTCACAGTTCCTTCCAATTCTTTCCAAAGCTAGGACGACTGACAAATCTTTTTCCCAAGGAGGCCAAATTCAATCCAACTCCCTTTTGGGATGCCCCTCTTGACACCCATCCAGGCATCCCCTGCCCACCCTGTCCGTGTGTTCTGCCAATTCATGAGGGTGATTTGAAGAACACAGACATCAATGGAAAGAATGGTCTGATTTCACTTTGAATGTAAAGGCAACACAAAATCAAAAGGATAATCCAATAAAACTGTGCACTTGGCTTCAGCAACGAGCAAAAATAAACCAGGTAATGCAGCTGATCATTACATGGGAGAAAGGAGAGTGATGGAGAAAGATCCATCCCCAATGGCCTGAATACTTCACCATCATGCAGATGATGAAGCCCAGAGTGGCTGGGGAGCCCCATTTTGCAGAGAGGACTGGGAGAACCCATCCCAGCAGTTGGGAAAATCCCACACGGTGCATTCACCCCTTTTCACCCAAATTCGCCCTGAAAGTTATTCCAGTTTTATAGGCCCAAATCACCAAATCAAAGTGGCTTGATTATATTTTTAGCACAGGAACTCCTGGATGTGATGGCACACATCCTGACCAGGCAGGGCCAGACCTCGGCTGGGAGGGTTTTCCCCTAAAATACCCCCCACACAGGCCTCGATTCATGTCAGTTGGGAAGGTTTCTCAAAGAAACCATCCATTTCTTGCAGATAACTCCACAAGGTTATACAGAGCTGGCATGAGTGTCCTTGACATGTATTTTTAGCTAAATAACACTTTTGGTGCTCACAGGATCCATCTCCTGGGTCTGCTCTGGCTCAGGCCGCAGCCCACGCCCCTGCTGCGGTAGGTAACAGGTAAAGCCTTCCCTCCATCATCACCTGGAGCCCCAGCCCTGCTCAAATGTCACAGCTTTTCACCACACCTGAGGGGACAGAGCCTCCCCTGTGCCCAGGTTTGGAGGGTTTGCTGGGAGCTGTGGGTTTGTTCTGTTCGGGAGCCCTCAGCACACACCTGAGCGGGCGGGGTTCCCTCTGGCCAGGGCTCACAAAAACCTGGATAAATCCTCCCTGGGATTATGTGGGATGAATGGAGCAGCTCAGGAGCATGGCCTTGCTGCCACCACCTGAAATCTGAGTGCTTCACCCCCCAGCTCCCAGCCCTGGATCCCAAATCAGCCACCACCATGGATATCCCAGTCCCAGCCCTCCCTCCCTTTCCCTCTGTGCCTCCCCCCCTTCCTCGGCTGTGCCTCCCCAGGGCACCCCAGAACACAGCCACGTCTCTAAAAAGCCTCTTCATTCTCTTGCAAAGCCTAAATGAGAGCAAGTTCTCCAAATAAAAGCCAGCACAAGCCCACAGATTATAAACCAGGCCCAGAGCCATCTCCTGTTCTTTTCTTGCTTGCATTGCCTCTTGATTTTGAGTGAAACAGCTTCTTATCCCTGCAGTCAGCTTCAAATATCTGTCTATACACATAAATATAAACATATAAATATTTTCCAATTCCAAGTAGCAGCTACTGAGGGAATATTTGCCTACACAGACCAATAAACTAATCCTGAGTGCCAGGTGTGCCATAATAAATTTCTCTCTGCTCTGAGTGGTTTTGATATTCTTGCTGCTATCAAATAGCTCACACATCCTTAAAACAAAACTGATTTGTTCCAGAAAAATCACAGAGCAGTTTTATTCTTAGCATAAAAAGCATTGTATTCTTTATATCTCAGACTTCCCCAGACCAAGCTCTGTCACAGCAAAACGTCCATGGCTGGGAATGGCTGAGTTCTGCTGCAGCAGGTTCCAAAAGCAAGAAAATCCCCATCTCACACTCACATACTTACCAGGATTGGGGATTTATTTATCCTAATCTAACCTGAATGCCTGTTTGTAATGTAAGTGAATATCTAAACAGATTATTGCATGTAACAGCAACAGCTTTCTCCAAAAATCACCGGGATTATTCAAACCCTAGAAGGGAAGAAAGTAGAGAGGAGTGTTTGAGTAACGTGATCTGCCAAAACAGGACGGAAACTCTTTAATAGCACCTTGCCAGAAACAATGCAGGGCTGAGTCTGCTTTAAACAAGATGATTTTTCAGAATATTGTTACTGACTTTTTGTATAGTGTTAGTGAGGTTTGTGTACACTAATAAAAAATGAAAGCTGCTATTAAAAACAAATCAATGGGCTGGGCCTGGTTTTGATCACACCAGAGCTGGCCATTTGCATTGGTATTTGCAGCATCTGTTCCAATTAAGACTTGTTTTCTAGTTTAAAGATATTAGTGCAATCACTAGAGTTCTGTTGAGAACATGAATAGAGCATTGTTCTGGCAGAATGCAGTTAAACAGACTCCACAGACTCTATTAAACAGCTTTGCTGCCCAATTAGAATGGGAAGGAGTCAGGCAGACAGGGCTGCACTGGGTACCCTCTGTTCCACATGGATTTTTATGGATTCATAGTCAATGAAAACGGCTAACGTGGAACATGTGTGGGGAAAGCATGGGCTGCAGGCTGGCTCAGGGCAAGAGATGGAGCATCCAGCCCTTTATTGGGGTTTTATGGACACCAAGTTTAAGGATTGTGGCCACTGGGTGTCCAGCAATGCCCAGGGATGGCATTGTCTGCAGGAAGGTAAAATGTGTTAATGTGGGAATGATGCACCAGGGGCAGAAATCCCACCAAAGGCTGGGCACGGAGGAGCCTCAATCCCAAGAAAAAATCCATCACCACCTCAAACCACACCGTGCTCCTGTGGCATTCCTCATTAGCAGCACTTAAGGAGTCGAGGCTGTGGTCAGAGCAGGGTGAGGGCGATGCCATGGGCACTGCCCGCAACATTTTTGGGATCGACCTCCAATCCCACAGCTGCTTTCCCATCTCCATGGAGTGCTCACCCACCCTGGGCTCTGCCAGCTCTGTGCCAGCAGGGATTGCCTCAGAGACCCCATCCCTGTGAGCCAGGATTGCCAAAGCCAGCAGGCTCTGCATGCCTGAGCCTCCTGGGCAGCTTTAAGGGAAATGTTCTCTGTCCCCCTGCTGCAGCTTCCTAAGGTATTCCAGAGCCCAGCACCCGAGCCCAGCTGCCCTGACTCCAGCTAATTAGCTCTTGGAGCTTTGATGGATGGATTGATTCCGCAGTTAAACAGAGATAAATTAACTGTCTGTCCAAACAGAGTTTGAGGGAGCAGGGAATTCTGATTAGAAAGTTATTTCATGCAGTGCTGCTCTTCCTTCTCAGCCAGTGCTGAAAACCTCTCACTTCCCTTGAGGAGGAAGCTCATGGAGCCAACACAGACCTGCAGAGACCCCAGGAATTCAGCACACCCAGACCTGCAGAGCTCCCTGGGAATTCAGCACAATCAGACCTGCAGAGCTCCCTGGGAATTCAGCAAAATCAGACCTGCAGAGACCCCAGGAATTCAGCACACCCAGACCTGCAGAGGTCCCCCAAAATTCAGCACAATCAGACCTGCAGAGGTCCCCCAAAATTCAGCACAATCAGACCTGCAGAGCTCCCCAGGAATTCAGCAAAATCAGACCTTCAGAGCTCCCCAGGAATTCAGAATTTGTCCATCAAACCCACAGGGGACACCCTTGGCTTGGGCTGTGCATTGGTAAAACCACTGGGGCTGCACTGATCTCTGCAGGTGGAAGAATTCACCTCTGGAATTCAATCTCCCGACACTTTCAGGAGCATCTGAAATGTGTTTTATGCTGAAACCCTCAGAACATCCAAAAACCAGCAAAAAGTTTGATTTTCTCCACACTCTAAAGGACTTTTATGTTAAAATGCTGCTTTTTTCTTTTAATCCTGAAATGAGAAATACCCAAACATGTTTTTAAAGGTGCAATTATAGAACTAATGAAAAAATCTTTAACAACTGAGATAAGGGCTTGGAGAAAGATGGGGTTTGTTAGAATTTAAGTACCTTAACGTGCAAATAGTTTAAAAAAACAAATGCAGCCATCACCTAAATATGTTGAACAAACAGGTATGGAGCAAGATGAATTGGAGATCATTTCATGTAAATATTAACTTTTAAAGCTTTCCAAGTGACACAGTTTAGGCAACAGAGAATGTCCCTTTACTTGCATCCTCCTACACTCAGCGGGCCTGGAAAGGAACCAGGAGGGGAAAAGAAACAAAAACAAGCAAATGCAAGGTGAAAAATAGCACTTAAGGTTTCTGCAGACGTGGCCAATGAAAGCTGGCACAGGGCTGGACTTCCCTGGATGCCTCACCTCCTCAAAAGGCACCAGGAGTGGTGGCCAAGTCCCAAACTCCCCCTCAGCCAAGGCCGTTGTCTCTTCTCTCGAGTGTTAGAACACACGAGCCCAGCAAGCAGAGAAAAGTGCCTTGTCTCACATGAAAAAAAACATTAAAAAGACTGGTGAAGAAATAATCAGTCTCTAGGCAGGATAAAATTAAGGTTTTTCTGGCCTTTTCCTAAAATACTCTGACTTTTTTTTAGCCACGCTATCTGAAAAGTCTCGAAGCTGCCTGCAAAGCCTGAAGAATGAAATCTTTTCATGGTAAAAGCAGGAGTCAGACCCCATTGCCCAGGTCCAGGCCTCACACTGAGGCATTGAGCCACCTCTTTCTGGTCACCCATCTTCAATCCAGCACAAAATTCCCTTTTTCCAAGGGCTGGAGGTCACCAACCTGTCTGCTTCAGGCTTCTCCCAACTCCTCAGACCTTTTTTCCCATCTCTTTCCCCCAGTTCCAAAAGTCTTTTTTCCATCTCTTTCCCCAACTCTAAAAGCCTTTCCCCACCTCTTTTCCCCCAGCTCCACAAGCTTTTTTTCCCCCCTATTTTTCCCCCAACTCCACAAGCCTCTTTTCTTATCTCTTCCCCCCAACTCCAAAAGCCTTTTTTCCCATCCTTCCCCCCAACTCCAAAAGCCTTTTTTCCCATCCCTTCCCCCCAAATCCACAAGCCTTTTTTTTCCATCTTTACCCCAAATCCACAGCCTTTTTCCCATCTCTTTCTCCCCAGCTCAACAATCCCTTTTCCCTTCTTTCCTCCAGCTCCACAAGCCTTTTTTTCCATTTCTTCACTCCCACCTCCACAAGCTTTTCTTCCCATATTTTTCCACCCAGCCCCACAACCCTTTTTTTCCTCTCTTCCCCCCTAACTCCACAAGCCTTTTATTCTCTCTCACTCCCCCCAGCTCCACAAACCTTTCCTCCTCCACCTCCCAGGACAAATCCCTGACACTCAGTCACTGTTGGGATTCCTCTGCTCTGCAAATCACCCCCAGCTTTGCTCTGCACCACTGGTGCTCAGAAGGGAGAGCACTCAGAGGGACCAAAATGCCCCCCCAAAAATGAGAAAAATGAGAAAAACAGGTGAAAATAAAGCAGAAAGGGAAATCTCTCTCTCATCCCGAGCACATCTTTTTTTCCCTGGGATTTTTTTTCAACTTCAAGGACCTTAATGAGGCTTGGTCCCACCAAGGAGAACCAAGGGTATGAGATTTTTCTTCTCTGTTGAAGAGGCTTTAGATCCATTAAAACTAATTACTCCTTGTTTTATGCTCCAGTAGGATGAGAAATTCCCTTGAAGCTGGGATAGGAATTAATGCCAGTGGGCACATTTTTGCTGTGTGAGAAGAAAGGAGCAGGCAGCATCCAGTGGAGAGCTCTCTGCACACATTTTTTGAACAATCTCAGGGATGGTGACTCCAACACTTCCCTGTTCCAGTGTTTAACCACCCCTCAAGTGAAGACATTTGCCCTAAAATCCAACCTGAACCTCCCAACTCGAGGCTGTTTTCCTTTGGCCCATCAGTACCTCGGGGAGCACAGACAGGGCTCAGCCCCAGAGCTGCCAAAGGGAATCCCTTTCATTCCTAAGTATAAAAATAAACCAAAAAATAGCAATTTTTAAACACATACATAGCTTTCAAAAAGGTCTGGTGGTTTTCCCAGAAAGGAAGAATGGCTTTTGAAAGTAACATATATTATATATATATATATATATACTGCTATAAATATTTGCTGTAAAAATTACGTATCCCTCCTATAGACTTCGAGCTATAAAGAGAAATCTCTGCAGCCAAACCAAATCTAAGCAACATCTTTATCTTAAAAGCACACCACAAACCTCCCAACAAACCTCCCAACTCGAGGCTGTTTTCCTTTGGCCCATCAGTACCTCGGGGAGCACAGACAGGGCTCAGCCCCAGAGCTGCCAAAGGGAATCCCTTTCATTCCCAAGGAGCCTTGAAAGAGAGATTTTGGCTTTGCTGAGTATTTCCAAGGTCTGAATGCAAATTATTATTATTAATAGGATATTTTAGCCTGTCTGGGTAAACTGTGCAAACAGCAGCAACGTTACCCAGGGCTTCTCATGTTTGTGCACTTCAAGCAGATCACCTTTCTCTCTGTAAGCAAAGAACTCTGTCTTTATATCACATTTGGCTTTTTTTCTTTTTTTTTTTTGCTGTTTCCAAAGCTGTTTAGCCCTTTGTTATTATTTTAACTGTTTATTTCTTTAACAGCTCATTATTTTCAGTGGGCTCCTGTGTCTCATTACACACAGTTCAGCTTTAAGGGGAAATGTGTCCTTTATACTGGTTTGTTCTGCCTAAAAACATAATCAGAAGTGTTTCCTCCTCTGATAGTCATCTCTGTAAAGACTGTTCTGCGCTTTATGTCAGATGCCTTTTGGAGGAAGTGTTTTACTTGCTTGAAGAGAGCCAGAGAAATCACAAAAATCTCCAGAAGATATCCATGATCTGTTCTGATTTAACTTATGGGCGAGAATTTTCATTCAAGCTGGTTTTGGGGGGAAGAAAAAATTCTTTTCTTGCTTTTATTACTGCTGTTATTTCTACAGGAGAGAAGAACTCGGATGAAGGGATGTGATTCCATCAACTGTGACTGCAGGTGAGGGGGCAGCAGGGAATGGGGGCTGACAAGGAGCACCTTGGGCACTCCAAAAAAACAGGAAAAAAGTGAAAGGATGTAAAAAAAGCCAGGAGAGGGGATCCTGGCTTCTGCCTGATGCTCTGCTCCCTTCCAGGTGCCCAAAGATGTGTGTCCCACCTGCACAGCCCCTGCAGTGTGTCACCCCCAGAGCTCAGCTCCCAGCACATCCCCCAGCCAGAATTTAAATATTCTGCCCCAGAGCTGCCAGCAGAGCCCAGAGAATGAGGCCTCAAACCTCAGATTCCTCCCTAAATCATTGGGCTGAGACCCCAGTGAGGAGCAGCCCCGGGGTGAGGCCAGCACTGACCTCCACAGGGATGGGAGGGAGGATCCTTCACCTCCTGCATGAGGATGTTGAGCCTTCATCCCCATCCTCTGGAGCCCGGTGACCTCACAGAACTGTCCAGAACTCTGTCACCTCCTCTGCTCTGGGTTAGGGATTCCCCTGAAGACCCCCACTAAAGCAAAGCAGAAGCATCTGACAAATTTCTGTGGTGCATTGAGGGGGTTTCTTTTCAGAACAAGTTGTTAAACTGAAATTCAGAGGCCACAACAAACCCTGAGACCTCGGGGTTTAGTTTGTTACTGGAGACACTCAAATCAGTGGGGTTTTGGGGTAGGCCCTCACATTTAGGGTCTCTGAGCCAGATGTGCAACAGCAGGTGCCAAATAATCAATGAACTCATATGAAGCTGAGGGTTTGGGGTCTTGAGAGGAAAAGATGTCCCTGTGCAGTGCTCTCACCCTCAGAAATCCTATTTAGTGAGAATTTGGGCTCTGTTTATCAAGGTTCTTGGACCCAATGAAAGGCTGGGGGACAATTCCAATTTTAGGGTATTTCCAAGTTTAACAGCCCCTTATCTCCATCAGGTTTTGGAGGGGAGAGTGGGATTTGCTTTCTGAAATAACAGCTTTTATCATTTAATAGGTGACAGCAATACTCAGACACTCTCAGAGGGCACAGGATTTTTCACCACTCCTGTCTGTCCCCCAGCAGGGTCAGTGATGTCTCTGAGCATCCCCAGCAAGCAGAGGTGCCCCCAAAGTCACAGCCAGTGTCACACAGCATCATCAGTGACCAGTTCCTTGCCCTTTCCCACCCCTGCTCTTCCCCAAACAGCTCCCACAGGTGGGGGGTGCTTGGCACTGAGTGAAACCCCAGCTCAGCCAAGACACTGCTGCAAAAGCAAACTGGTTAAAAAAGAAAAACAGCCCTTAAAGACTTTGGGAAGCTGATTTTCAGCCCAAACAAACTACAGGGAGAAAGAGGGGCTGGGGAGGGCATGAAGGAGAAAAAGAAGCCAAGCTGTGGAACCACTGAATTACCCTCAATCCTCAGAGCCCGGCCAGCACAGCATACGAATGATTGCCCAGACAGTTCCAAAAATGACACATCACCCTCTCCTTGCCTCACTCGTGGCAAACCCACAGCAATGAGCTCTTTTTTTTCCCTTGTCATACCCCAGAATTGCCTTGAAAGCAGCAAAAGGAGCCAAAGCAGGAGGATCTGAGGTGCTCACACATCACAGCAGTGCCCCAGATTTAAACACATTGGTCCTAAATATGATCCCAGCCAGGGGCAGCCCCTTTGCCCAACACCTTCCTTCAAAATAGAAGCCCAGCAAAGGCTCTGACCTGTCAGCCCCACTAACCATTAATTCATTATTTTTTTTCTAAATCTAGCCCAGCTCTCAGATGCTCAGCCCCTCACAAAGGGGGTAAGTCTCTGCCTGGCGTTTTTTTGGAAGGAAAATGTGGCATGCACCTATTTTGTTTCATTCTGTGCCAGGACCTATAAAGTTACTGTGGGCTGCAGCTCCTGCCAAGTTCTAAAGGTGACAGGGCAATGGGCACCCAAAGGACGCTTCTATCAATGCCCTTTTATTTCCCTCCCTTTCCCCTTCCACCAAACTTTTTTTTTTTTTTCTAATAGAATTACTCTTATCTGCAAGTGATTTAAACTCTAAGGTTTACAGAAGATTTAAAGAGTGCGAACACAGTTGGAATGTTTTAAACTAACAGTACAAGTTGCATTTTAAGAAAATAATTAACTCCCAGGGGAGGTGTGGTTCTTGGAGTAATGACAGATTCAAGGCTGGCTTTCCCTATATGGAGTTTCCAAATAATAAAATATCTTCGGTTCCCTACTGGTGTCAGATGAGAACCTGTTAGTGTGCTAGTTGCTGGTGGACTGTCATGGGTTTGGGGTTTTTTTTTTTGGTGTTTTTTCTTTTTTCAGTGGGCCCATTAGTGTTTTAAAGACACAGTGCACAGTAGGTAACCTCCCATGCAAAGCTGCAGCACAAAGCGTTGTAAACGCAGAGTTTCTGTGTTTACAGCCTTGCCCCATCCCTTCTTCTGGCTAAAGAAAGAAAAAATGTAAAAAATGCAATATTTTCTTCTTATTTTGCTGCCTTAACATCTCTGTTCTTGCTGGGACTTCTCACAGCCACAGAGAAGCAGCAGCCCAGTAACTCCCAGTCTGCCTCCTGCCCCTGGGAGTGGTGACAGGGCACAGCCACCTGCCAGGGCACAGGAAGGGATGCAAAGCCTCCTGTTTCTAAAAGGTGGGTGCTCCTTGTTGGGGGAAAGCCTGCTAAGAAGATCCAACAATGAGTAACTCAAAGCACCTCTCAAAGAGTTCAGCTGTGCCTGAGGCAGCAAAGATCCCTTGCAGGATGCTGAGATGTTGGGTAGAACTTAAAGTCAATTTTAATTTATCTGTGACATCTCCTTTAAAATTGTGGCCAGGATAATGGAAGGGAAATGCTGTGGCCTCTCAGGTTCCTGAAGGATGGCACAAAAGCTTACATAGAGAGGAGAATCATTTCATAAAAAGCAGAATGGCTGGAAGACAACGAGAAGATTCCACTCTGACTTGTGCACAAATCCTAAAATGATGCACACATTGCAAAGCCACATTTTAGGAGTGGCCTACAGCACACACACGGTCCATGCTGTCCCTTTGTAAAGTGTGAGTAACTTAATGGATAATTTACACATGAGATTCCCAACCTGGAATTTAAACCTGAAAATTAAACCCTTTTCTGTGCTGTGTGTGAGTTACATCTCATGTCAAGTGTACTCAGATCATTTATTTTGCCCCATGAAAAACATCAGAGGTTATACTCCAAATTTCAGAACATTTTGTTACTAAAGTCATGGAGCACACCCAGCTATGTGTGTGACCCACAATGTAGATTAAAAGAGCCCCCTGGACTGGTGAGTATCAGCCCCATCCCCGTTCCTCAGCCTTCTCCTACTCCAGTTTAAGACTCCAGCCCCACACAGGCACCAGCCTGTTCTCAGGAACACTCCCAGCCTCTCAGGGACAGCTCTTTCCACAAATTTAATTACTTGCAAAACCTTTGGTCATTAACACCCAACCTAAATTCTATTGCAGGTCACAGGCTATTAAAAAAATGAAGTGTCCATGCTCCCCAAACAATGATTTGTTTAACTGGAGCTTGGATTAAACCCGAAGCCACAACAGCACAGGAATCCCATTGCCAGCGTCCTCAGCCCGTTCCAATACCTGCTGGAAAACTTAGGAGGGAATTAATTCTTCCTGAGTCTTTCCTTGATGCTCCACAATTCCTTCTCCAGGGCCAGGCTGGACTTGGAGCAGCCTGGGGCAGTAGGAAGTGTCCCTGCCCATGGCAGGGGGTGGAACAGAGGAGCTTTAAGGCCCCTCCCAACCCAAACCACCCTGGGATTCTGTGATTCCACCCTGTTTTCCATCCCTTGGGCCACTGAGTGTCTGTCTGGGTGGATAAATGGGTCAAAACTTCCAATTCCCAGCAGGAATCAATGTGAGCCCCATGCCTGTTGGTGATGATGAGCACCACAGAGCTCAGAGGGCACCTCTGCCCCCTGAACCTTTACTCACCACCCTGGCACAAGACTCCTCAGAGCTGGAGCAGTTTGAGACCTGCAGCACAAGCTCCATGGCTGCAGGGAGGGGTTTGTTACCCCCCTTGGGGTGGCACAGGCTCCATCAGGGACTCACAGCCCCCCTGCTCCTCCCCTGCCCTGCAGAGCCCAGGTCTGGCTCTCCTGGAAGGAGGCTGGAGAGTGACACGACCCCAAATCTGAGGGTGTGTACTCCCAGAGGAGCAGCCCCTGCAGCAGGGATGCTTTATTGCTTTCATAATATTTTCTGGGTTTTGAAACACAAACCACATGTTTCATATTTTTTTTTCTTTCAAAATTTACACATTGCACTTGCTGGAGAGTTTTCATTCCAGCACCCACAGCCCCAGACTCTTCCCAAAAATGAGGAGAGGGAGGAGAAAGAGACTTCAAAAGCTGCTGTCAGAGCTCTGGAACAGCCCAAAATCACTGCTCCTCCCCTACCTTGGTTTTACAGGGCAATAAAGAAGTAATTTGGATTATCTTGTCATCAAGGACATCATTGAAATCCAAACAAAGGAGAGAAATTTGACAGCTTCGTGCACATGGAAGGGGAGAGAGCAAAGAGTCAGGAAATGCTCTCAGCCAAGTCCACCTGGGGTGCAAAACCCTTAAAATTCCTTCAGTTCCCCCACAGATCAGCTTGACTATGGGCAGAATAAGCCCCTCTTAGTTGGGAGTAGTTGAGTAGTTGAGGCAAGCCCTAAACTTCTGAATATTGTTCCAGAAGATTCCCAAATTTTTGAAGATTTCCGTTTAAAAATAACCCAAGAATTTTTCAAAGCCGAGCTCTCCTTTGGATCATCCCTTCAGTGAAATTGAGTTTGCTGATGTTGTGGGTGTTGTAAAAACAAAGGAATGATCAGGAATCGAGTCCTGGAAGTGAGGGCCAATTCCCTCCTGGAAAATCAATGGGAATTTGACACCCAAGTGCTTTTGAAAATCCTCTTCAGTAGCTGCAGCCTCCTTTAAAGCCTTTCACTCTCCACTTGAGTGTAAGGGGGGTGGAATCAACCTCTGGGTGTGAGAAGTGAAGGAAGAGCCCCAAAGCATCTCTTAAATACCCACACAAACAGACCCACCCTTCAGAGGGCAAAGGGAGGGAGGATCCTCCCTGTAACAGGGGATGTCCCATGCAGGGCCAGCCTGCAAATGCTCCTGGAACCCCTGTCAGAGCCACCAAGCCCCTCCCTGATGCCTCTTTTTCGGTGCCAAATAAATCCCTCAAGAATGCCATTCATCCATGGTAGAAAATGCTGGTATTGGGCATGCAGGGGTCAGTCAAAATACGGGGGGTTCAGTCTGGTGGGACAAATTTTAAAGAGATGGAGCTCTGTGTCCCCCAGGCAGGCCCAGCCAGCACGGTGCTCCTGTTCCCTTCATTAGGACTCATTTAAATGGGATAAAAGGTTAAAAATACACATAAAACTCCCCTAAAGGACCTATATTTGTGTGTCAGGGCCACTCTAATACACCACTTTCACAGCCACCTCTCCTCACTCTCATTTCCTTGCGAGACAAAATGTAATTGGTATTTTTTCCCAACTCCTGCCGAGCTGCAGCATCCCCCAAACGCTGCAGTTGTTGCAGAGGCACACTTGGATGCTGTGGTGGAAGAAGGCTCCCTGGCAGATGAACAGCATCATCTAGGGGCCAGAGATCAGCACTGGGAATCACACACACAGCCAGGAGAGCCAGGGATCTGCTCCTGAGCAGGCAGGGCACTCGTCAGTGAGAGGCCACTGCTTTATTCCTGCTTAAAACAACACCTTGTGCAATGCCACAAAACCAAAAGGCAGCTGAGCTGGGTTAGTGTGACCAATCATCTTTATTTTGGTGGGTTTCCAGCAGAGGGAAATCGTGCTGGGCAAAAAGAAATGAGCCCAGAGCTTTGCTCTCAGAGCTGGAGGGATGCACCACACCTTTTCCAGGTTGTCAAATCCCAATAACATCCCTGAACTTGCTGAAAAGTCCTCTAGAGATGTGGGTGAGTAAAAGACACCCAAGTTGGAGCTGGCACATCCTGTGCCTGCCCAGTCCCTGTGCCACCAACTTTGTCCCTCAAGGGGACACTGAAATCACCAAGCAAGGCCTTGTCTGGGCCTAAAGGCATCCACAGGTATAAATATGATATAATTTATATAAATATAAGGCACAGACACTGAAATCAGTACAAAAATTCCCCTCTGAGGTCAGCAGGGCCCAAGGCAGAGCAGGTTATGGCCACCAGCTCTCCTTGCCACAGCCACAACACGGTGGCCCTTTGAAATCCTCACCTCCTGCAAGCTGGAGTTGGACTCTCAAACCAACAGGTTTCTGTAAAAAATCAAAATACCTTTAAAAATGGTGATTCTGAACCACATCGTGGCCAGAGGGGAGGGATATTCAATGAAAATTGCAACAACAAATAAATGAATGGGCCCTTCCCCAGGGGAAAATTCCAGTTTCTTGCTCTTGCACCCACACCCCATTCTCTGCCAAGGAATTTGGGCTCTAAGGAATTACAGGTGGAATGATCCCTGTGGGGCAGGGATCTCCTAAAGGACAGCCAATTTTCTTGCATGACATTGTGATTTGGAGCTGAAATTCTCACCCTGAGACCAGGAACTCCCTGACAGGGATCCCATTGTCACCAGTGTGAACTGGGCAGCTTCTCTGCCACCACCAGTTTGAGATATTTTATGAGTGAGCGCTTTTATCGCAATAACACGATGAAAAATGTGATTTCCCTGTCTTGTCACAGCAGGGACAAAGGATTTTTCTGGGTAGATGATCACAATTTTGGAGAACAAAAGCCTCTCAAACAGGGTTAATTGACATGTCATGAAATGTGGTACCCAAAAAGCACAGAAACAGAGTGAGCCGATGTCAGAAGTTACATTTAAAGACTTAAAAATGAGCATTTTCTGCGAGGTGCTGTCAGCCAGAAGCAAAAAAAGCAAGAAACCACACAAAGGAAGGACCTGGGCTCATGTAAAGCCCAACCTAACTATAAATGCTTTGCTAGAAGAGAAGCTGCTAGAAAATGACCCCAAAAATCAAACTTTGACAAGGTCCTTCCCTTCAGCTTCCCAGCTTGGCCACGGAGTGGCTGAAGGGGCTGCTCCAGGAGGGCAGCTCCAGACTACAAAGACACCCTGAGCACAGAGGAAACTGCACCAGGAGAGTGTTTAATGTCCCTAAACCCACCCCACTGGAAAACAAATGACTGATGAAATAACAGAGGGCCCGACAGGCCCTGCTCCCAAACGCTGAGTTTGGGGCAATCCCTGGCTATTATTTTCACAATACCTTGCATTCATTACTTTATTTAAAAATGGTGTACTGTGTCTGGAAAACAGGAAGTAAGCCATAAATCTCTAGTTTAAAAGCCATCTGAAGCCTGTGGACCAGATATGTTCTCAATCAGTAGTCAGGCAGTAAATAAACATTTATATACAGCAACTGCTCTCAAGCAGCCTGACCTCCGGCTATTACAGGGCACATAAAGAGGAAATTTGTTTAGTCCCATAAAAGCCCAGGCAATATATCAATAGATTATTAAAAATGGAAACAATGTAGGCTAATGGATTATATTGATTTTAATAAACATAAGTATATGGGATTCAAAGATAAGAGGCAGATATGACATCCTTCCAAGCTCACCTTTCAGGTATCTCCTAAAATCAGCCAAACTACAGCTGTCAAGAGTAGCAGGGGCTGCTATTTTTTGCTTTGCAAATCGACATATTTTTGGCTGAAGGACTTCAATTGGAGGGTTTGCATTTTTGTTTCTGTTTGTGAACGATGAATGCAGTCAAAAAATAAAACTTGCACATCTTTTAATGTCGTCACCCTACAGAAAAATAAAAATCTCAAGCAATTGCAGGCTCTCCTCAGGCATCTTGGCTGGGAGTGCACAGATGCTGCTGGGCTGGGGTTTTTAGGATTTGCTACTCTTCTGCTACAGCAAATATTGGTGCAGACACTGAAGGCTGAATCTCTGGTGCTCTGGAAGCCTTGCAGGATGCTCAGGTAGCCCCAGCACATCCCTCTGGCTGTTTTCAAGCCTGAAAATTGCCTTTATGTCTTAAATAGTTGTGTGCCCTGAACTCGTGGTTGGTGGTTATGATCCCAATGTTTGCCCCCTGCTCAAGTCTCTTTTCCCTCCTCTCTTCTCCTCTGGCCTGGAGAGATCCCTTCCCTCATTCCTCCTGAGTTCTGCAAGCTGTGAAAAATAACTCTTGTTTTTAACTTCAGGAGAAAGTTTGTGGGAGAGCAAACTCAGCAGCCTGGAATTCTCAGGGATGAGGGATCAGAGAGGCTGGAAAACCAGGCCAGGGCAGATCATCCCCTGCATCAGGGACTGTGAGCCCTCTGTCCCAGCTGGAGGGAGCTGTGAAGTCACTGACCAGTTCAGAAGGTCAGGGGAGGGAAGCAGGGTGTTCTGGATGATAACTGGGTCAATGTGATCACGAGTTTGATTTACCTCAGCAATCAGGCTACGTTAAGGCAACTCTTGGTGCTAAAGAATGGAACAACAGCCAAAAATCTAAGCTGCTTTTCCACTGTTTATTCCGTTTGTTTCCCATCAGCAGCAAGGCCTAAGTGCACACACCCCAATTATTCACCTAAATTCACCCCTCACTAAGGTCCTATGAAGCAAATTCGAGTCCCTAAACAAGAATTTCCTTAAAACTTGGACTAACTCAGCTGTAATCTCTGTGGAAGGTCAGGACACCTCCCTGGTTTAAGGTAAGGTCCTCCCTGCCTTTTATCCTACCAGCCAAATGCTGCTTGGCAGAAAACGAGCTCAGGGCTGACCTCAGACACTCCTGATTCAGCATTCCCAGAAGCTGAACACCAATTCCAGAGCCCTCTGCACTGCCCAAGTTTGGTGATATCAAAGAATGATTATAAGGAATTATTTATTAGGTAAAAAATGGAAAATCAAGGAACCAAATGAGTTCCTTTCACTAAATTGCCAGAGAGGAGCAGGAAGTTCTGACCCAGAGGACAGACCCATCCTCCTCTGGGCATCACCTGCCTTGGCAAGGACCTGAATCACTGAAGGAAGATGGCTCCTTCCTGTCCTCCACAGGCTTCAAATTAAAACAAGCAAATCCTCAGGAAGGGTCTGGAGCAAAAGCCTGAGGAGCAGCTGAGGGAGCTGGCAGGGCTCAGCCTGGAGGAAAAAAGGCTCAGGGGTAACTTCTGACTGCACAACTCCCTGACAGGAGAGGGCAGCTGGGAGAAGTCAGGCTCTGCTCTCAGGGAACGGGGACAGGAGCAGAGGGAATGGCCTCAGGCTGGGCCAGGGGAGGCTCAGGTTGGATAGTAGGAAATAAAAATATTCTCCTGGAAAGGGCTGTAAAGTGTTGGAGCAGACTGCCCAGAGCAGGGGTGGAGTCAGCATCCCTGAAGGTGTTCAAAACACGTGTGGAGGTGGCACCTGGGGATGTGGTTCTGTGGGGAACTTGGTGGTGCCACTGGTTTGACAATTGGACTTGGTGACCTTAAAGGTCTTTTCCAGCCTTAATGATTCCCTGATTCTGGGATTCCTTCCCTTGCAAAAGGAGGGACAGAAAACAGGACCTAGAAAGGTCTGGGTTCCCCCCAAGCCAAATTCAGTGTAATATTTATAGGGGTGTTTTTTTCTGATCACAAACCAAAGGCTGTGATTGGGGTCAATTTGTTGCTAAAGAAGGAATGACTGAACTTACACCAATTTCTCCCACCGCTCATTAGCCCCCAACAGCAGAAATAACACCCTTGCTAAATCCTGAATCCACCACAAATTACTGTAATCTGCAATTATAAACTCCAGTGTTAATGAGCTTTGATTGCCCCTTCTTTGTGATGCCACCTCTAAATGGCACTTCCATTTTGCAGCGCTTCGGGGTTACCGATCTGCCCGGGGAAGATCGCTAAGAGAAGTCAAATGGACCTTCAGGAACACCTTTGGAGGTGGCAATTTGTTACCTGGAAACCAAAGCCAGCCACCAGGGCCCTCCCCACATCCCCTCCATCCTCCCCAGCCCAGGGTTCCCTCCAGGACTGATTCTGGTCTTTATGCAGGAGGGTTGGATCTGTTAATTCATGAGAGCAGCATCTGAATTTTTCTGCTTGACCTTTAATCAGCCGAGTTTTGGGAAGTCTCAGAGAGGCCTAATTGTGGCATTGTACTGGGGGATAACGGCCTGGGGAGCAGCACCTCGGGCAATAAACAGCTTTTACAAGAGATTAAACACCCAAGCAGAGCCAAAGCATTTAGATAACTGCAAAAGCCATTTATTGACACCGCTCTGATGCCCAAACCCACCCACCTCAGACAGAAAGCAGCAAACCCCTCTCACAGCCATCCCTTGTCCCCCTTCCTGAGAGTTCTCTGTGCTTTTGCCACAGTTTTATTCCTCCAGCAAACCCAAATAACCTCTTTTGGTTGGTTTGCTTAAGGAAGGAAAGCAAAGCTCTGAGGGGCGACTGAGAAATGCTATTTTCAGACAGTGGATTCCATTGCCCTAACATGGGAAATATTTCACCCAAATCCAAGGTGGATTTGTCCTTCCTTGCTCAGCAGCACTGATCCAACCAGAACAGACCTGGAATGTCCAGACTGAGAAGTGACAGCAATATTTGGGGGGCTTGGGGAGCCAGTGGACCCAATTCTGCACGGATTTGGGGAGTAATGCTAAAAAAATTGGTGGGAAAACAGGAAGAGAAGCTGCCATAGCAAGGAGGGAATGAAAGACCAGAAAGATCTGAAGTCTGATTTGATTTCTGTGTTTCACCAGGAGTCCCAGCAGCTGAGCAGCCTCCCAGCCTGGGATCCCCCAAAGCTCCACATCTCCCCTGGGATCATTCAACGCTGCCGAGGGAGGGAAGAGGTCGGGGAAGTCTCTCCAAGAGCTTCAGCACCTGAAGTGTCACACCCTTGGAGGGTGTCCCTGCAAGAGCTGGGTTTAGTTCCTTTAGGGTATCATGAATTAAGTCTAAAACAGATGGGAAAACTGAATTTCCTCCCTCTCCTAAGAGATCTAGAAAAAAATTAGGGTTTTTTTTTTTCATTTTTTCTCCCTTTTTTCTTTTTTTCTCCTCTTTTTTCATTTCCTCTTTTTTCTTTTCCTTTTTTCTCCTCTTCTTTCTTCGTTGTTCTCTTCTTTCTTTTTCCAGTTCTTTTTTTCTCATTTTTCTTCTTTCTCCTTTTTCTTCTTTCTCTTTTTTTCATTTTTTTCTCCTCTTTTTTCATATTTTGTCCTCTTTTTCTTCTCTTCCTCTCTTTTTTCTTTTCTTTCCTCTTTTTTTTTTTTCTTTTTCCTCCTCTTTTTTTTTTTCCCTTTTTTTCCTTTCTTCTCCTTTTTTTCTTTCTTTTTGTCTTTCAATGCTTCCAAATCCCAGCCATCAGACTTAAAAACTGACAACCAAAAGCCTGGACAGACACAAGAGCTCAGTATAAAATGTTCCCAGTGTCAGCTCTCCTGGAGTTTAAATCAAAGGGAATCTTTCCTGGGTGAAAGCAGGAGACCTAAGGCAGGCAAAAATATTGACAATGTTTGAAGTTTAGAGGGAAGAAATGAAAACAAACCATTTGTGCCCTGTGTTATTGTCCCTCCTGTGACAGATAATTCCCAATAAACACTGACACAGGGACTCTAAACCCAACACTGCTCCCAGGGACAGAGAATTCCCAGAGATGTCCAGGGCAGGCAGTCTGGACAAGGGACAAGAATCGCTTCCCATCGGGATGTTCCCTGTGTTGCCAAAAAAGAGAACTCAGGAGCAAGAGGAAGGGCTCTGGCACTCCAGTTTTATGAAGATATGTGGGAGAGAAGAATGAGAAATGCCAGAAAACAGCCCTGAGATTCTCTTTTATCTGCAGTACAACCAGTAAATCCCAGGGTGGGATTGCTGAGGTGTCTGTGCATGGCCAGGATTTGGTCTGGAGGATCCTTGTGGGTTTTTTCCAGCTCAGGACATTCCATAATTCCTGCTCTACCAACACCTGATGTCCCTCCAGCTACCAATGCACTGGGAACCATGATATTGCAGAGTCCCACAGAGGAAAACATCCCCTGTACGTGGCAGAGGGAATGAGATGCTCAACTAAATGCATTTCTTAATTTTCCTGCCACAAACCCCATCTGCATTTACCCTCCAGACCTCGGGGAAATCCGTCTTCCTTTCACAGGTTCCTGCCAGTCCGTCACAGCCAGGAGAGGAGAATTAATGTGTCTCCCCCACGAGTTAAGTACATAAACTGTCACGAAATATTAACACAGATATGAAGCTATTAGAACAAACCTCACTCCATAAACAGGCTCCAGATAGGGGCAACCAAGATAACAGCAGAATAAAAGGACGCATTAAAGTTATATCCCTTTAAAAAATTAAACAAATCACTTTGATAGTGACAGGCACTTCAGAAAGCTTAGCTGGGGAGTTTGAGGGCAGTCAATAAGGCAGAGCTAATTGGAGAACAAATTGACATTCATAAGCTGGCATTGAACAGGGCCACGGTAAACAAGGTAATAGAGAGTTAATGCAGGGAACAAGGGCGGGGAGCAGGAGCCATCCAGCCTCAATAATGGAAAGGGCCCAATTGAGCAAATTCGAAGTGCAAACACTCTGATCTCAGCCTGCTCAGCAGGGCTGGCCCAGCAGCTCCCGGCCCTAATAGACTCATTTGGGTTGTTGTCTTTGGAGAATGAGTGTGTCAACTGAAAAGGGCCACCAAATCTCCATAATGGCAAATGAATCCGGGTTACCGAGAGCAGGCACTGATAAGGCTCAGGTGGGTAAATACTGAGGGCTGCTTGGCACTGAGGGCTGGCTGAAATAACAGCCACTGCTGGAATAATGGGGCATTAGCTTCATATCAGAATTACAGGGTCAAACCCAAAGGAGCCACCAGAGTGAAGCTCTTCCTTCCACTGGGGCCTCTCACTCCCAAAGGGGAGCTGCTCCCTGCAGGACAAAAACCCTCATCACTCAGGGAGTGATTTTTTGGCCTTGTTTCATCCATTGATTAATCCAGAACTGCCAATATTGGGCTGCACAGGATTTTCAGCACAGTTATCTCCTGTTACCTTCTCCCACAGATGCATTTTGTCAAGCCTCTCTCAACACATTTCCTCTCAACTCCAAGTTCTACACCCAGAATTCAAGACAATTATGACACAAATAAGCAACTCTGCTGTCAAAAGTAACCCCTTTGTAGTATCTTCCTATGCTTCAGATGTTAAATCTCTTTTTTAATCCCATTGCTCTGATTTCAATTACCATTTTCAGTAGCGTTTTCCTTGTTTCCACCCCAATTTTATTGTTGTTGTTTGAGTGCTCATTATTTTTTTCAAACCTGACATATTTCCCCGTTGCCCTCCCTGCTACACATTGTACAAACTGTCTTCCCCAATGCCTTTGCTCTTCAGAAACCTGGCTCCCCTCCAACCCCAATTTAGCCCTTGAAGTCTCTCAAATATACCAACAAGCCACTTTTTTGTCATCAACAAAATATTTGTGCTCAGACAGCCCTCGAAATAGATCTGGGAAGATTCTTGGCTATGTCTATATTAGGGGGCACCAAACCAGAAGGGATATAATAAGCAGCAGCTTTTTGCAAGTGAATAGACAGCTTTTTTTTTACCCTTTCAAGCAATTCAGAGCTGGATTTGGGATATGGAATGAGCAGCCACGCCACTGGTCCAAACAAAGCCTTTTGCAGTGCTGGAGATGCATTTCCTCAGTGTGAGGACAACCTCCAGCACAGAGAGCTTTCCAACACACCCCACTGTACGTCAGTGATAACCTCATTTATTTTTGCAGCCATCCAAGGTGCTTGCAAGGCTGGTATTGATCATGGTCTGAGTGTCTCAAAGGCTGCAAATTAACTGACTGCACACGGCTGAACCTTGGCACCTCAGCTGTGAGGGATGTTTCCTCCAAAGCATTGACTCACATAATTGATGGCAAGAGTTCCCCTTTTGCCTGGCTGCTGCTCCATGGAGTGGGAGCAGCAGGAATTTTGTGTCCTCCATCGCTAAGTGACAGCCAGGATCCAGCAGATGCTCACTGGGGTTTGATCCCTTCTGCAAACAAAGCATAATTTCCTTTATAAGCCACCTGACTCACAAGGAATTGTGTGGGATGGCTATTCTGAGTTCCTTCCCCTGCCACAGGACACTCAGAGCCCCTTGGGGAACTCAAGGTGACAATCTGGCCTGTGTGGAGTAGGGGCACCCTTGAAATGAGAAGTGAGTCAGTTAAATCAGCTCCTACAACTGGGTTACACCCCCTAGTAGAGCCCCAGAGGAAGAGCAGTTTGTAATTGGAGCTCACAGAATCATCAGTGTTGGGAAAAAACCTCCCAGATTGTCAGGTCTGAGCATCCACCCAGCCCTACCACCATGTTCACCATTCCACAATGTCCCCAAGGGTCACATCCTCGTAATTTTTGGACATTTAGAATCTCCTGAGCTGGAGGGAACCCACAGGGATCATCCAGTCCAGCTCCTGGCCCTGCAGAGGCACCCCAACCATCCCACCCTGAGCCTCAGAGCGTTGTCCAGGGCTCCCCCACTTCCCTGGCAAGCCTGTTCCACGCTGGACAAGCCTTCCTGTGAGGAAATAATTTCTTAATACCTCAACAAAACCTCCCCAGCACAACCTGAAGTAGATGATCAGCCCCAGCTTTCTAAGAAACTTCTCTCTCACCCAAAACCTGAGGGCAAAAAGGCTCCCTGTAATCACCCTCAACCCATTGCAGTGCCAGGACCAGCACAGCTCCTTCCATCTGCACCATTCCTCCACCAGCACCTTAAACTGAGGGAAAAAATTCCCAATATCATCACTATGAGCAGGGAGTCTCTTCCCTCAGAGCTTGGGCTGCAACAAAAGGCTTTCACCCCAAATAATTTTTAATTTAGCAGATTTCCAGATGGGTTTGTGCCTGGGCACAGACACCCTGCTCCCACTGGAGGCTTTAACGAGCTTCTGAAGACAGTTGCACACAGCAGACCTGGCACTTAATGAGCCTGTTTGCTCCAGGGGGAGGGGGAAAGAAAGAAATGCAGGGGGATATAAAAGATGTCGAGGTTTATTTTAGCCAGAGTTGGAGTCAGGGCTGCAGAGGGGCAGCTCATTGTTCTGTTTTCATAAAGTCATTTAAGTAGCAAATGGCCCCTGAAACTGATACTCTGATTTGAGTCATGTTGGAAGACATATTGAATTAATGATGCAGGTGTGGGTTGTTGTTCCAAAAAACTTTTTTATAGCAACGGTGGGAGAGGAGAAGGTGGAGCAGGGAAGGGGGGGAAGTTAAATGAAAAGATTTGGTCTATGTTATGTTTTTCTAATATTTGAATTTTAGCTAAGATTACTCTTTCTCCTCTCTTTAATATATTGTTTTAAATAAAAAATGCTAATAAATCTTGAGAGAAATATGTCATAGCAGAGTTTAAAAACTGTAGTGCAATATATAACAGTTCATAAAATATTCTATTCAAATAGCCAGAATTGTAGCGCATTTGGACCAGAAGTAGTTAACTGCAGGAACAGCATTTTATTAGCTACTAAAATTAAGAAAGAGTACTGCTGTTTCACAGCCAGATAATTAAGTACCGTTTTCTCTTTTTTAATACTATAAAATTAAACTTCCTGTTTAAATGGCCTGGTGGGGACTGTAGGCAAAGGGTCGTCTGATGAGCCCTCCGGGCAAATCCAGAAACACAACATAGCACTTATTCACACAAGGCTTTAACAGGGTGGAAAACACTGATTGAGGGGGGACAAAAATGCTGCAGTAAGCGAAAAATTGCAGGTCATAAATCAGAGATCCATTTTTTCACATCATTTTGGCTAATCCATTAAATCTCGGTGCAAAGGAATCTATCAGAAACAGAAGCCACGGCCTTGGGTTCCCTGTCTCCAGATGTTATTAAAAGTGTATGAGCAGTGAAAGAACTCAATTAAAGCCCCAGCACTGATGAGATGTCCCAGCCACACCAGGCCCACCAACCTCTGCTGGCTCCTCTTTGGTCAGGGACAGTGGTGCTAAGCCCCTTTTTCCAAAGGGATTTCACTCCCCACTTCATCAGGGGGCAAGGTTTGCTCCGTGTTGCTCTAAAATGTGATTTTTCTACTCAGACTCTGAAGTTCTGCACCAAATTAATGTCAGGAGCAGAATAACATGTGGGTTAACAACTTCTTGCACCCAACAATCTTATCCTGCTGTGGAGCTGCAGGCTGCAAAAGTTTGGCTGAGAAACACAAATACTGCAGGGAATCATGCCAGCTTTGCAAATATTAATCCCCAATCCTGCCCATCTCTAATCCCACAGGGAATTCACAGGGTGGAAATGAAGGATTTCTGCACAAAGCAGGTGAGACTTTCCCCATGAACCCCTCAGCCTCTGTTTCTGGGGGTGGTGGGGTGGGGGTTATTGGTCACATCTAATGGGAAACCTGCACCTCCCAAGGAGCAGAAGCCCTTCATCCCTAGAGCCACTTTTCTGTCCCCCACACCAGGAATCTCCACACCCAGCATGTTCTGATACCCAAAAAAACCCCAGCATGCTGTCAAATTCCTTGTCCAGCTGCAGGTTAACTTCTGTTTAAGGCTGGAGGTTGAAATCTCCTGTGAAGCCTTCTTAAATCATAAAATATTGTCTTTGGTTGTACCAAACACAAACACAGCTGCTGCTGCTCTGCTGGGTGCATTATTGATTACAATAAAGTGCTTCCAAACCCCACCCAATCACCCAAAAGAAGAGCAGTGTTATGGTTCAGGCAGTTCATTGGGATTTGGGAGATTCAGGATCATTCCTTCCCTGGCATATCAGTCCTTTGGACCTGACAAGAAATACTTGGTGGGAATTCATCCCCAGCACAGGGGAGCCTCCAGGTGAGCATGTACCTGGTGTGAGCTACTCACTGAACTACCTAAAGGCTTCTGCTCCACCTCACAGGAAGGGAAAATCCACTCTATGCACAAAAGGGGAGTTCCAATCCATAAAGAATTCTAGGATTTTTAAATTCGTGGGGTTTTTAGGCAAGAGCAAAATTCTAAAATAGCAAAATCAATCAGGTAATTTAAAACTTGAATGGCTGGATATATTCTATTACATCCAAACTTTAGTCCAGTTTCAAATTTCTAATGGCTCATTCTACAGAAAAATTTTTAGAAGAAATCCCTGAAAATCCAGAGTGACACTTGATAACAGCATGACCAGGATTTACTTTATTCTGCTACAACTTTTTTTTTTTTCCTTCTGAAACAAAAATTCAGGAAGATCTGCCTGAGCTCTGTGAAGCATTTGGATGCAGTGTGGTTTTGGCAATGTTTCTGTGTCGCACCAGAGCATCACACTTGGGTTGCAAAAAATATTCTGAGCAGAATGTGGGGTTTGTTTTGCTCAGATTCCCCCCACTGGGGGAGAATTTAGGATCCACTGGGTCCCTGCAATCCTGACAGTGCAGAAACCTCAAGAGCCTGAAGGAATGGGTTGATTGGGGAGGATTTTTTCCCAAGGCAGAAGAGAACAGGACATAGTTGGTGTCAATTTTGTTGTTTCCATGAGGATCCCTGAGATTGAGGTAGAACTCACCTGGCCAAGCATCCCTTAATTCCCTCAGGAGAAAATTTTCATGGCATTTTCCCGTAGAGAAAGTGAAAATTAAGAGAGACACTCAGCGTTCCTCAGCTCTGCCACAAGTGGAACAACATTGAGAACCCAGGGAATGCGTGTGGTTGGCAAGCAGCAATTCCTGCTGGAAGGAACCAATTTTCAGTTTCCCCAACAGACAAAGCAGAGACAAAACAAAACCTCCTCCTTGCGGAGTCCCACACACCGAGCACACTCAGAGCCGGGGATGCCCCGAGATCTCAGCCAAGCGTCCTTGCCAAGGAAGCTTCAGCAGAGCCCAAACTCCTGCTTTAACTTTAGGTGGGTGTTTTTGGCCCTTCTCGAGCATCGCAATTCCCCAACCCCAAAAGGAGTTGTGGGGCTTTATTGGGGGCTTTGCTCGCAAAGTCCTTTGGTGCATTCCGGTAACACAACACCACATCTTCATCGGGAAATCCATCTCGGCCCTTAAAGGGGAAAATCAAGTCTTTTATGTCGCTATTAAGTCTGAGCAAAGCCCAGTTATCGGGTTTCAGCCCTCTGTTCTGCCGGGGCCGTGCAGAGATTGCTCTGGAGATAAGCCCCGAAATTCCGGGATGCCCTCGGAGCATCCCGAGCGCAGCTCCCGGGGAGAGACTAAACACTGCAAACTGCCCCCAGCAGAGCAGTGCTTTGCATTAGGGCAATAATAAACCACTGGGAGAAGGGAAAATCGCCCTCTGTAGTGTTTAGTCTCATTTAATCTAATACTGGTGGCTAATGAGCTCGGATCTCGTGTGTGTACGCCAGGAATTCCCCGCAATGGGGCCGGCGGTGAGCTCAGCTTTTGCATTTCGTTTGGAGCACTCAGCACTTGATACCCGAGGAGGTCACTGAGAGCTGCTTTTAAATCAAATAGCCAGAGCTGGAAATACACAGGTTATAAACCAACAGTCTGAGATTTTATTTATTTCCTATTAACCTTAGAAATTGCAGGAAGCATAAAAAGATGGATGCAGACACGCTGGAGAAAGGGTAAATGTTTAGGGAAAGGCCTCTTTAAGTTCTCCTGGACTTTCTATTTATTTATTTTTAGAAAGTCTCAAGACATGGCATAAATGTAAACCCTATGTTAAGAAGGTCTGTGAGAATTAGTAAGTAGCAGAACACCTTCCAGATTTTTTTTGATGAATTTTAGGAGTTTCAGCCAACATTAAAAACACTGAGTTAAGGAAAAATAAATTATTTTAGGCTCCTTACTAAGGGCCACAACTGCTCTTATCCAAAGGAGCATCCTCCCATCCCAGGTGTTAATGAGACCAATGGATGAGACTGTGTCAGATTTTCCTCTCCCACAATTTCACACATTTATTTCTCTCTGCACTCAGATAATTTCCACCCCCTCCCCCAGTTTAATTCCCACAGTTCCCAGCTGTATTTAACTTTGTCACATCGTAGTTGCAATGCTGCATGGAGCATTGAAAGTCTAAGTTGGTGATATTCATCATGTTTAGAATACTTAGGGCAACCTTTTGGATGTAAGAGGTCATGTGGAGCACTGGAAATGCAGGACTGGGAAATTATTGCTGAAATTGCCACAAAGATCACAGCCCAGAAATGTAACAGAAGTAGAATAAAGAGATTCAAGGAATCATGTTCTATATCCCCCTAATTTTGAATGAGATTATCTCCATTTGTGACCAGTTTGATTTAACAATGGATTAACAGCAGCAGGAAATACCTGACCTGAGCTGGATGTACAACGCTGGAAATGTTTGTATCTCCTCCTCTCCCCTCACCATAGTTGTAAGGGGTGCTATTTTCATCTAAGAATTCACAGAAAAAAATTTTTCTCACCATTCCCCAAATGATTTCAGAAGCCAAACCCTCCCAGGGTGCTCCCCCAGGCAGAGAGGCTGAACTGAGGTTTGGGAGCCACTGAAAATTCAAAGTTTCTTTCCAACACAGAAAAGTTCAGACAGACTTTCAGTGAACCCCAGACAAATTTCAAGCCCCCAAACCACACGGGCTGGGTGAGATTCAGTGCAGAATTTTAGGGTTCATTAGCACAGTGAAAGCCCCAAGGATGGGCTGAAATCCCTGAAATGTGGCCCAACCTCCCCCCACACTGCTCCAGCCCTTACCTGCCCAGGTGAAACCCATTCCCCATCATTTTAAACTCCATTTTTATGGCACAGCCCCAGTCCCCTCATCCCTGCTCTCATCAGTGCCAGGCAGGCAGAGCAGGAATCTCTGCATGAGACGCCCTAATTGGCAGCAGAGCCCTGGCCCTGCCGACATCTGCAGCTGGTTTTGGTGATAATAAATCAGGGCTGGGGGGTTCAGCGTGGCAAGCTGCCAGGGAGCTTTCTTCCCCCCAGTTAGCCAAGAAATGGGAAGACAGCAGCAAGAACTGGGGCAGCTCTGGGTGGTTAGAGAGGGGGAAAAAACCCAAATTGATGTTATCCATAACCCACCAGGAGCCTCCACTCCGANGAACTTTCTCAGTCTATGTGGCAAAAAAATCTCAAAAACCTAAAACAAACAAAACAAAGCTGAAACAAAATGAAAACAAACAAAAAACCCACAATGAATACAAACAAACAAAACCCTCAAACAACCAAACAAAGAACCCCAAACACCCAAAAAATCCCCAACCCCACTGGTGAAAGTGTAAGTAAATCACCAGATCTTAGTAATTAATTAATAAGGACCTTGATAAAGAGGAAATGCTGAGCTGTGGTAATTCTGGGTACCATCATCCTACAGGACATCCCAAACACAGGTAGAAACCTCATCCCCAACGTGCTCCAACATGGAAAAAATCAATATATGGGGACACTGGTCCCTACTGGTCTTGTCCTGCTGTTAATGGGCAATTTATTGCCCTCACCCCTCTCCTTCCCAGGGCACACTTTGTTATTTTAAGGCCCTTTTCTCAGGGACAGCCCTTGCCTCCCATTATTTCTAGCTCATACCTGCTGTTGAAAGCCCAAAAAAAAAAAAAAAAAGATAAATTAAATGAGAAGGAAATGTTTAAGGGTTCCTATTCATAACAAAAATACTTAAAGGCAGCTTGGGCCATGAATCTTCCCCCAGCAAGTCGAGATGTACATAAAGGCCCTGATTCAGAGGAGAAGCTGGTGGGTTCTGCTGCTCGGGGGATTTATGGGGTAGGAGCTGGTCTGGGGGACAGCCCAGGCCAGTAATTAGTTCCTTGCAGGGCTGGGGATGGAGTTGGCTTTTCCCAGTGGTTCAAAGGCTTTTCCCCGTGGGGCAGCACGAGGCAGGGCTGCTCCACGTGGGCTGGGGGCTGCTCCACGTGGGCTGGGGGCTGC
>JACBWW010000064.1:714010-724294 GCA_020086605.1 Lanius collurio | reverse complement strand
GGGCTGCTCCACGTGGGCTGGGGGCTGCTCCACGTGGGCTGGGGGCTGCCCTGCACCACTTGCCTCTGGTGTGTGAAGATTAATGAGGGCCCAAGCCCTGCTCTGCTGTCAGCACAGACACGTGCATCCAATTAAAGGGTCCAGAAAGCTGGCACAGAAGGCCCAAGGTGTTTTCCAAAGCCACCCAAAGTTTTCCCTGGGTTTAATTTCCCAGTTCTGCCCAGTTAATGGGGATTAACTCACAAACCTCGTTTGCCTTTTTCTCTGTGTGTCAGCTCTGGAGTGGTGGGGAAAGGGCTGGGGCCATAAATCCTGTGGGTTTGGATCCCGTGTTTGCCCACGGAGCAGGAATAGGCCTGGGTGGTGGCAGAGGGGTGCCCCTGTCATCGTGTCTCAGTGACACACAGCACCACCTTTTGGGTTAAATCCCCTTCACCTGCCCTTCCAGCTCCGAGGATTTTCAATAAATATCAATTCCTGCCCACAACCCAAAGTTCTGGGGGTTTTTTAGCCACGGACTGAACCAGGATCACCCATTTTTTGCAATAACAAACAAAACCAAACAGGAATTCATCAAGAGCGGGTGGGACGTGGACAGAAATGTTTAAACTTGGTTTTACAGGTTGATGAGGATCCAGCAGCTTCTTCCCACAGACAGAGAGGTTCTGCTCCCAGCCCTTCCCACGAGAGGGAAGGTCCTTTCCCTTGGCACAACTCCTTCCACAACCAGATATTAACCCATTTCCATGCACTGTTCCCCCTGAACTGCAGCAGGAGGAAGCCTGGGGAGCCAAAGCACAGCTCAGGAGAGCTGTGGGTGACAGCCCAGGAGTGCTGCACAACCAGAACTGGAAATAAATTAAGCACGAATTAATCAGCCACGTCTGGGGAATAAAACAAATCTTTAAGCCTTGCGTTAAATGCTGCCACATATTCCTACATTCATCCTTAATTTGAGCCACCTCAACACTTGTGAGCACCAAGACCTTCCCCTGCAGTGTCTCCCAGCATCCAAATCTGCCTGGACTTTCAATTATCCAGACAATAATGAAAACATGTTGGCCAGGCGAGCGCTCGGGTTACAATCACAAATTCTTACTTCAATAACAGCCATAAAACAGAGACCCAAAGCATGTTTTTTGCTTTTTTTCCAAACATTAGCAACTCATCTGATACTTAGGCCAAGGATCCAGTTTCCTGCAAGCTGATGACATGTGAGACCACAACCCTGAGGCTGATATTAAATTATACATATATACATGTATAAATATACAGAGAGAAAACCTGTGAAATTACAGACACAGATGTGTTATTGGTGTCATAATTTTTTCCCATTAAACACCGTATTAGCTTTATCCCCTCTCTATACTCGAAAATCTTTGCATATAAAAGATGAATGGCAGCTTCTCCAGGGGATCCCTGTGGTTTAACCTTGTTACAGGAGGTCAGACACAACACACAAACTCTGGTGGTACAAAGATGGCTGGAAAATGGGATTATTCCTTGGCTCTCCCTTCCAATGGGGAGGAAGGCAACTTCCCCATTCCTGTTCCAGCACCCCAAAAGGACTCGAGCACTGCTCTTGGAGAGGCTTGAGGAGCACGTTTGGGGGAGGAAGAACCAAGCAGAGGCTGAGTGGCAGCACAGACACTGCTGAAATGCTCACCCACCATGATTTGGGGGTGAAGGAGCCCAGATTCCCACTTGTTTTCACTGCTGACCTCCAGTTTAAATCACCCCCTGCTCCTCTCACACAGCCAGGCTGAGCTGTTTGACTGCTGCCAGCTCTTCTGACAGCTCTCTCAGGGAGTCCTTTAAATGTAAAAATAAATAAATTAATCACCATAACAAGCAGAGGTGGTCAGAAACAGTGTTAGAAAAATATCTCAGCTCTCTGCCCTTTCTGCCAGCCCTGTTTTCTCCCCAAACACAGCCCAGGAAGGAGAATTTCTATTCTCACCCACCCCATTTTCTAAAACTCCTGCTCTGAGCCCGTGTTCCAGCTCTTACATCCTGTACCATCACCCCATGAATTCACAAAAAGGGACTTGAACACAGCAGAAGAATTCCTACAGCATCTGGGGTGGGTTTTTTGGGACCCAGACCTTTGTGGGAGCACACATCCCTTTGCCAGGAGGTTTAGCTGCTGCCTGCTCCTGGAGAGGAGCCCCAAAAGTTCCCAATTTCCAGTAGAATTCTTTCATTTTCAGGTTCTTTTCTTGCAGGAGCTGGGTTAGGGGCTTGGAAAGAACCCCCAAAATGTTCCCTATCACTTTCTCACCTCAGAACTCACACAACCACCACCTTTGCCACCTTTGCCACCTTTGCCACCTTTGCCACCTTCCCTGTGCAGCAAGGACAATTCCCAGCCTGAGCAGCTCCAGAGAAGGAAAATTCCCCTCCACAGGAACCACTGGCCACAGAGCAAATCCCCCAAATCTCTCCTTAGAGGGGCATCAGGGGGTCAGGGGAGGGCTTCAAATCCCAGAGGAAAGGCCTGGATGCACCAGGAAGAGAGAAACCAGCAGTGAGGAGCAATCTGGAATTTCCAGAGTTACTTCTCAGCTCTGTTAAAGCAAGGCTGACCATGCTCTGCTGTGGTGAGTGGGAATTATTTTATATGAGTGGAAGGAAGCACTGCTGTGTAATTTGGGATATTCCTGATGATCTGAAACCTCTTATCCCAGGGATTCACTGGGAGCCCAGCAGGTTTTCCCAGGAGTTTTTTGGCTGCTGGGAGATGCTGCAAACCAGGATCCAACCCTTTAGCAAGGACCCCTCAGCAGCAGCCAGGCAGGGAGGACAATCCCACCACTGAATTAACACCTCCAGCTACCAGAGATAAAGAGAAATGTCAAATCCTGCTTTTCTCACCCTGGCTGCCATGTCCATCGGGATTCCACAAGGAAAAACCTCCTTCTGCCCCAGCTGCTGGGCAGGCAGGACATCTGCAGCCCTCATGAATCCCACACAAAGCATCCCAACCTCCAAAGGAAGACACCAGCAGCAGCAGCAGCAGCAGCACAGTAAAGATGTTCATTATTTCTGCCTGACGTTTTCATGACAGAATTCATGTAGAACATAAAGAAAGCACAAGGCATGTTTACTGGAGGTTTTATGGTTCCATAAAACATAAATAAACAGCTTTTTAGATCAAAGCTGCAGGAATAAGGAAGCACTGTGGCTTCTGAGGCCTGATCAATTTATCACATCATCTGAAGTTGAAAGGAGCACTCCTGGCACTCCTGTTCTCCTCTGGAGCAATCCTACCTTAAAGGCACAGTGGCCAACTCAGGAGTGCAGCTGAGGTGCTTTGGCTTTCAGGGTCTTGTGGAGCCTTTTGGGATGAGTTTTGTGAGGTTCTACAAATGAGCTGGTGAAAAAAGAGCCAACAGGAGCACTTCCAGGCAGGCTCAGGGCTGATTTTCCAGGTGTACAACTCTGCAGCTCATCCCACACCATCAGAACCAATCAAAAAATCCAGCTTTCCCTGAAGGTGGTGGGAGCTGTTGGGATCAGTCAGCTCTGGATGCAGCCCTGGCATTCCTGAGCTCTGTGAGTCCCTCTAAATCCCACATGGGATGAGAAGTAGAATTCTCCCTAAACTTTCACCCTCCTCACACCTTCCTTCCCAGCCTCTCCTCCCTGCTGGGTGCAAACCTCAGCCTGCAGACAGGGAAATGCCTGGAATGCCAGGGCCATCTCACTGGTTTTATTTGCTCCTCACACACCTGGGAGGATTTGTTGGATTGTGATTCCATGGGGTGCCATCAACCCTTGGAAACATTTCGGGACCAATGTCCAAACCCAAACCCTGATGTTGGTCACCATCCTATAAAACCTTTCCATGCCAGTTCAAGCACAAAGTCACACAGAATTCTGGGGCAAACTCAGTGTTTACCTGCACATATCCCAGGACCTTCCTTGATTTGTTTTTCCATTCCTGCCAGAAAATGTCTGGAATATGAATTCTGAGCATCGGGGATGCTCCTGCCTGGCTCAGTGTCCTGCTCTGCAGTCTCCATGGGGCTCTTTGCAGGGCTATAGGCACTTGCAGTTATTTTGGATCTGCATCTCCTAATATGGGGTGGTGGGAACAGAAAATCCCACACAGAACAGTCCATCTTGGGATGTATTTATTAATCTGATGCCAGGCCACTCCTAAAAATACTCCTGTGTCCATCAAGCCACCTCTTAAAGAGAAGAAAACCAAAGTAAAATCCCCACACGGGGACCTTCACCCTGCTGAACCCAGGACCTGCTCTGGCCTCAAGGATTCCCAGGTCACTCTGGCTCACACAGACCCATGGAAGAGCAGTCCCTGCCTCTGTGGTGACTGTGCCCAGCATCTTGGGGCTAGGCTGGGCTTTTTCTGCCTCACACATCATCACCCTGGGCCTGAACACACTGGCAAGGCTGGTGATGATGCGTGAGGCCAAACAGAATCCAGCCCGAGCTGCCAGGGATGCCTTGGCTGTGGGTGCTGACAGGGCTGGAAAAAAACTGCAGTCCAGGCTGGGAGAGCTGGATCCTGAGCCCTGCAGTCAGTCAGAGCTGCAGGAGCAGGCGTGGGGCAGGACCAGGGATGGGACAGGAACGGAGATGGAATGGGACAAGGAATGGGGCAGGACCAGGGATGGAGCAGCACCAGAGATGGGACAGGACAAGGGATGGAACAGGACCAGAGATGGGACAGGAACGGAGATGGGGCAGGACCAGGGATGGGGCAGGACCAGGGATGGGACAGGACCAGGGATGGGACAGGACAAGGGATGGGACAGGACCAGAGATGGGACAGGACCAGAGATGGAACAGGACAAGGGATGGGACAGGACCAGAGATGGGACAGGACCAGAGATGGGGCAGGACCAGAGATGGCACAGGAGGTGCTGGGAGCACAGGGGATGGACCAGCCGTGTCCTGGCTATGTCAGTCACTCGAGAGGGTTTCCCTGCAGCTTTCCTCGGTGTGAGGGGACAGGAGGGTCCCTCACCTGCCTGGACACCCCTTTCCCAACCCCTTTCCCTGCCGTGGTGATGTCAGGGTGTGTTTGTGCTCAGTCCTGCTGCTCCATCAGGGCAAACCCTGCCCTGCTCAGTGCTGGGGTGGGCAGTGGTTCTCCCTGGAGCCCGGCTGTGGGAATGCCCATGGACACAGAGGAGACAGAGCCTGGCCCAGGGCAGGAGGAGGAGAAGGCTTCCACCCTCTCAGAGCTCCCGAGCCCGGCCACAGGAGCAGCCTCCCCGCAAGGAGGGATCTTCCCCTGCCATCCCCAGTGCCACAGCCACACCAGGTTGTCCCTGAGCACTCCAGAGTGGGTAATTTTATCCCAAATGTGCCTGTCTAAAAATATCTCACTTCTGTGTTTTTTGACCAGATGCCCAGGACCATGAAAATTTTTCCGTAGGAAAAAAAGCTGAAAAAAACTCTTAAACCCATAACATCTTGGAATGATTTGACCACTTTCTTCTCAGGACATTCTCTCCTTTTTTATACCATGATGGGGTTTCTCCTGAATTTAAAACATCAATTTGGCCTAACATGAGGAGAGTGTTCCTTCTTCCAAACCATAAAGATCAGAGACTATAAACTGTTGTTCCTTAAATGTTTCATGGCAAAAGGCATTCGAAGCGTAACATTAACACCAAGTTTTTCTGTAAAACAATCTGGGAAGTGTAATCTCTGTAAGAGGTTTTTTATGCACCATGGCTAATTGTTCCTGACAGTATGATTTTACATCAGGCATTTTTTGTAAATTCAACACCATCCGAACTTTATGGCAGGTAATATTCCTTACAACTCCTCAAATCCTGCCCAGGTCTAAATTACCGGTGCAGAGTGATGTTTGGGGGGCTTTTGTTTTGGTTTTTGGGTTTTTTTTTAAATTTTAGCTGCAAAATATTGGGAGCAAATTCTCTCTTGTCTCGCAGTTGCGGCACTGGGAACAAGTTCATGGAATTCTTCCCCTCCTCTATGTGGAGTCAGAAGGGGTTTTCACACCTTTTGCACACATCAAAGTGCACCGTGGTGGGGCCAGGGCTCGTGCCTTGGGGGCACAGCAAGCTTGTGGTCAGCTCTGGGTGGAGGAGGATGGAGATGATCCCAGCCTGGGAGGCTGAACCTTAAAATCCTTTAAAATTCAGATTCTAAACCTGTCTGAAATGGCCACGTTTGAAATGTCAGGGTTTTACAGAGCCTGGCTCAGGGTTACCTCACCTGAGGGTGCCAGAGGGTGCCAGGTGGTGGCATCCCACTGAATCATGGAATGTTTTTGGGCCACAAAGGACCTTAGGGACCAACTCAATCCAGCCCCTGCCATGGGTAGAGACACCTTCCACTAGCCCAGGTTGCTCCAAGCCCTGCCCAGCATGGATTTGGACATTCCTGATGCCTCCCTAAGCAGTGCCACGCCATTCCCAAGAGTTTCTCCTCTCATCCACACCTTTGGATGAGGCTTCCACATCAGCCAGGCCTGTGGTCCAGCCTCCTTTGCCAGGCTGACTGACCTGAGCAGGAGGCTGATTCATGTGCACACACACATGAAAAAACTCCTTTTGACCAACTCATTCTACCTTATAAAATAAGGGTTATAAAAAGTTTATGGAGCCTGTTCCTGCGAGGGGCTCATTCCAAAGCACACTATGCAAAGCCTGGCTCTTTTATGGCATGGCAGAGAAGGGGCTCAGTCTGTGCCCTCACAGGATCCAGGGACAGGATTGGGCTTCCAAATGGACCACACAGCCTTGCCCGGGTTGCTGTGAGGGCAGCGAATGGATTTGTGCCTGGGGTTAATTGACAAGTGAGGAAACACTGGTTCTTTCTGCTGCAAATTCCTCCTCACCCCACCCAGGAGCAGCTCCACCAGAAAGGTCAAAAAGGAGGTGGTGGAATGAGTGTGGGCCTTGGACAGGCACCACAGAGGCACAGAAACTCCAGAAAAACCAACCTGGATCTGCCTTTGCAGGGAACAAAGGCCCTCCCCGAGGTGGCTTCACCCAGCTCGGGTCACTCAGAGGAGGGAAGGAAGCTCCAGAGCATTGTCAGGAGCACGTGGAATGATCCCCTCCTCAAAAAGGGAATTTGACTCCTGGCAGCTCCTGCACCTGACCACAGCAAGGGCAATAATTAATGCCCAGAGTGTGACATGTATGAAAATTAGAAAGCAAATCGGGATCAATGCTGGGAACCTACAAAGCCCTTTAGGTGGAAGCTCAGATCAAATCAAAGCAGTTCTCACTCTGCCCATCCCCTGAACTCTTTAACTGGGGTTCCATCTGCCCCCTACTCTTTGTTCTCCCTGAAACTCCCCCACCCCCTGCCCTTTGAGCCTTCCCAAGGATGACCTTGACCTGCTGGAGAGGCCCTGCTGCCCTCCCTGCTTTCAAGTTCTTGCCTGAGCCCTTGAACTCAAACCCTGAAGATCTAACAAAGAGCTGTTCCTGCAGGTGTAGCTGCTTCCACAACACCACTGACTGATTCTGAAACCATTTATTTAATTACATTTTCTATCATTTACAGTATTACCTGCACAGTGTAACAGAGATCCACTACTGGCTCATCTCTTGGGGTTATTCTGGGATATTTGAGGCATTTCTCTCTGAAGAGAACAAATTTGGGCCCTGTCCTACAGGCAAAGCAGCAGCAAAGCTCTCCTGGCACAGGATTTAATTCCACCTCTTTTCATGGGGCTGCAGCTCACACTTGGCTCTGCTGAGGAAGGCTGCAAGGCACTGGGGGAAGAATTTCTGCCCCTGAACTGTGACAGAAATGAAAGAACTCCAGCATCTTCTCCAGGGTCACCTGGCTGTGCTCTCTACAAAGATTAAACAACCTACAAAGATTAAACAACCTTATGGAAAATTCTTTACAATAACAGGCACACAGAGTCCCAAAAGTTGCTGAATTCTGAGGCTCTTCTGGTGATTTTCACTCAGTGTTTCTTTTTTTCATTGAAAGTTGATGTAAACCTGCAGCAGGACCCTCCCTGTCTGAGCACAGCCCACAGGTGATGCTCCCTCCCATGTCCTGAGTAACCAGACTGGAAATGTTTAAAACTCTCCTCTGCTGGGTTCCTAAAGGACTGCTAAAGCAGCATCCTCAGGGTCCTGTGGCACTGTGATCCTAAATAGGACCACAAAGACCACTCACAACAATATTTCAGAGACCCTCATGCTTTACTCACCTCATTCCTGTTCCAAACTCTCAATTTAGGTGATCTGGACCAGTTCATCCCCAGGTTTATCCCACAGCAAACCAGCAAATCAGTGCAGGGCTGAATTATTCATTGTACTTCCTTTTTTTTTCCCTAGGATGTAGAAGGTACTAAAAGGTTCCTTTCTTGTATAAAGCATTTTCATGTTTGAGTATTAATTTTTAAAACCTTCTGCAAACCCAGAGTACTTTGCAGGTTTTTGCTTTAGCCCTTTCCAAATTTGGCATTAAGGCCTGCACAGGCACAGGCACACACAGATAAACTCAGACAAGCAGATGTTCTCCAATTTAATGCTGTTTCTTTTTTTTAATTTGGCTCCTCAGGCATTCCTGTCAGCCTTGCAACCTGGGTTTGGGTCAGAAACTCAACTCAGAGTGTGCTGAGCTGAAGGTGGACAGGAGAGCTCTGTAATTTAAGTGTTGGACAAATGTTCAGTGGAGGAAAAAGTCCTTTACGAGCCCCAAGGTCCATCCCTCATCATCATCAGAACACATCCACCCATCCCAGCAGGGCAGCATCCCTGGCACCTCATTTCTGAAGGAGTTAACCCCATTTTTGGTGGTGCATTAACAAACCCCACCAAATATAACAAATTGTGTACAGTGTTAATCCCGATTTCGTGGTCAGGCAGCACACAAAGCTCCAGCTTCTATCTGCTCCTTCTGCTCTGTGTGCCCACTTCTGCTGGGAAATGGAGTATTTTAAAAGCTTCAGCAGCTCCATGAGGTCACTGTAGCTACAGAAAGCTGTAAAAACTGCATGGGTTGATGGTTCAAGCAGCCACAGGTCTTTTTCATTAGAGAACAGATATAACTCTATGAAATTATTATAATAATAACATCATTTATTTCAACAGGACTGAAGCAAAAAAGCTTTATGATAGTGTTTTATATGCTACATGTGCACCATAAATATTTCCATAAAAACGTGCATTAAAATATAAAGTTGGCAGAAAGAAATCAAAAGTCAGGAGGAAAAAAAAAAAAAAAATCCAGTTAAAGAAGCATTAAACCATCAGGCAGGGAGCAGGGAGCTGGGAGCCCCTGCCAGTCAGGGCAACAGGCTGCTCTTTCTCTGGTTTCAGCCACTTCCCAGCACAAAGGCAGGAGCCAAGTGGCCCTGGAGAAAGTCCCTGATAAAGCCACACTCACTTCCCCAGCTCCTCCCTCCTGGGAAGGTCAGCACGGGCGTCCCAGAAGCCCAGAATGGGTTGGGTTGGAAGTGCCCCCAAAGATCATCGTGTTCCAAGCCACCTTCCACTAGCCCAGGTTGCTCCAACCTGGCCTGGGGCAATTCCAGGGATGGGGCAGGGGCAGGGGTGAGGCTGAAGTTGAGTGCAGACCTCCCAGAGCCCCAGGAGACCCCCAGGGCTGCCCTTTGCACTCCCCTGGCAATTCCAGGGATGGGGCAGGGGCAGGGGTGAGGCTGAAGTTGAGTCCAGACCTCCCAGAGCCCCAGGAGACCCCCAGGGCTGCCCTTTGCACTCCCCTGGCTCGGGACCTGGGGCTGGGCTGGGGTCTCAGCTCCTCACACAGGACCTGGGGTGATTCCTGTTATCTCTGGGGGAAATACTCTGATTTTATGGTCCTGAGCAGAGCCTGGCACTGCACCAGGGCTCTCCCCAGCTCTCCCTCCTCTCCAAACACCACTTTAAGGGGTCACAGTTACCTGCTTCAGATTTAGAATCATGGCCTATCCTGAGCTGGAAGGGACCCCCCAGGATCCTTGATCCAGCTCCTGGCCTTGCACAGACACCCCAATGTCCTGTCCTGTCCTGTCCTGTCCTGTCCTGTCCTGTCCTGTCCTTCTGTGTCCCCCCTGGGACACACACACTGAGGCAGCTCCTGCAGTGGGTGGGGATGCAGAAAAATCTGAATTAAATCACAGAATCATGGAATCAGGACATGCTGAGCTGGGAGGGACCCACAGGATCATCCAGCCCAGCCCTGGCCCTGCACAGACCCCCCAACACCCCCCACCCTGGGCATCCCTGGCAGCGCTGCCCAAACACTCCTGGAGCAGCCTCGGGGCCGTGCCCATTCCCTGGGGAGCCTGGGCAGTGCCAGCACCCT